>CM060978.1:81645920-82245920 GCA_030765065.1 Deroplatys truncata
TTTTTCTGCATATAAAGGGTTGGTTGATTGAGGGGAGATTTCGAGAAAATCCTCTTTCACCCTTGAAAGATGCTGAACTACTGGATATATTAAGTGTGGTATGTATTCTACTTTTTTCGTGGCCGACCTTCCTGAATCATGGGTTTTTTCGGGGTTCCCCGGGTCACCAGGCGAATGCTGGGAATATTAATACATCCCCCGAATTTCCTGTTCCTCCATTTCATCTCGCTTCTCATTTTACCTCCCCTTTCATCTGCTTTGTCTCTTTCAGGATTGCAGGTGTCGGCGGGAGGTCTCGGCTTGTGATGGTAGGGGAAAAGGATGCTTTGTGGAAACCTTCGTCCCCCAGACTGCGAGTGATCTCTGGGTCCTGTGCCCCAAGGGAATGAGAAAGCCCACCAGCCAGCACCCGGGGAGTTAAATATGGAAATAGTAGGGACCCTGCCCTCTGCCTGTCGTGTCTGCTGGTCCGGTCACCTTCTACCTCCTCTCACCTCATCCCTCCCTCCCGGGGGCGTCCCGTCAGGGGCCTAGATACAAAAGATCTGCGTGGGTCGAGGTGCTAATTCCTCCTCCGCTTCTAGCCCTATCCTATTCTATGATGTCCTGTTCTATGCTATGATGTTTACACAAACTCGTAGGGTCACGGGGTGCTAGCACTCTTTTTTTATCTAAAAAGCTTTGGGTTTAGAGGATCTCAAAGCATGTACTTGAGGTGAAATCTTGACAACTATCGAAGCATACAACTCCAAAAGTCTAATTTTCTCCAATCCCAATTATACGTACATGTTTCCATCTTTTAAATTAATTTTCTGAAAAATGGTTTACAAATTCTGTTGAAAATATCACATTTGAGATGTTCCAGATGCGAAATAAAAATATGTATCTTGAATTCATTCCCATTGAATTTTATATAAATGTGAACTCTTCAGAGATACTTGGACGTACTTACACTAATAAATTCTAGATTTAATTAAGATGAACAATTAATGAAATAAAAATATTTGTAGGACTAATCAGACAATTCATTTCTGTCCGTAGGAAGTTTTCTGTACATTGTCCGTTAAGTTGTGTGTCTATTGTTTCTCATAGGCTTTTGCGAAGTCCTAGCTGGCATTTTAATAGTTATATGTCGTTAGCTTTATACATATTTTTCTGTTGTCTGAGCCTAAAAAATGTGCATTACCATAATATTATCCACTGAAACCATTTCCGTTATATTATGCCTAACAGGAAGTATTTAGACAGAAACAAATCTGATGTGTTACACTCACATGACTTTCTCTACTCTTGTACAAACTATTTATACAAATGCTTATTCTTCCTCTACTTCATGTTAATCGAGATAAACATTTGCAGACTCTATCTTATTGCTAATTTTCTTGTAGAGGTAAGGGGAATATATATTTACAAGGGCAATTTGGAAATACAGTAGCCTTTAAGCACATACATATCTCTTAATAGCTGGTTGCTAGGTGCAGTACCATTCCCTTTCCCACAGATTAATACTCTTTGCATATCCAAGACAAAAAAATGAATAACGAATTCCCATTTGAGAAAATAAGTATTAAACATTTAAGGGAATAACAAGCAATATCTCGAAAATGGTTCACTCAACAACAAAAATGTACATGACATAAATTGTGTTTTAACGCGATCTACATTGTTGTGTAGTAAAATTTTGTCTATCTCTTATGGTTTACCAGTTATGCAAAAGTCGTTCACAATGAAGAATACTTTTGGAGACATTCCCAGAAAATTCAAGATATACATTTTATTTGTCATAAAATATCTTTAAAATATGATATTTTAATCAAAATCGTTAGAGCCATTTTTGAGAAAATTAAAATTTTCAAAAAATCTTCCATGTAAAGGGTAATCTGGGGTGGGGGGATTTTCTTGAAAACCTTCGTATCGCATCCTTGCTGAACCTAAATACCAAGTTTGATGTTTATCCGACTGTTCGTTTCTGAGTTATGCTGTTCACAGACAGACACACACAGACACACAGACAGACAGACAGACAGACACACACACGGACATGTTTCCAAAAATGCTTTTTTTGGATTCAGGGGGTCTCAAAACATGTATTTCCGATGAAATCTCGGTATCGAATTTTTGGGTGGAATACAATACTTCCCCTACTTACTATACGTAGTAGAGAAAGTAATAAGCGCTTATTTCGATAATTTGCATAATACAGACGGTTGTTCGTAATCTATAGTAACAATCGTAACAGCCCTTACCTTATGAAAAACCACGCCTCCACCAGCAGTGATGTTCTATCTGGCAGCCTTTAGCTTGAGCTATCAATCTGCAGCATAGCTTCCACTGGAGCAAACTGCTACGAAATATGGGGATTCCAGTTTATTCCATTCCTCCTGGCAGCTTTCCATAGACCATCAAAGTTCGCGGCCGTCTCTTCCAAGGACCCAAATACACAAAACTGCATCATTGTTGCATCAGATGACTTAACACGGATGTCGCTGAAAGGTATGGAATGTATTCTCATTTCTTTCTCCACGTTCTCCAAAAAATTTGTAGGTTGAAGCAGACGTGTGGCTTGATGCCTTATCCTGATGCAACCAACTTTATTTACATCTGTACCAGAGAGAGCAGGAATTTCTGTATGTAAAATTGGTATCAGGAACGTTAGTCTCATAATATACCGAGTTGATTTTCACGTTTTTATGTACACGACGAATGGTTAATTTGCGATTGTAACTGTACTATGCTATTACCATGAAACCATTGGGGAAACTTTCGTGATGTGGTCTTACCATTTTTTGTTGAGTGCACATGAGATCAATTTCTCGGATATGCTAAAACAACGCCTCTTGCACTGCTTAATAATCTTAAAATTGAGAAGTTTGTATTAAAGGAGTCGTATTATATTTCAACTGTTAGGGAGGCGAACTTGTAGTTGCAACCGCACGTATAGTAAACAGTTTCCGGTAGCCTTCGCCCCAAATGTACTTTCAGGTGGCCTTTGCCCCTAATTTAAAAAAAATATTAACTTTGTAATTTTTCCTGTTTCTTTAAATATTATATATTTATGTTTGCCTCGGCTGCGTCAGTATTATTGTTAGAGACACGTTTCTCTTAGCAGGGTTGTGATGCGACAAGAATATAGGCTTACACAGATTATAATTTTACTTCACTCCATTTATTAATACTTGATACAATTTAAATAACACCTCACTGATATATATATATATATATATATATATAGAGAGAGAGAGAGAGAGAGAGAGCTGTGAGATGTTTTTATTAAATACTTGCACTTTTTAACACGTAAACTATTTTTCGTCTCACACGAATACGTATTATACTTCTTTCGAGGACACTTTTTGCGTCCGGTTAGTAACACTGTCTGCAGGCAACTGACTTCTAAATTTGTAAATGTTTCTCCTTTTGAGTTTCTGATTCGCTATCCTACTCCAATAGAATTCCTTCATTTTACTAAAGCTTTTTCTGGTTGTTGATTGGCTATTTTATAAACTGTCACTAAATTTACATTATTGTTGCTCCAGTAATGACTAGTAGCATTTAAGCTTTCAAACTCATTATTGCCTCAAGGTTACCTCATTGTTAGCAACTTTTAACTTATTATTCTCACAGGTCCTACATTATTAAATTTCGTAATATATTCACATAACATTATTACACATGGATACAATAATATAAACATATACAATGACTGTAATATACATTTTTATATATATTGTTAAATACACATATTACTTTAAGGCGGGCTGTTATTGAATTTATATTTATGTAATTAGACTGAAAATCATTTAAGTGTTAAAAATACTGCCTCAAAATATAAGTATTCTGCTTCGGAAATGGCAATAATGTACCCTTATCAGAATGGTTCTATTTTGATGCCATTTGATGCAGCAAAAACAAGAGCACACGACTGGGAGACAGTGATAAACTCATACTCTGAATCTTCATTCGCTTCTACTGTTTCAGCGCGGTGCTATTGTGCTCCTCTGATATTACCATAGATCGTGAACGACCCTCCGTAGGATGTGGTCACGTATCTGTTTTCTTCTCCTTTAAAGTTTGGTTTTAATGAGATATTAAGTTTTACTTATTAGCCAATGCTATAAAACTCTGAACATGAGATATTTAAATTTTGTTAGAAATCGTTATGAAATTAAAAGTAGTTTATATGGACAGCCCCTTAAAAATGCATAGATTTAATCGAACCATTATAGGAGTTGGAACTTAATACATAAAATGCGGCGGTATTCTTTGTTAAGTTTGAAAGTTCCACGTTGTGGTAGCCAATTTGTGATGGTATTAGTGTTTGTTTGAAAGAATGCTACTGTTTATTTGCCGCACATATAAAAGACAATTGGTCGCGGTCACTTCGTGTTATCTTTTACTGAGCGCCTATTATTGTATTTAATTTTTGGGTTCACTGTCCTCCGGCTAGCTATGATCTCTCGGTCAAGCAAATCTCTTAATCAGGTGTGTAAACGGAAAGGAGTTTTTATCCAAAGATAACACTGATAAAAGAATTTGTTTTATACTTTTATTGTCGTAACACATTATGCACTTTCACGTATTAATCTTGACACTCGCCAAACTGAAACTGTTATAATAACTTCTTTACTGCACATTATTAATTCGCGAACTTCAACTTTTTTGTGTAATTAACTTTACGACACTTGAGATTTTTTTATAACTTTGCTACGCGTAACCTGCGAATCGATAAACTATGCTAAGTATTCACCATGACTGTTTTTGTTGAACTCAGCGACGTGTAATGCACAAATGTTTCCGATGGACTGGAGCCGACGTGTAATGTACAAATGTTTCCGATGGACTGGGAGGGATCTACCTCTGACTTAGCTCTTTTTATACTCCTACGCCCCGATATTCCTAAAGATAACTGAGCTGCTATTGGTTAATAAAACGCGCCAACATTAGCGTCTATATTTATATCCAATGAAAATTATGAACACATATGCTCTAGGGAAAAATGTTCCCGCAAATTCTAAGAAAAACGCGCCAATATTACGTCATTTTCTCGTCTCTAATAATGATAAACAGCTCACCCCCTCGCTACATTGTTGCACGCTATTATTGTCAGTTTCAGTAAGGCCGTATAAACCTACTTCTCAACAATAATTACAATCAACAAACATCTCAAATCAATGTCACACAATAATGCATATTCACACTATAATCACTCTTTACATTTACATAATTTGTGATACAAAGTACTGCGTCAAAGAATAAGGAAACTCTTGGCATTTGGTGGAGATGGATATATTAAAGGATAAGTTATAAATTATTAGGCTATATTTGAAAGTATTCATAATAATACATTTTATCAATGCTGCCCGTTATTTTTCCCGATTGTTTCCCTTATCATTTTTCTTTCCTCCCTTTTTTGGCTTAATAAACGTCGCTTCAACATCTAGGTCACTTTGTAGTGGTTAAGTGCACTTTTACACACATGATTCATTCTTCGCCAGAGAGATGACCTTAATTGTGTAGTCGCTTTCCTTTGCCATTTCATTTGTTGCTATTTGATTCCATAGCAAGGTGACGTTTTTATCACGTGGTTTCTATTTTGTGGTTATACACATGGAACAAGAGATTTAAACCCACTTACAGATGCAACCGCCCCGGCCATTTCGTTTGTTGCACCTGAAATTTGTTTTAAAGTTATAACGTTTCCCCTTGTTATATTTATATTAATAACGTTTACAGTTTGTGTGAATCGTTGGGCTTTGTATTTCCTTTGGCTTTTTTAATATTAAACCTCTCTGTCTCTCTCTCTCTCTCTCACTCTTTCTCTCCTTTATTTCAGACTCCAGGGATGATAGGGAATAATCCGCGCTAATGAAAAATTTCCATCCTCCAGTCAAGTTATACAATACTTAGTCTTGTATTCAAAACGCGAAATTCACCTTTAGGTATTTTCAAAAGGAGTTCTAAAGACCCTTATTTGCGGTGTTCTAATGAAGGAGACGGCAAAAATGTTAGCTATTTTCAAAGCGCTTATGTTCTGGATGGTCCTGGAGATAGATCTAAAACATCTATTATCGAATCCTAAATAACTAAAAAAAAAAAAATAGTAAATAAATATCAATAATTACAAGGCCTAGATGTTAGAATGCTAATTTGGTTTCACGTTAGAAGATACTTTTAAGTTGCCTTTGACGTTTCATTGTTGTTACTCCGCAGGGAGTGCGCGACAAGCAACAGCCGAGTATATTTTATTGCAACTAACCTTATATTAAAGCCAAGCAAACTTCTGGGCTGGTGGTGCAAAACCACATAGTTTCTATCGTGAAACAGAAGGAATCAAAAGGTCGTTGTTATTAAAGACTTTGGAACTTTCGACAGGAAACTAGAATGACATCGGGTATGAATATACTTGTAGGACGTAGCTGTGAAATGTTAAAGTTTTGTGTGCATTAACGTTCTAAATTTTACAATATAATATCTTAAAATTCTTATATTTATGGGCGCAAAGAAAACTACTTTCAACCTCCAGCCTAGCAATGCACGATAACACCATGAGTTTAAGGACTTAAGAATTTTACAGTGTAAAAGAAAATGCCTATCATCTCTGACAATTCTTTTAAAAGAATATGTCCAAATTGTAGACATGTACGTAAAAGCTGTGATTTAAATATGGTATGCATTCTAAGTGAGCAAGTCCTATTATTTTAGAGCACAATTTTTGAAAGTGATGGCTCGGGGGTTTTGAAGATAAGATACATATATGTAGCCGAGTTTGTTGTCATAGCAACCTTCAAAATTGCCTAATAGTTTTATGTGTGGTTGAAAGACTGTGCAAATTTGAAACATTTAATTATGGAGAACTAGTAGCCTTCATTGAAATTATAAGACTATTTTATATGTCAGCCTTGCTATGCAATCAAATAGCAAAAAATGAATTGTCAACCTGCTCCCCTTCCTTCCAGACATGGCCAATAAGCATGTAAATGGACTGTACACACACAGAGAGTGAACCTGAACTACACCAAAAAACTTTCAGAAGTTGTTCAGAGATACCTTTCTGCGCAGCCGAGCCGAGGTGCCACTTCTGCCAACTGCACGCAGCACGATTTCAGGAACCGCCGACGGTACTGCGCTACCTGCGATGGCTGCGGCCACTTCACGGGGCAGGCGCAGTGCCCCCTCTACCCAAGACGACGCCACCAACGCCGAAACTACGCAGTGACTTCAGCACCAATACACCCACGACAGCTCCAGTTGACCATGCTACACAACACGCAGTCCAGGACATTCACGCGGAGATCCTGGTCAATAGCACCCGATTGACCTCTGTGGAGGAAACCATCACCAACATCACCGCAGCACACCATGAAAGCCATCTCCGCAGCCTCAAAAGCATAGAGGCTACTCTCCAGGACCTGCACGCTCTCATCGCCGCATACACGTCGAAACTTCAACAAGTCACCATCTCCTTGCGGTCTCTGGAGAGCGGCCTCACCAACTCACAACGCAAGTAAACGACCACCTGGACACTTAACCGGCCACATCAACTTCATCAACCACAACTGAGATCTCACAACCAGACACAAGTGAAAAGACGTCCCTGGCAGGTCATGGCTACCACCCGGATATTCCTCATTCCTCACTACCCAAGTGCAGGCAGTCATCCCGCCGTATTAACGGGGGTGCAATAGGGGAACCCCAATACCCCTCCTAACTTCTCCTTTCTGTTCCTCTCCCTAATTACACATCCTATTCCCGAACCCGCTCCCCCAAAGGAAAACCTTCCGAATATATAGTATACGGGACCCACGGTCTCTGACGGCTCGTTACAGAGTAATTGCATTTCGTTTGATTTCTTGCCCCAATTAGCTTTGTACTTGAATTGCACTGAAAATAATGCATAACAGTGCAAATGTCGACGGTATGCGTTGTGTGTCTTGTTTGTAAACAAATTGTTTCCATTCTCTCACGGTACCCGCTGTTGACTACAGTAATGCTCTGCTTAGCTCGTTGCCCTCAAGTTTGTATTCAGTACTGTACGGTTCTGTCTAGGATTTTGTTTTTTCCGGCAGTGGTAGTTGTGCGCTAACAGTAATATACAGCAGTATGGATAGGTTTACTGATGAAGAGTTGGCTGATATCCACCTCGTGTATGGGTTCACTAAATGCAATGGAAGAGCGGCACAACGACGCTATGCTGAGCTGTTCCCGCACTGACTGCACCACATCACAGTACGTTTGCACCTGTACATAGGCACTTACGAGAAACTGGATCCTTCCGTGTTAGAATGGAGGATACTACGAGGTATGCCAGAACACCCGAACTGCAAGAGAATGTGTTACACGCGATTGGTGATAATCCTGCCGCTAGTAGTCGGCGCGTTGCACGGGCTCTGAATACAAGCCAATCAATTGTTTTAAGAGTACGTGAACAACAATTGCACCCGCATCTTCCAAAGAAGGTGCAGTCACTGCAGCCAGCGAACTTCCATTTCGAGTGGAGTTTACAAATTAGTTCCTACAGCAATGTGCAGAAAACCACAATTTTCCTGCTTTGGTCTTGTTTACAGACGAAGCTAAGTTTACAAGAGAGGGTAGGATCAACAGTAGGAATAGGTGTGTATGGGATTACGAAACTGTATATGCACTGGTGTGTCGAGCTTATCAACAGCAGTTTGCTTTAAATGTATGGGTTGGTATTGTCAACGATTTTGTGATTGGACCTTACGTAATTCCTGATACACTGAACGGACTCATGTTTTCTTCACATGTCCTATCACAGTTCCTAGAAGATATGCTGCTGAGAATTCGTCAGCTTATGTGGTTTCAACATGATCGGGCGCGTGTACACTTTGCACTCGATGTTGGGAAACCATTGATGTACAGTTTGGACGAAAATGGATCGGTCGCTGTGGTCTTGTTGCATGCACAGCTTGGACACTAGACATCACACCAATGGACTACTAGTTCTGGGGACATGTGAAGAGCCTAGTTTACGACACTCCGGTCGATACTCGCATAGACCTGGTTGCTAGGATTATTGTAGCCACGAAAGTAGTACGCCAAACTCCTGGAATGCTTGAGCGTGTAAGAGTCGATGGTACATCGCTGTACACTCTGCCGTGATCATGGTGGTCGACAGTTTGAACAATACCTGTAAGGGAACAGTTCTACATTTCTAAAGTATTGTACTGTACACTGATAGATAAATGAACACACTGTGGTAAAAGTGTATGTGTTTCGTCTGCGGGATGTGACATTACTGTTGTGAAGGTATTTTCATAAAAACAAGGGTGATTGTGGTTAACAAACCGAATTAATAATTACATTATTACTCTGTAATTAGCCATCACAGACCATGGGTTCCTTAAACCAAAATACTCAAAAGGTATCCCTCAACAACCTCTGAAGGATTATCTGTGGATTTCTGGTTCACCTGTGTGTAATGAAAGTTAAACGTAAGATTTAATGAACGGTTTAAGGAAAGGCTTCATGAAAATTATTTCGCACAAACGCCCATTTGTGTTCGTCTACAGAAAAATCAGTAGAATGCCAATAATTAATAATTAGGCACTTGTTACTCCAAAAGCAAAACACGCGTTTGTGTTTTATTGTGGGGATCTCCCCTGCAAAACAAACTCAAAAGACAAATGCATTTGATGCGCTAAACATCAAAGAGCCATTATCAGCGAATTCAGGGGTACACTTACCTCCCCAACAAAACTTACGTATTCACTTTGAGAACAGTTGTCACTTTGTCAGTGCACAAGTTGGTGTGTTTGCTGGCGATGTTATAACTCCCGGGTGGCATTTCAAACGCGCTACTGAACCTTTGCGTGTTTATAGTTCTTGATGGCGCCGAACTGATGTTCTCAAGGATTATGTGGATCATCGTTTTTATGGTTGCAGTATTCCCGTAGTTTGTTACTTGAATGTTGGCATGGGCAATGTAGGTATGCAGCCCAACTTTTTAATTATTAGTTCAGTCTGTTTAATATTTGCTAACAACTTCTGGTTCTATCTTTCTTTTCTCTTTTCACAGAGTATTTAAAGAGTTTTGATACACTTTTTGTTTCCTTACCACATATGTACATAGTAGGCAAAGAAGGTATTGCATTCCATCCAAAAATTCGATAAAAAGGAAACACTTTTAGAAAAAGATCCGCGCGCGCGTCTATGAACAGCATAATTCAAAAATGATAAGTCGGAAAAATACCAAACTTGTTATTTCGGTTTACTACCTTCGAAAGATGTGACAGGAATACTTTCAAGAAAATCTTCCCACCCCAAACTACTCTTTACATAGAAGATTTTTCGAAATTATTTACTTTCTAAAAAATGGCTCTAACGATTTGTTTAATATACCATATAATTAAAGACATTTATATGACAAATAAAATGATTATCTTGAATTTTCTGGGAACAGCCTGTAAAGCCCTCTTCATTCGTAAGGACTTTTTTATAATATTGTATAACTGGTAACGTTAAGTAATACACGAAGAGGTACTATACAAAAAAATTAATCTCCTTAAAACACACAATTTAATTCAAATAACTTTTTGTGGCATTAGCCATTTCCGAAATATCCGCTATTAATGATTCGAATTGTTCAGTAGTCATTCTTTTAAAGTTCTGCCAATTTGCAGCTGTTTTTCCCGATTGCATGGAAAGAGTATGGAATTTTAAGGACAGCGTATAGCGTCCAGTCTAAAATATTTAAACTTCGATATTCCCTTTGTATCTAAAACGAAATACAAGGAAGCTATTTCCGGAAAGGTTTATCAGGGTTAAAATAAAGTAAATCGGAAAATAAACTTTCGCAAGGATATTTTGTATACCCATTAATATGCGTGGAGGGAGAGAAACATCTAAATGCAACACATCAGATTGTTTACCTATTAGATACACCCCACTAAACGAATGAAACTCTTAAGTATCCATTAGTTCTCTCCCAAGAGCTTTCCACATGACTACTATGCCGTTTCACACACTACTTCCAAAGGAGCACACTGTACGAAGCACCTTTCCTACTGCAGACGCTCTGTCGATTAAATTGAGCTTTCTTTATGGACGCTCTTTAACTGGTGTGTTCCTTAAGCGTCCATTCTATATTGAGGTGAAAGACCGGTAATTTTTCTCAGAGGCCTCTTTATCAGGCTTGAGGTTCTTTTACATGCCGTAAATGGGACCACTGACTTTACTTCCCTTCCGAAGGAACCCATGCTAAGGATTTTTGCGCCCGAAAATGTCCATCGACCCGCAACCTTGGGAACTAGAGGCTGGCATGGTAACCACTACGCTCTGTCGAGCCGGATACGTTCCTTTAGAAGGACAATAGGTTTGATCTAGATCATACATCTAACACAGAATTCCCATAGAAAAAACTAAAAGGGTTTGAAATTCAGAGAAAGTGGAGCACAAATGTTCTGTATTCTCTAAAAATCCAGCCTATTACAAATGTGGCAGCCAGGTCATCAAAAACCTCTGTTGAAAAACCATCGTTTCCAAGATGCTGTCCTGCGCCAATTGTGGCTGAAGGAAGATTTCCTACATATCGAGATACGAAGCGCCTGTGGCGGGTTCTGCGGGTTCTGCGAAGCAGATTGATTCTTCTGCTCATCTAAAGAAGCATATCCTGCATGCGGTGCTTCAGTATGGTAAGCGGGAATTACAAAGCGGAGGTTATTAGGAATGCAGCTCGAAGATAACTGCGATGTATGAGGCAGTATTTTATATCACAACACTGTGAATGCGTAACTTTCTTTAGAAATGGAGGGAATGTCTTCCCTAGAGCATATGTGTTCGTAATTTTGATTGGATATAAAATAGACGCTAATGTTGGCGCGCTTTATTAACCAATAGCAGCTCTGTTATAATGTTTAGGCATATCGGGGTGAGGGAGTATAAATTCTGAAGCCAGAGACAAGTATCGCGCAGTTCAACAGAATCATTCACGAGTTACACATCGCGCAGTTCAACAGAAGCATTCACGAAGTACACGTTACGCAATTCTACAGAATCTCTTGCGTCGTAAAGTTAGTTACAAAATGTGAAATACTCCAATTAATAATGTGCGGCAATTAAGTGATTATAGTTACATTCGAAAGTATAACAGTTTCAGTCGGGCGTGTATCAAGAGTAAATATGTGAAATTAATAAAGTGTGACGGCAATAAAAGTGTAAAAACAAATTCTTTTATCAGTGTTATCTTTTAGTAACAACTCCTTTCCGTTTACACACCCTGTTCAAGAGATTTGCTCGACTAGGTAATAATAGCTAGCCGGAGGACAAAGAATCCAAAAATTCAAAATAGTAAAACAATAACAGGCGCTCAGTAAATAAGATAACACGAACGATACCGCGACATGCATTACTTTGTGTTCAGGGTTTAATGTAGAGAAATAACATCCGGCATATCAGCAAAGATGTTTCGTGCAGCGTTGCATCGCTGAGAATCATATGTGAAAGTGTACAGTGGTTATGTGGAAGGTGTCTGGGACAGAACTAATGAATGGTTTGAACCCACGGACGAATAATCCCTCCACTATCATTTGTTTGCTTTTTTTCAGGAAAGAAAGAAAGCACACATACGCACACAAATTAAAGCATATAACGCCCAAAAGGAAAATGGTTTTAATTAAACTTCTTAACCGGTTAAGCAATTTTTGTGCTAGAGGAGCTATAAAACTTGTAAGGTTCATCCAGTCTTGGATGTACTCGAGAGTATGACACAATAAAGGAAGATCTGCAGAAGCATTAAATTGTGAAACATTTCAGTTGGTTAGCCATATTGCTCCACAAGCAAAATGATAGGACCAGAAGGCTGCCGAATAGGCTATTTTGGAACCTTTAAGGGAAACATTTTTGGCTTTTGCACTTTTGAAACTGTTTATCCTTTCTTACCTGGAGTGCCTCCTTGGCAATTGAAGCCAAAAACTGACGATATAAATTGTAGATGTTTGAAGGATCAGCTTAGTTTTCCTTTGTTGGTACCTGTCTAATTGAGGTCGTATGCCAGTTAGTTTTGCACTATCTTCTTGACCACGTTTTTCTATCTGGGAGACGAAGAACAGTATATTTCAAAGATTGTATTGTATTGCTCTGCCGGAAGATGGTTCTCGCACCTACTGTCCTTATTTTCCATATTGGGAAGAATCCATCTAGTTATTTTGTAAACTATCATCATTACCATATTGCATAATCCCTCTGTATTTACTGAATTGCCTTCATTATATACTTAATTTACTATAAATGTTTAAAATCATCGTAAACAGGCCTACTACAGCATGCTTTCAAAATGTCCGGTTATTGCTGCCTGTGTCGTCCACAGATCTCATTTTGTTTTGTAGTAGCGCTTGTCAGTGAAAAGCCATGAGCAGGCAGAAAGAAGATCAGAAATCTTGTCATTTATATCTTGACAGGTTGTATTAAATTCCATAAAAATCTTATGCGTTATCCCACATGACTTTCCCTACTCTTGTACAAACCTTATTCTCCACCCGCTTCATGTTAAGCGATATAAACATTTGCAGGAACTATGTTATTGCTAATTTTCTTGTAGATGCAAGGGGAATATGGTAGGCTTTAAGCGATAGTCAAATATTTTGAGAGCTGGTTGCTATGTGGAGCATTCCATTCTCTTTGCATGTCCAGGACATACAAAAAACGAATAACAAATTTCCATTTGAGAAAAAGTACTAAGTATTAGAAAACTCAAACAAATAACAAGGAATATCTCGGAAATGGTTCACTCGACCAAAAAAATAGTATATGATATTAAGTTGTGTGTTTTAACGAGATCTACATTTTATGTGTAGAAAACTTTTGTCTCTCTCTTTAAGGTTTACCGTTATGCAAAAGCCATTCAGAACGAAGAGGATCTTTGAGAACATTTCTAGCAAATTCAAGAAACGCATTTTATTTGTCATGAAAATATCTTAAATATGATATTTTAATCAAAATCGTTAGAGCCATTTTTGAGAAAATAAAAATTTTCGAAAAAGTTTCATGTTTAGTGTAGTCTGGGATGAGGAAATTTTCCTGAAAATGTTTATATTACATATTTGAAAGATGCTGAACCTAAATACCGACTGTTCGTTTCTGAGTTATGCTGTTCACACGCACACAGAGACCCTTCTAAAACTCCCTTTTTTATTTGTTTATTTATTTTTTTTACTTTCTCTACTACGTATAGTAAGTAGGGGAAGTATTGTATTCCGACCCCCTGAATCCCCCCCCAAAAAAGCATTTTTGGAAACATGTCCGGGTGTGTGTCTGTGTGTGTGTGTGTGTGTGTGTGTGTGTGTGTGTGTGTGTGAACAGCATAACTCAGAAACGAACAGTCGGATAAACACCAAACTTGGTATTTAGGTTCAGTATCTTCCAGAGATACGACACGAAGGTTTTCAAGAAAATCCCCCCACCTCAGATTACCCTTTACATGGAACATTTTTCGAAAATTTTAATTTTCTCAAAAATGGCTGTAACGATTTTGATTAAAATATCATATGTTTAAGGTATTTTCATCACAAATGAAATGTATATCTCGAATTTCCTGGGAATGACTCCAAAAATTGTTCTTCATTGTGAACGACTTTTGCATAACTGGTAAACCTTAAGAGAAGACAAAACTTTTACTACACAAAAAATGTAGAGCGCGTTAAAATACACAATTTATGTCATATACATTTTTTTGTTGAGTGAACCATTTTCGAGTTATTGCTTGTTATTCCATTAAATTTTCCAATACTTATACTTTTTCTCAAATGGGAATTCGTTATTAATTTTTTTTGTCCTGGTAATGCAAAGAGAATGTAATACTCCACATAGCAACCAGCTCTTAAAATATTTGAGTATCGCTTAAAGCCTGCCAATTCCCCTTGCATCTACAAGAAAATTAGCAATAAGATTAACCTCTCGATACAAGCCTACCAATTCCCCTTGCATCTACAAGAAAATTAGCAATAAGATTAACATCTCGATACCATTAACATGAAGCATATGGAGAATAAGCGTTTGTAAAAATAGTTTGTACAAGAGTAGAGAAAGTTATGTGAGTGTAACGCAGATTTTTTAAATTTTTTTTTATTCAGCGGGCCTCAAAATATGCCCTTCCGGTAAAATCTCGATATCGAATTTTTGTGTGGAATGCAATATTTCCCCTACTTGCTATACGTTAGAGAGAGTAAAAATAAAGAGTATTTGACTCATCGGCCATACTATTACCATTTCTGCATCATCTTAACACTTTATGAAACGTTTGTAACTTGTCGTTACAGTCTTGATCACCCATAAACCATTTCGTTTATAATATACGCATTAGGGGCACACTAAAGTTAGTTGTGTTCTTTTACACATTTACCAGGCTTCCCACATGGCACGAACTGGGTGCATTTTGAACCTTTCTCGCCGAAAGCGCGGCTGACAGCACTAGAGGGCTGCAAGGGAGGCAAACAGACAAACCAATTGCACGTTAACATTAGCCTGGGTAAGCTGGTGCAATCCCGATCACTAAAGGTTAAGCCCGTCTCGGGCAAGCTAAGGGCAACATGGCTTGCTTGCCTGTTACCGTCCTATACAAAGCACCATTTCTGTGATATTTTTTCTTTTTTGTTTATTAACACGATAACACCAGACTAGCATTAATGTAGGCAGAAATCTATTTAGTATTTTTTCGACACAAATCAAACAGAAATATTAAGTATTATTCTTGGTATTTTGCAAATTTATTTTCCGTCATAGTACAGATGCGTTTTATTGATGCAATTATTTCACGACTAAAGTTACATTTCCACAAAATTAGTTATCCAGGCAAGAAAACTCAGCCGTTTAAATAAACCGATTTACTAATTTAGCAATCAGAATTGCAATATATGCAACGATAATGTACAATAAGTGTTAGGGAAGATTGGAAGCAATCAAATATAAAGTTACAAGTGATGAAAATTTTAAAGTAGCATTAAGTTGTGTACCTAACGTTTGAAATAGTTGCAGTAGCACTTCGGAAATTCCCTGTCTTGGAAAAACACACAAAACAATTGTAAACTATTGGCTTATTTGGCATCTGCTTAGTTAAGTATTAAATTTTCGCCCATGCTGACTTAGCATTTTCTTTCGTTACAAATTCATGTGCTTCAATGTCCAATTTTGCACAATTTTTAGTTGCGCAGTGCAAAATGAGTCCCGCGAAATTTAGGAGTTTTAAGGAATCCAAATTTGGTCAATATCACCTGTTTGCTGAGCACACGAGCCTTGCGAATGAGCAAGCTCATTTATTTCGCTTGTTACATAATAGCTAGGGGCAAGCGAGCTTGAAAACTTATTTTACTCAGTCCTTAAAATCAGAGAAGATAGAAAAGAATATTACCATGGCAATGCAACTAGTGTTCTCTTCTGTCGCCAGTGAAAGGTTATCTCAAACTTTGTATAC
Organism: Deroplatys truncata; assembly: GCA_030765065.1. Classification (NCBI taxonomy): domain Eukaryota; kingdom Metazoa; phylum Arthropoda; class Insecta; order Mantodea; family Mantidae; genus Deroplatys; species Deroplatys truncata. The sequence goes on from CM060978.1 coordinate 81,662,341, forward strand.
ATCCTACCCGAAAGATTTTAGGTACGAATTACTAATGATTAATTGCAACTATGCCTATTATGGTCTGCCGGTCTATATTAATGGGATTTAAACTTCTGGCTCTCACAATCGAGGCGAAGCGATAGTCAACTAGTGTATGACCACGCCAACACTTTGCTCTTTTAACTGACTGACCTGAGGGAAATACAAGATAACATCACGTGAATAAGACATATTATAAGTTACGGCAATTGGATGGGAGTGTTGTGAACATAGGCTGTCCGAGTTTGAAGGCTTCCTGGCATGACCTTTTAAGCGAGGGGGCGGAGGATGTCTTACTTGTCTGGTTTTTTGATTACTTCAGTTGCTGGAGTGGTACTACACTGGAAGAGGGAGAGGCTATTTAACATTTCAACAAAAACGCAGCGCTCCTAAATCGGCAGGCTTTTTTGCATGCACCGTACCTCATTTTTAACGAGTTATATTATGCATTAGCACATGCAATCACTGTATCACAGATAGATGACGATACCTAGTCGCCCACTTACTTAGCGGGGGTGGGGGTAGCGTGTCTGCCTCGCATTCAAGAGGTCCCGGGTTCGAATATCGGTTAGGGTGTTAGCTGTATAAAGGTTTCTCCGGGGTTTTCCTTTATCCTGAGAAGATAGTGCCGGTATGTATGGTTTACCAGTTATACAAGAATATACAGGATATTCCCAGAGTGTTCAAGCTTATATTTTATTTGTTATGTAAATATCTGTAATGCCTATACGATATTTTAATCAAAATCTTTAAGAACCATTTTGAGAAAATAAAAAATTATGAAAAAAGTCCCATGTAAAGGGTAGATGGGGTGGGGAGCTTTTTGAAAATGTTCGTATCCCATCTTTGTAAGATACTGAACATAAATACCAAGTTTGGTATTCTCGATATCGAAGTCTTGGTTGGAATGCAATGCTTCCTCTATCTACTACAGAGAGAGCCAAAAAACTACGAACTGGCTGCGCGGTGTTTTTCTTGTCCTCGTCCTCGGCGCTCGTTGCCGTCTGCCGCTACCATACAACATTTTTAAAATACTTTTAAAGGCTTTACTTAACAACTTTATGAAAGGAGATGCTGAAACTGGCCATTTCTTAACCGATATTTTGTTTTAATTCTTCCAGAGTGTGTGGATTTGTCTTGTATACTTTGCTTTAGGTTACCCCAGAGATAGAAATCGCAAGGGCCACAAATCTCTACTAATTATTGTCCTCAAACACACTTTCATAAAGTTGTTAAGTAAAGCCTTTAAAAGTAGTTTTAAAAATGTTGTATGGTTTCATCTGCGCCTTTCTACGATAGCGGCAGACGGCAACGAGCGCCGAGGACGCGGACCGGCAAAAACACCGCGCAGCCGGTTTGTAGTCTTTACCTCCCTGTACGTACGTGGTAGAGAAAGTAAAAATACGGTCAACTTCCCACACCATTTAGATGACCAGTTGGAAGATTACTGCTACCTCTGCCATCTAATTTGTTTATTTTGATCTTTGCCTGGAATTTTATCACCCAATTTGGGATTAAGAAAATAACTCGACCAGTTGGGATTTGATTCCGGGATCTCCGGGTTGTAACAAGACGCTACTGCCCGAACCATCAGACAGTTTGCATTTTTGGTGTTCATGGTTTTCAGAGCTTAGTAAAATAAGGTCTTCAGCCAATAAGTTCGGATCTTTGTGGGCATAACATGAAACGAGATCGACTAAGTAATAAACATCGAGGACGTTTGGCCTTGAAACAGGTACACGAGCAGAACACACTGCACTAAACCCACCTCTCTTCTTTCCTTCTTTGTTCGAGGGCGACTGTATCAGGGGTCTTCCTTAAAGGGTGTTCTCACCCCTTTCCTTGTAACATATACGTGTCTATAGTTCCAAGTGCAGTTAACCCAAAGAACAGGGACACGAAGCTCCGCATTCATTCTGCAACCTTGATGCAAAGAGCAGTGCTTTTAAACTTGTGTGGATAAATAACATGTTGCAGGGCCAAGTCCTATAAAACCATTTACACATACAACACCAGACTGCCAATGTAATCGAGTGGTTAGCGTCCTGGGTTTGATTCGCAGCTGGGCGGGTTAATCCTCCTTTAATTAGAATCATTTCCTATTTTTCTTAGTCTGGAAGTATGAATGTGGGGGTGAATATTTCGTAATAAAAATCAGTAAATCCTACAGTCGAGTTTGTTGCTTCTAAACTCAATGCCGCCGATATGACCACAGAAGTTAAAATTTGAGGCAGTATTTTTAAAAATGATTTCAGTCTAATTATATAATATATAAATTCAATAACAGCCCACCTTAAAGCATTATGTGTATGTAACAATATATAAAAAGTGTATATTACAGTCATTGTATATGTTTATATTATTGTATACATGTAATGTTATGTGAATATATTACGTAATTTAATAATGTAAGAGCTGTGAGAATAATAGGTTAAAAGTTGCTAACAATGAGGTGATAATGAATTTGAAAGTTCAACCATACTACTTGTAATTCTTGGAAACAATAATGTACATTTTTATGACAGTTTATAAAATAGCCAATCAACAACCAGAAAAAAGCTTAAGTTAAATGAAGGTATTGGATTGGATTAAGAATAGCCAATCAAGGACTTGAAATACAGAAATTTACAAATTTAGGCGCTAGAAATCCAGTCAGTTGCTTATAACTGGACGCGTTGGTAGCAGACAGTGCTTCTAACCGGATGCGAGATGTGTCCTCGAGAAATTTAATACGTATCCGTGAGAGACGAAAATAGTTTTACGTGTTAAAAAGTGCATGCATTTAACAAAAGAATCTCACAGCTCTCTATATCAGTGAAATGTTATTAAAATCATGTCAAGAATTAATAAAAAGGAGTGAATTAAACTTATAACACTCTGTGTAAGCTTACATTCTTCAGCCGCATCACGCCCTGTTAAGAAATTCATGTCTCTAAAAAATAATACTGACGCAGCCGAGGCAAACATGAATATATAATATTTAAAGAAACAGGAAAAATTACAAAGTTAATATTTTTTAAACATTTTTTGGGGGTAAAGGCCACCGGAAAGTACATTTGGGGCGAAGGCTACCGGAAACTTTTTACCATACGTGCGGTTGCAACTACTTCAAGTTCGGCTCCCCAACAGTTGAACTACAATACAACTCCTACTTCAAATTGGCTTTCCATACGTGAAGAAACAACCATCTTCTTCAAAATTAAAAAAAAAGGATGTGATACATTCAAATTACTTTCTCTACCCTCTACCGTTGTTACGGGGTATACAAATTACTCTTACGAAAGCTTATTTGTCTACCTCTCCACTTTAATCGAGATAAGCCTTTGTAGAAACAGATGCATTTCCGTAATAGACACATAAGGAATGGCGATACTCAAATGTTTAAGAACTGGATGCTATATGCTGGCCTTAAAATTGCATAATTTTTCCATGACATCGCGAGAAACAACTGAACGCCAGCGGGACTTACAATAGTATTGAACAATTTGAAACACTAATAACGAATACTTGGAAAATGGCTCATGCCACAAGAGAGTTATTAAAAATAAATTGTGTTTTTATAGAGGCCTACATTTTTCTGTAGTACGTTTCCGTCTATTGCTTAACGTTCACCAGTAATACAAGATCATATAAACTTCACAGGCTGTTCCCAAAAATGTCAAGATATACATTTTATTTTTCATGCAACTATCTTTAAAACATTTCGAAAATGTTCCATGTAAAGGGAAGTTGAAATAGGGAATTTTCTTGAAAATTGTGTCGCATCTTTGAAAGATACTGAGCTTAAATACCAATTTTGGCATTTTTGTGACCTTTCGTATTAGAGCTATGCTGTTCATAGAGAGACCTTTTTCCTAAAAACTTTTTATTGTTTATTCAGGAGGTTTCAGAACGCGTATTTCCAGTAAAATCTTGGTATCGAATTTTTGGATAGAATTCAATACCTCCTCTGCTTACTATGTACGTGGTAGAGGAAGTATAAAAAAGAAAAAAATCAAACACTGAAGCTGTTTCCTGCCACAATGTATAACCCACTGATCTGTGTAAAATCAGGAATGGTGATATCACCTTCTTCCTCAAGCCTCCAATATGCAACACTTGCAAAATCATTCAGCAACGTGTGAAAAACAAATGGACTGCCAAACAGAGAGAATATGATACCTGCTAGTTCAAATGACTCACAAGCCCCATTTTCGCCACCTATGTTAAAATATAAATGGTATTTAAGCCTTCCGAGTTAGTAGTTTAAAAATCAAAACATGGTTTGTCATTTAATTGCATTTTTAACTTTACGAAAAACACCGTTTTTGTTATCGCTTATTTATTGGAAGACAGAAGCAGTATTGAATTCCTCCCAAACGTTATATCAATCTCTCACCGGAAAAACGCGTTTTGCAATCCTCGAATTCAGTAAAACTATATGTGTCTCTGTTAATGGTATAATTCAAAACCAAAGTTAGATTAAATTTTATGTCTGAGTGAGAAACAGATTAGGGATAGCAGTCGAAGATATTCAAGAAAATCCCCTCTATCCAAAGCAATATTTACATGGACAAAATTAGCTCATAAAATGCCATGTTTGAGATATTAACATGAATGAAATGTATATCTCGAATCCTCGTGAATTGCCTGTAAGGTCCTCCTTCATTCTTATGGAATCTTATATAGTTAGGGAAATAAAAACCTGATGTGTTACACTCACATGACTTTCTCTACTCTTGTAAAAACTATTTTTACAAACGATTATTCTCTATATGCTTCATGTGAATCGAGATATCGGGATGTTAATCTTATTGCTAATTTTCCTGTAGATGCAAGGGGAATTGGTAGGCTTTAAGCGATAGTCAAATATTTTAAGAGCTGATTGCTATGTGGAGTATTCCATTCTCTTTGCATTACCAGGACAAAAAAATGAATAACGAACTCCCATTTGAGAAAAACTATTATTAGTATTGGAAATTTTAAGGGAATAACAAGCAATATCTCGAAAATGTGCACTCAACAACAAAAATGTATACGACATAAATCGTGTATTTTAACGCGATCTACATTTTTTGTGTAGTAAAACTTTGTCCATCTCTTATGGTTTACCAGTTATGCAAAAGTCGTTCACAATGAAGAATACTTTTGGAGACAATCCCAGAAAATTGAAGATATGCATTTTATTTGTCATGAAAGTATCTTAAATATGTTATATTTTAAACAAAATCGTTAGAGCCATTTTCGAACAATTTTCCATGTAAAGGGTAATCTGGGGTGGGGGAATGTTCTTGAAAACCTTCGTATCGCATCTCTGGAAGTTACTGAACCTAAATACCAAGTTTGGGGTTTATCCGACTGTTCGTTTCTGATTTATGCTGTTCACAGACAGACACACGGACATGTTTCCAAAAATGCTTTATATGCATTCAGTGCACCTCAAAACATGTATTTCCTGTGAAATTTCGGTATCGAATTTTTGGGTGGAATGCAATACTTCCCCTACTTACTATATGTAGTAGAGAAAGTAAAAATGGACAAAAATTGGCTTAACGAGAACTGTCAAGCTCGTTAATATGCACAATTTGTGTCTAATAAGTCTTTTTTTATAGCATTATTCATCTTCAAGACTTTTGCTGCTCTTCGGAATTGTCCAGTGTTTTAAGCAACATGCTTTCAACTGCTGTCCTTTTCTCTCCTGTACTCTGGTGAGAATATCTCATATCACTGGAAGCATACACAAAACAGATGAATGTCTCATCAGCCTGTGTATGCTTTGTGTCCTTCTACAAGATGTATGCTGCAACCATTTCCGTTAACATTTATTATGATTAATAAGTATTAAATAAAAGGAAAACATGGTTTTGACACATCTGAAAAACAAATGATAGTGGGTAGAGAAAGTTATGGAATTAAAAACATCCTTTTTTAATTCTTAATCATTAAGCTTTTTTAAATAAAGAATGCAGCGAACATACCTGCACCTTTTGAAAAAAATGTGATATGATCATTGTTGTATATACATAAATATTTTTGTACTTAATGATTGAATATAGAATATTTCAAGTTGCAGTTATAGAGTTTGGTTTTAACCTCAGAAATAAAAGTTTCATTAATGTATTCACCCTTAACCATGCAGCAAACCTTTGAGTGGTTTAGTAACCTCTTAACCATGAATAGCTAAGGTTTGCATTGGGAAAATCAGGAGGTAGAGGTAAGAAATAAAAAGAAAAAAACATCAGCTTTGTTAAAAAATTTCTTTAATAACCTAAAAAAACACAAATAGCGACATTGTATCGCGGGCATTTCATATGTACAGTAATGTGCTAATACTTTTTATTGCTGAGGTAGTTGTAAAAACAGGGGAGACACAACTTAACTCCAGTCAAGTATCTTACATTGTAAGAATAATAATAATAAATATGACACATGCCATTTGGCACACTGGCCAGTGTGTTGGGAAAATACAATGCTTGGAGCAGTTGGAGGTCCAGCCTTGAGTCAGGAGCATCGCAAGATCTGCTCCCACCATCCTTGAGGTATTCTCTCTAGGCATCGAGATAAGTCACAGCATATAAACACACAAATAGGAGACATTTCATTGTAGGTCACTAAGAATATTCCCAATTACATTGATTCTTTACAACTGTAAGGCATTGTGGTATCTAAGTACTTTCAGCAAATAGTTTATAAAGATAATAGGAGATACTCTTTCATAAGAGACAAACTGCAACTAGTCTTGAGAACAAAGCTCATAACCCTATAGTTTAGTCGTGGTGGTAGTAAATAATAATTGAATTATTCCCCAGACAGAAACTATTGTCTTATACATTCAGTTTGCTAACATAGCATTCTTTTTTTTTATGCAACTTTTATAATAACAAACACAGCAGCAGCATAAACTCTGATGTTTGTATTTATTATTTCAACAATAATAAATGACAACCAAAGAGTTTATATCAAAAGAAAGACCAACTGTATGGGCAATAATAGTAATCTGCCCCTATTGTTGCATGGTCAAACATGGATTTTCTAATTTTCAACCTGGATTTTTAAATTCAAATGATTATCTTCCACAGAGTATGAACACGAGGGTATTTGCGAGTAATAAAGAAGTAAAACCTGACGTTAATACACTCCACATCAACATCCAGGCTAAAGGCAAAGCTGCTGATATGTCGAGAGTGAAAGTAGGCTACAAAAACAAAGTAACAATCACCAAGTACATAAAAATTGAAGAGTTGAATTATCTATACTGATAGTTATTCTTATTACCTCATTGTGTATATAATTAAGGAAAACAATGAATTCTTACACTTCAAAATGAAAAGCAAACAATGGCATGGTGTTGAAATTTGGACTACGTCTTTCTCAAGCACAATACAAATGGCTTTAAATAATAATAGTAGCGTTTCTATGCAATGCACATTATCTGCTTCAAAAAGCATTTACAAAACTTCTAAAAATTATGTTTTTATGCATCTGAGAATGACTTATTTTATACTTTTGTTAATTAATAATTGCTGTAAATATTTGCACCTTGTAGAAAAGTGACAATTATCACAATATTGATAATGAAAATTTGTGTGAAAGTTTCAAAGAATAAATGAATTTAAGAATAAAAATGCAGAACAGAATTGGCACTGTTAGTGTTATAACACTACTGGCTGTGAATAACAGAAACAGTATTTCACCATTTGCATTTTCTTCAATCTGTACAATGTTACCTACAAGGGTAAAATGTCATTCATTAATGACCATATTGTATTATTTACATGACAGTGTGTATATATTTTTTTTTTAATATGAATGAATTAAGAAGGCTTTTTAATGGTTATATGTAATCAATAGAATAAGATTAAAACATTTGCCAACTTTTACTGTCATATGTTGCCTTGCTTCCCAGGAAATGAACTGTACCAGATTACATTAGTAATGTAATATACAGGATTTCTTTGTGTAGATATTCACAATTCAACCATCACATGTGTCCTAAGAAGAACTATCTTGTTGTTTTCCTAGGTTTAAACTTTGAAAGAGTACAGTTTGTACAAGAAATGTTTCATTTCAAAATTTCCTTTCAGAGCCATAGCAAAGCTAGACTTTTACAAACTGGTAAAGTGATGAATATTTTTGAAGAAATTAATCCATTCACATCATATGATGAATAATGTTCACATAGGTTAGCAAAACTATTTAATTTAGATGAGAAAAACATAGCTTGCAAGTGTGTGCTGGCCAATAAAACTACATATCTTTGCATTTTTAACTGTCAAGTGGCATTCAAAGGATCTCCATCACTCTTTAGAAGACTAATGAACAGAAAAACAGAAGACTAATGAACAGAAAAACTGATGCTTTTGGTAACATGATACAAATAAGAACAATATGTCGTCTGATATGTTTCATAATAAAGTGAGAAGGAAATGCGAGACACCCAGAAAGGAGGTAAAGAAATCAAAGTGCGAGCATAAAGTGTTGTGTTGCCCTTTATTTGGAGGACTGTTTTGGGATTCACCATACCCAATAATAATATCAAAATCTGTAAGTCGAAGCTTCCAGCATCATCCAGGATATATTGGTTCATTTTACATGAATTTTTAAGCTTTATCATGCATTTGTGCGGCTGTATAGTGATTTAAATCAGATTTCTGAGGTAGACATGTGTATTTTAATCAAATGCCAATGGATTAATGTGATGAAACCTTGTTTTCCGAGTAGTATTTGGTGTTTTATTCTAGTTTTGTTAAAATTATGACAACTTTGTTCACAAACAATGGATATTTTTAAAGGGTTCCACTATTATCTTTATAAACTATTTGCGCTAATGTAGGGGAAGCAGGATACATGAGAACAGATCTTTCAAAAATGCTTCAGCTTCAAAACTTTTATGACATGGCATAGTTTCTTCATGTGACACATGTTGATCCAAGCATAGTATTCACACTGTTTTAGGAACAAATATAAATTTTAAACACTTAAAAATCTCTTTTAAATGATCAATAATGTCAATAATGTGTATTAACAAGATAAACACTAACATAACTATTCCTGCATTTGTAACTATGCCAAACAAAATAGCAAACTTTAACACCGACACTCCTGATCTCAACGTCAATAATATTAACCCTGGATTACGGCTATCAGTCTTGTGAAAAAATAATATAAACAATCCAAAGAAAAGGAGAGAGTTGTCCTGTTGATATGATGAAACACATTTTTTGAGGCACCTTCAGTGAACAGGTGGTTGGAAACTGAAACTTCCATACCTGAGCTGGGAAATCATCATAAAATATAGGATCTGGCCAGGAATAGGAAAAATACACCATGAGCAGCTTAGTTAATATTAATCTCATCAGCATTGCTGATATGTCAACTCCCTGCATAGACTTGACAAGAGGAACCCGTTTTTATGTTACAGTAAAACCTTGTTAATCCAGACTTTCTTATACTGGATTTCACTAAATCCAATGCGCGTTAGAAAAATTGATGCAACGGTTATTAAGTTAAACAGTGTAATGAACCTAATATGTATTCTTTAACTGAAAAGTGGATATGTAATGGTGTGGATATGTCCATGTGAATAAGTGGATATGTCCATGGTTTTGGACACCATTATGCCATGCTTACACAATTTTGTTTGCAAAGTATTTAGGAGGCTTCTATTGTTATAACTAAGCCCCGGATTCTCAGGTTCTGACCTATTTTATTCCTGACCTCCTACACTCCAAACTTTGGTTTATATTAATGTTTTAGTTACCAACGAGTAATATACTTGAATTTTATAGAGCCTAAATTGACCTAATTTTACGTTAGGACCTAATAAAACCTATTTTTCGTGATAGAACCTAAAAGTGCCTAATTTGGTTATTTAAACAAATAAGAGTAGATTTATGAATATAAAAGTATTTTTAAAATGAAGGGAGACCGTTCGAATAAGGAAACTATTAAATAATTAGATTATGAAATCTTGCGCAGTACCTTACAATAATAAACTTTAATTAAGCCGTCCGCCACAATAATAATGTAATTAAAACGTTTGCCACCTTCAGTTATCCTTTTCTAGCTATAGTCGAAAGAGGTATTTCTGGTGTGATGTTTACATGCCGCAACAATAGGTGAAAGCTAGAGGCAAACATTTTAATAGCGCTGTTGAGTAGTATGCATTATTGCTTCTTCCGTTATAGGGAGTTTCTAACATGACATTTTTGAATTTGGTACTTTCAAATACATACTAAAGTTACAGTTAATTTAACTTTTTACAATTTAAAGTTAGTGTTTTAAACAAAGTGTCCAGTGATTTTCATGAATATATATGCCAAGGATCCTATAAATTCCTAAATTCAACATATAAGATCCTATAAAATCCTAATACACTGATACATAGAACCTAATTTTAACTTTTTAAAACCTAAAAATCCGGGGCTTAGTTATAACACTACTGGCTGTGAATAACAGAACCAGCATTTCACCATTTGCATTTTCTTCAATCTATACAATGTTACCTACAAGGGTAAAATGTCATTCAGTTACTGTAAGAACAACATAAACACAAAAGTTTTAGCTCTCAATCTTTACCAGTGTTTGTATAAAATTTGGAATCATTGAACAAACTATTTTGGATTAAAAGACTCTGTGATTGAAATTGGGTAAATATATCCCTGCAGTGTACAAGTTATACCAACAACTTCATCAACAATTTGTTTCTAATCCTTACACATGTATTGTGGCTTTTTAATTATTACAGCTACATTAATGAAGCCATCTTCATTATTTCTGTTAACCCAGACTATCACTAATCCCATTAACCTCAGCTCAAATTAGTCTGGATTAAAGAGGTTTCACTATACTTTATATTAAAATTAAATCCTGTTTACCATCAGCATTTATACTACAAATAAATGGAACTTAAACCTTGTCAGGCAGCAGGGTAAACATTCCTGCAAGGACCGTTGGTGTTGATATGCATAGGAAACTCTTGCTGTACAAATAGAAACCTTCTAACTAGGAATTATATAAACTTTACTACATTCACATTCATCGTTTCTCAGATATGCACATGGAAAAAAAAAATTAGTTTTTTTAAAAAATAAAATACAACCAATTCAACAGCCAACCACAACTTATTAAAAGTATCCCTTTCTTTATGCATAGGTACATAAAGAATACAAGCAGCAATCACAGCTCATTTGTCTTCAATTTGATAATACCAAATTAGGTACCAAAGTAAAAATTATATTATACAGTTTCTTTGCTAGAAATAGATATCTTCAAGAATATCACTGTCAAAGCAGGGTTAGTATCAGAGAAGCTGCGGTAAACAATTAAAAACTCAGTTCAACAGAATCATGATATGGAACTATATTCCATAGTTCTTGAAGACTTAAAACAGTTCCTTCAAAGAAACATGGAAATACACTTATAAAATGTTTTGTTCAGGTCACATGTGGTATTTTAGCACCTGCTTACTGCTTCACTGTGCAGCTGCCGCCAACACTTGTCGACTGGCAATGTGATGATGTGGAGTTTTTTTCCGATGTGTCTCAACGTGTTTCAGCATGTGGTCCTTGCGGATGAAGCCTTTGCCACAGACATGGCATGCAAATGGTTTCTCCCCAGTATGCAAACACATGTGCCGGCGTAGATCTGTTTTGTGATTGAACTGCTTTGGACAGCTTTCACACTTATAGGGTTTGTCACCAGCGTGTTTGCCAAGATGCTCTTGGTATATACATTCCACTGGGAAACGTTTCCCACATCTGCTGCACTTGTATGGTTTATGGCCTGAATGGAAGCTCTTGTTGTGTTGAGTGAGATAGCATGCCCGGTTGAATACTTTGTCACAGTCTACGCACTTGAGCACATCTCCAGTGGCGACTGATGTATTGGGTTTGCTTGATGATTTCTTGCGATTGTTGTTGTTACAGTTGGAAACATTCATCATAAAAATGGTGTTATTGTTATTCTGTGCTATTTTATTTAGAGATTCTTCTACGCTTGAACTTATTACAGGTACATCCTCTTGTATAGTTTCTGATTTTATATCGATGTCGGTAGGATTTGTACTGAGCATTTCTATGTCTCCATTACTTGAAGTTGGACATTCCTGTCCACCATCAGAGGAAAGTACATTCTCACTGCTTCCCATTGAAGACTCTGATGTCTGAAGGGTAGTATTATCAGGACTGTATGGATGGTTTGCTTGCTGATCGTCAAAACCCTCAATCCAGAATCCATTATTGTTTGGACTTGTAGATTGTTGATAGTCTTGTGGTTGATGAACAATTCCCGGACTAGAAATTAGCCCCCCCACATTTTCAACAGTCGATCCAGAATTGACAAGATCATAATTGGCTGCATAAGTGGCCATGGCACTTCCAAATAGATGATGGCCAATTTGAGAAAAGCTGGGCAGAGGCTGTGAAATTCGATCCTCTTGCTCACCAAGCTGATTATGATCTCGCAAAGGTGATGGCATGTGAAACATCATCTCCTCACCAGTAATAGTTGTGGTGAGGTGGAGGTTGTTGGTAGAAGTTGGCACCATTGCCTGTAGTTGGTGGTGCTGCTGGAACGACTGGAGCATAGAAATGTGGGGGGGCAACTCGTTTGGGGAATACATCTCTCCCAGGTGATGATTGCTCATTTGGAGGGAGGAAGGGGGTGTAGGAAGGTGCTGAGGGATGGGATGATGGATAAGATGGTGTGGAGGTGGCGTAGGTTGATGTATAGGGGGTGAAACAGCCGCCCCCAGCATGTAATGGTGCGAATGGGGCTGCTGGGGTGATGGTGGTGTGTGGACGGAACTGGAGGGTTGATTGTTGAAACTCTGTTGCTGCTGACTGGAGGGTGAGTTGAGAAAGTGTTGCAGGCCCCCCGCTGCTGATGGTTGCTGAGCCTCCAGACTGCTTGTGGTGACCGAGGGACCTGCCAGCATGTTTGGGGGACTCGTGGTAGAAGAATCCTCCCCTCCTGCAGGGCTTGGCGAATTAGTGTGCTGATCGGGAGCAACTGGCCGGTTTGGATGGTGATGGTTGCTGATTGGCTGTGTAGCAGGATCAGGCACTCCGCTCTGCTTCACAGCATTTTTGTGCAACGTTGTGTTATAATGCCGCTTTAGGTGACCTGAACTGGTGAACCATTTGTTGCAAGCAGAGCAGTTATATGTCTTGGGACGTCTAGCCTCGTTTGATTTCCATGACTGATTAGTATTACTACTGTTCTGCTGCTGTTGCAGTGATTTGGGAGACGAGAGACTAGATGGGGTAAGCATCTGTTGAGGAGGTAAAAGATGGCCATAAGCAGGGGAGGGTGCAACTACTCGCTGCTGAGGAACTACAATACCATCAGAAGGGGATGGACCCATGGTCGATGTGACTCCACCAAACTGTTGTTGCTGCTGCTGTTGGGATTTTTCACCCCACAACATGGAAGATACAGAGTGAGGATGTCTACTTAGAGATCCTCCATCAGGTTGGTATATCTGATGTACTTTATGAGAGTCAAGATCCAGAATTTCTGCGCCTGAATTAGCTGAAGCAGCAGGCGGTTCTTCAGGTTCGCTTTTAAATCTGAACATGTGCTCTTGGTAGCCTCTTGGGGTAGGCGGATGTGCGAGATTGAGGTGGTCCATAAGGGCTGTGCTACTGTCACACAGGAAGCCACACTTATCACACTGATGATGACCCGGTCCCGGACCCGGGGGACCGATACCATTGCTTCCTCGCTGAGAACTGTCAGAGTATTGCAGGTACGGATGATAGCGTTGTTGCTGATAGCTGCTCGGCGATGGAGAAGACGAACTGGGAGTGGAAGTCACCACCGAGTTGGAAGACGAGGATGAAGGGAAGTCTGTACCAGAACCTAGGATGTACCCTGGTCCTCCTTCTGTAGTATTTGCCGGCACTGCGAAGTAGCCGCTGTTCTCCGTACTAGGAGGCCGAAGTTCCTGAAACCCACCCGCATACGTTTGTTGAAAAACATGCTGGGGAGGCGCACCACCATTCTGTTGGGGAGGGGGCGTGGGCCCACCGAACATGGGCGAGTACCGCTGGTGTTCTTGCGGTGGCTGGAACGGTGACGGGGACCCTGAATAGAAAGGCGAAGGAGACGCCTCCGACTTGATCATGGCGTCGCTCGAGTCGGCAGGCGCCGTGGTGACTCTCGATGATGTCTTACCGTTTGATTTATTGCTAGCTTCATCGCCCTGCACATTCGCGCTGTTGTTGGTGGCCTGTGTCGCCCACTTCACCAACAAGTTCTCCTTGTGATAGTTGAGGTGCACGTCCAGAGACGTTACGCTGTCGAAATAAAGACCACAATCCCTACAGTGATGCTGCGGGGGGCCACTTTGTTGTTGTTGCTGCTGTTGGGCCATAGTGCGGATATCAGGACAACATGGACGTTGTCGGCGACCACTGCATCAGGCTCGTGGACACGGCGTCGTTTCTGTTGTTTTGGCGCCGGTACATCACCTGAAGCAAAAATAAAATTGCGTTACTATTGGCCACTTTCACCAATATTAATGATCTAACAACGCCTTAAAGATTCGACAGAGATGTTGTGGCTAAGGCACAATAAAAACGGCATTAACCTAAACGCACTTCTTTGCAATATTAATGTCAATTTCACGGAGTTTCTTTAAATGTAGGCTAATACTGCGTTAAACAAGGTTTCTTTCGAGTTTTGAAGGTTTAAAATAATTGGGTGGGCTACAGAAAGATTTGTTGACAATTCTCATTGACATGTCATTGCACCTGAAGTTTTCTAATAGTTTGGCAAAAAAGAAAACCTTACTGGTTACTGAACACGAATGGTCATGCCGATGGAAATGCAGTTTTAGATGACGGAACAAGCATAGTTTCTCGGCATCAGAATGAGCTATGTTGATCACTTTCCCAAGCGAATAAACTAAATAAAACTAACATATCTGTGAGGTAAGAGTTTGTTCCAAAGCGCCAACAACACCAGAAAAATCGGCATTACTATAGAAGCGCTTTAAATAGGAGCGAGGATTGATAAGTCAGTAACTTTTTAAAGAAAATAACAATTTTTTTTCAAAAAAATCAATTTTATTTCTCAACATAGTCTCCTTTCAATTCAATATCTTTGTCCAACGTTTCTGCAATGTTTTAACCCTTCCAAAAAAATTATGATTTTTCGAAGTCTATAAAATATGAGGTTGTTTCTGCCATGATGTGTTCACTGGGCGTGAATTTCTTCCCAGCGAGCCAATTTTTCAGGTTTGCGAAGAGGAAGAAGTCGCTCGGAGCCAAATCTGGAGAATATGGCGGATGAAGTAGCAGTTCGTAGCCCAGTTTCACAAATTTTGCGATGGCAATGGCTGACTTGTGTGCGGGTGCATTATCCTGGAGAAAGAGAACCTTTTTCTTCACCAAATCGGGTCGTTTCATTAACAATTCCTTTTGAAACTGATCCTGCATTGCGACATAATATGAACCTGTGATCGTTTTACCCTTTTCCAGGTAGTGGATGTGATCACCGTTGTGAATTCCAAAAAGTGGTTGCCATGATTTTTCCTGCCGACGGAATGTTTTCGCTTTCTTTGGAGCAGGTTCGCCGAAGGAAATTCACTGCTTTGATTGTTGTTTGGTTTCAGGTTGCTAGTAATGGATCTAAGTTTCATAAACCCTTACGTAAAATTCATCCTATAATTAAAATTTCTAATAATGCTTTAGTAGGTTTACCAACCCCTTCAAATATTACATCTTGATGAAATTTTGAGTCACTTTTAGGTTTTTGCTTAATTATTAAAATAATTACAGGACTATTTTTAGCTTTCATCAACCGTGATATAACGCCGCAGAAACTCGTTTGGGTTGCGCTGGAACATGTTCAAACATCCCTGTGAAATGGACACACGATTCCGCTTCTTCTCAAGTGTGATTAGTCGCGGCACCCATTTTGCTGACTCATACCCAAAATTTGATTTTTCTCATACCTAAAAATTCGTGCAGAATGTTATACAGCCGTTCACTCGAGATGTTTACGGTCTTGGATATCTCATGGATTTTCACTCGGCGATCTTCCAACATAATATCGTGAACTTTGTTAACCATTTCTTCTGCTGTGACCTCAACCGGCTGTCCTGTGCGCAGGGCATCTCTTGTGCTCGAACGGGCACATCGAAATTCTGTGAACCACCATATGATGGAGCAGAGTCCCCATAATATTTGTTCAGCTTTTCTTGCATTCCCTTCATCGTCTTACCATGCAAAAAGTATTGCTTTAATAGATTACGAAATTCACTTCTCTCCAATTTCTACGAAGCAACACACATCTGCATATTTTAGACGCTCTCAACAATGTTCTAAGAAACAAATGAATTTCTGCGATTATACCCAGAAGAGATCTAAGACTTGGGTGCAAACAAGAAACCTGTGATTAGAACGCTATCTCTCGTCAAAGTCATGGACTTATCAATCCGCCCTCGTACATCTTTTACATCGCTGTCCGTCAGAAATGCTACATCGAAACACGGTGGTATTAAAGACGCAAGATGTCAAGTTGAACAGTTTATCTTATTAGAACATAAAGTTTGTTCTTTACTATACCTCATACAGAATGACTACAAAACCTAAGTTCAGACATCTGCCTAGCCAAAGCACGGAGATATACTAATAAATTACTTAACTGGATAAAGGAAATGCATTCACTGAAATGCGGAGTTTCTGAATGTGTCGATAAACCTAAATTGAAAGCAAGTTTTAGGAATTAGCTGAGAATTGAGCTCGGATCCACACAATGGCAACCTGCTTGCCCCCTATCTCTTTAACGGTCACATGCACTGGTCACCTCTCATTGGCTGCTGTGGTGGAATAGGTTGTTACGCGATATAAAATAGTTCATTTAGCGTAATCATTTACCTTAATATATTTGAAGATAATTGTCAAATTTACGTATGAATGAAATATATTACGTAACGAGTTACTGCATCTTGAATGCATAAAAATTCTCTTCAACAAATAGAGGGAGGATCCTTCGGTTTAAACCTACCTCTCAGAATCACGAGAGTACATACCGCTTTTAAAGTCTATCCTTGCACTGCGCATGCCTTGTTTGTCACCATTCGAAGAGTATATTAGTAACTAAGGGAGAGGGGAAGGAAGCGCAGCGCGGAAGGATACATGTCAGCGGGGCAAGGTTATAAGAAACAGGATTTAGTTGCTCGTCTCTAAGGGAAGAGGGCACAGAATTCATGGTGACCAAACCAAGGTTGTCAGATTTCATGGGATCCTTTCTGAGGGTGTGCTAAAAATGTGACGTGGTTATTTTGGTGTATCTTTATTTCGTGCAATTCAGTTCACGTTGTGAGCGATGCAAAATGCTGCAAAATTAATTAAGCGACACTAAAGAAGACAAAGCAGAAATTTAGGGTTTATTTATTAACGGAAAATGACTAAGTTCAGCATGGGAAAATGTTTGTGTGTATGGGCAAGTATGAATAAATGTAATTGACTTCCCACAATTTCTGTTGTGCTCTTCCAGGGAGTCCTCAAATGCTGAACCCACTTATAAACTAGTTTAGCTTACTATTCGTTTACACTGCCCATCATCTGTAAACATATACCTCCAATAATTACATTATATACTTCGATCACATTTACATATATTTAAATTATGTCTATTTATACAGATGACTTTTTATGTCAACTTTTGTAGCAGTTTAACTTTCTTCTCTGAAATATTTACTTAAAATGTCTGCATTATAAAAGCAAAGAAATCTGGAATGACTATGCATGATACTAGTATTTGTTAATTAAGCATTCTTACACTTATGCCGTATGTAGGCTGCCTTTCAATACTAATATTTAGCTCTTAAATAAATACTTTCTTTAAAGGGATCCAAATTAATTCAAGCAGTTAGGTCCCATTCCCGCTAAGGTTAATTCGTTTCATAGTACGTAAAAACAAGAACCGAAGAAGAAAATTAGGCAAACATGTTGGGCCGCCCATAGCCTGCCCAAGTCGGGATGTGCCTCACTTGAATGGGAGTGAAGCAGCCTGCCCAAACCGAATTAGCTTGAGGCTAGCTTGACTGCCCTGGGGAAGTTATAAAGTGCATTGGTACTATTTAATCATACAACTATAGCACGAGACACTACAGCCAAGTCCATTAACAATGTTTTATTGGAACCCAACTGACCACAAATATATCTCTTACTGTGAAAACACAAAATATAACAGGAATTATGCCAGAATGAAGTTCGTCTTTCAGCTTTTGAGTGCCATTTAGCCCAACTGTGATCTAGTTTCGATTTTCGGTTCTCTTCCAATTTAAGTCCTCGGGCTCCAAAGCGTGTATGTGTTTACAGGCAACAGCAAAGTTTCGAAGTTTCTTGATTCATTGCGGTCAAATTAATGCCGCTTTAATTAAAGATTTGCATGTCAATTTTAGTTGGACCATACTCGCGTCCCCTCGGGTCGTCTTGTTTACAGTTACTTGGGAAATATATTTAAAAAAACACACCATGTTCAACTGCTGACAAATGATTAATTCCGTATGATTTCTCTAGAGATTCCATTTCTGCTGTCAATCGCTGTGAACAATTACTGGCTAGTAAGGTTTGAGTTTTCCTTTCATGTGGTTATGCTAACCACATTCAATGAAAACGCTTAAGAAACGTTTCCATAGATATCGAAATAATGTGAACACATATGTTTAATGACGCCATTGGCATTAGAAGTACTGGTTAACGTAATAATTTTCTGAATTAGATGGTTTAGATGGGTCCTGTAAATTCCTGTAATATTGCAGAAATGGGATGTGTTAGTTGGTACAGTTTTGTAGGTTGGTGCAGCCTGAAGCATTTGGAGCGACCTTGGCGTGGTTAAAAATGCTGTCTTTGTTCTTTGTCTAAAATTATAACATTTTCCAACAGCTAGGCATCAAGGCTTGATGAAACGCGTTGAAAATAGACATGTCAAGTTGCTATTTCCAATAACATTTTTATCAAGAAAGGGCAATCCAAAAAGTACGTCAATCTCTTCCCTATTTCGTTCTCGCCAGCAACAAACTGCCTATAGGTTAAAGTCGCTGTACTCTGATTGTAGTAAGTCACAGCCCATTCACATCTTCATCACGACGGAAGTAGGACTTGATGTCTGTCAAGCCTCAGGAATCAAATATCAGATGAATTTTGTCATTATATGGTTGACACATATGCAAGCGAAGAATGCACTTTCCTAGCAGATATGTGGTCTTTTTTACACACTGTACTAAGCGGGAGGAACAACTTGGTCTTTGTGGGAATTCACAGAACCAAGTTTAGATCAATTTATGGTTATTGACCGAGTATTATTGCAAGTCTCAAGGCGTACAATACGGGTTTGTGCTATTCAAATTCAAGACCGGCTCAAGTGTCCGTCACTCAGGAAGTTGGCATGTAGTTAAAATCATCATCTCCTTTTCTTCAAGGTAAGTATCAAGTTTAGAAAGGAATTCTACAAGTTTCTGTTTAGTGGAATTCCATAAAAGCAAAATATAGCACTACATTTTTAAACATTCTTCTACAATCTCTCCAAACAAGAATTTGAATCACATCCTTCAACGCTCATTGAACTCATCTGGATGTATTCCGACAAACATCGAAGGATTCTTTAATTACTCGAGATACCGAACCTTCTAGGCGACTTGCAATACAACTGTTTTTATTTCGGACTTCTTGTTAACCAAGCTATAGGATAATTTATACTCATTAATCGTGCTTTCACACTGGGTATGTGTAGACTAAGATTGAAAAGTTTAATTACATTTCAAAAATTCTACCATGGCCAGGACTTTTAACAATGCACCTTCGGCTTTCCGCGCCGACGTTCTACAGCTGGATCTGCCAAGAGGCCCCGAATGCACCCTACGTCATTTGCATGTCCTCGTGGTGCTCAGCGCTTTAACTGAGAACCTACTCGATATGAAGGAACAATTGATGGTATCTTAAGGTCGCACATACCTCAATACCTTAAAAAAAACTCCAATTCTATAAATTTCGGTGGGAGGAGGAACTAAACAGTTATGGAGCAAGTGAGCGGGGCATCGGAAAGACAGTCAGGTAAGGAAAACATCTACAGTTCACAGTTGCATTTAGTAGCGAGACTGAGGCCAGCAAATGTAGTAATGTTTTAATCGTGCAAGTGTACATATCCCTATCGCTTTGCCCCTCACTCCCCTCTGATACCTAGCCCTGATGGCGTTAGGCACTGTCAACAAAACAGTGGCGCCCTGTTTCAAGCGCACTCATATCGTGGCCGGATAGTACATACTATGTTTTCTAACTCGTTTTCTGAAGTTGATGTTCAAGAACAGTTTCCTTAAAAACTCAAACTATTACTACTGAACACACACACACACACACACACACACACACAAACAATTTCACTCCAGTATAGAATTAAAAATATTTGGATAACGATATTGTAAACAGGAATTTATCATTCTGATAAACAAACAAAAAAAAAAGACACGAAAAGCTTAAAAACGCTGAGTTATGAGGAAAATACTATATGTCTACATCATATCCCGAGTTATTTTTAGAACAGATAAAAAAGAACTGTCTCAGATTTCAATGGAGTAGTTAGTAATTTCGATACCGAGATTTCCGGAAACACATGTCTGAGGCGCTCTGAATCCAAATAAAACATTTTCGGAAACATGTCTGTGTGTATCTGCGAACACATAGCTCAAAAACCAAAAGTCGAATAAATACCAAACTGGATATTTAAGTTTCATATCATTCAAGAACGCGACAAGAAGATTTTCAAGAAAATCCCCCACTCCTTTACATGAAAGATTTTTCGAAAATTATGATTTTCTAAAAAATGGCTAACGATTTTGATTAAAATATTGTATATGAATGATATTTACATAACAAAATGTATATCTTGAATTTTCCGGGAATAGGCTAGGAAATCTCTTCATTCGGAAGGAATTCTGTATAATCTTACAACTTTTAAACGTTAAGCGATAGACGAAAACGTACCACAAAAAAAAAGAAAAGAAAAAAATGTAGATCTTTTTAAAACACACAATTTACGTAAGTCCGATCGATTTTCAGTCGTTTCTCGCGATTGCATGGAAACAGTGTGGAAATTTAAGGGCAGCGTATAGCGTACAGTTCTTAAAGATTTGACTATCGCTGTTCTCCTTGTATTTATAACGAAAGTGTAACGTAGCTATTTTTTCAAAGGTTGATTTGCATTAAATGTAGTAAGTACAAAAATAAGCGTTAGTAAAAATAGTTTTATTACCCACTAATAATGATAGATGGTAGAGAAAGTTATATGAATGTATCACATCAGATTTTTTGGACATTTAATTTAAAGATTAGTATGGTGCTGTAACTAACTTGAAGTTTATATTGTCATTTGCTTAAATTGCCAGGACATATCAGCGTCAAGTCTTTAAACCTTTAAATTTTTCATATTATTTCCCGAATATGGTTATTTAAATTTTGCGTCAAGTTAAAATTCTTCCAAGAAAAAAGTGTGTTGATTCACATGACTTTCTCTACTCATACTTCTTACAAAAGCTGATTATTCTCTTTACTTGTTAATCGGGAAAACCTTCATTACAGATTTACATTGGTCAACATTAGTCAGATTTTTAAAAAGCGCATAGCTATGCAATGGCTTTGAAATTCGACATTCCTTGCGTTACTAAGAGAAAAAGCGAATTGCGACTTACCACCTGAAATCAACCAATAACTAAGAATATCTTGGAAACGGTTAACGCCAGAAAAATCTTTTTTGACAAAGTGTGTGCTTTAACCATATTTACGTCTATGTCTTACGGTTTACCAATTAAGATCTTTCAGACTAAGGAGGACTTTATAGATTAAAAAACTCAAGATGTACATTTTGCCATGCCAATATCGTAAAACATGCGATATTTTAATCAAAATCGTAGAGAATCTTTTTTCAGAAAATAAAAAATATCGAAAAATTTTCCATGTAAAGGGTAGTTTAGAGTGGGGAATTTCCTTGAAGAATCTTGATGTCCCACGTTGAATTAAAATACCAAGTTTGGAATTTAACCAACTTTTCGTTTTTGAATTATTCTATTCAGAAACACATAGGTCTTACCGGTGAAATATCCTTATCAAATTTTTGGGTAGAATACAACACTTCCTCTACTTACTATAGGTAAGTAGTAGAGAAAGTACAAAATAAGAGTATACAACACTTCTTTACTCATCCATCTTCAAAGAACGCCACTGAAAATTTTAAACGAACTGAACAAATATTGCACCATAAGGAACATTTTAAAGTCGTTGAAGTGTAAGAAAACCAGAATATGCGAAAATTAAGTTTTAAAATTTCACGGGTTATTTGCACGTACTCGCATGTGCATTTACTTATGTTGGGGTATTCAAATGCTCGAAACGTAAAAATCACGATTACGTTCTGATTCTACAGTTTGAGGAGAGTTCCTATAAATATCTATTTTTTTCTAGAAATTTTATAAAAAATTCTATATCAGGTGCGGTTAAATTTTGTCACATTTAAGTGCATTACAGAATCAACCTATGAGAACTGCTGAAGATTCCGAAAGCAGACTTTATGCAATGAACAATTTTAGTGCTTTTAAGAGGGATAAGCATTACTTTATTTTCACTATGTTTGTCACTGCTTTTTATCAATAAATTTCTCCTTGTAGAACAAACTACGGCCAACTACTTTGAAAATTTTACCAAGGAGTGAAGATGCCAATAAATAAACATTATCGCTGACAATTTGCAGGAAAGTAAAAATGTTAATGTACTTGCCTTTAAAAATGATGTTTGCTAACTAAACGCCGTAAGAATGAAGTATACTTTTGAATTTGTTTTGTAAAATAATTCATATTTTATTTGCAAATATGTGGTAAGTTTGTAAATTGTAAGTTTGTAACGTGAAGTGACAGTAAAGACTGGACTAAACGATAGTAAATTAGAGCGCCTGAAACTGAACCAAGCCACAATAGTAAATTGAAGCGCCTGAAACTGAACTAAGGCACAATAGTAAATTGAAGCGCCTGAAACTGAACTAAGGCACAATAGTAATTTAAAGCGCCTGAAACTGAACTAAGGCACAATAGTAATTTGAAGCGCCTGAAAGTGAACTAAGCCACAATAATAATTTGAAGCGCCTGAAACTGAACTAAGCCACAATAGTAAATTGAAGCGCCTGAAACTGAATCAAGCCACAATATTAAATTGAAGCACCTGAAACTGAACTAAGGCACAATAGTAAATTCAAGCGCCTGAAACTGAACTAAGGCACAATAGTAAATTGAAGCGCCTGAAACTGAACTAAGGCACAATAGTAAATTGAAGCACCTGAAACTGAACTGTCACAACAGTAAATTGAAGCGCCCGAAGCTGAACTAAGCCAGAATAGTAAAATGAAGCACTTGAACCTGAACTAAGCCAAAATAATAATGTGAAGTAACAAACTGAAAACTGAATGACACTATATTCGGAACTCAAAATTGAAATTTTGTTTCAAAGTTCTGAAAACTGCATTTTGTCGTGTAGATATTTTAAAAATATATTTTTTTCTCAGAAACTACTCAAGGAATGTTCTGAAATTTTGGGATTTGTTTTTATTTGCCTAAGAAGCACTTAATATCCAAATGCACATGTTGGTCCCTCTAAATGTCACCATGGATTAGGATCGAACCCGCAACCTTGGGCATAAAAAGCCAGCATTGGACGACTACGCCACCCAGGATGATATTTAGAACAGGCATGTGTAGCAATAAATACTTAGGGAAGCCGAATGAATTTAAAGAAGCGCGAATACAGTAGATCATCATCTACAACCACCTCTCCGATATCCACACGTACATACAACGGAAGTAGTGAAAAGAGAGAGCCGCGAGTGGAAGACTATTCTTTCTGAGACAAAGGGACTTCTCCCGCACTCAGAGCCATTCCATTCCATCATTGCTGAGAAGGACCTGTTGCTGCCACTGAAGGCAGGGGATTCTCGAGGGTAAGTACTGTCTAAATGTACGTGACGACGAACCTGCAAAGTAGTTTTCAAATTGCCACCTACAGCTGTTTCCGTAACCTAGCGATCAAAGACAACACAAAGACTGACTGTCGCTAACATCGCTTCTCTATCTCTTCCTTCAAGAATGTGCGTTTCACGACTTCATTTTACAAGAAGCAAGATGAAAGTTAAGATGCAGAAAATGTAACAGCCAGGATATCCAGGTCTCGTCGTGAAATGATGGTTATGTGATCTCAACGATCAAGCATGAACATTTGAATGGCTTCAGCTGATATATTGCAACACAGGTGCGGTAAGTGCATCTTTGCGAGGAACAGCTTGAAAATACGTGCAAAGTACTTAGCGATGCGTATTGCATACTTTTTCAGGATGGTGAATAATAGGAGTGTTTACGCGAACACAGAATTAATCACTATCAAAGTTTCAAAAGCAGTATCAAGGTCGAGCACGTTAGCCTCTGTGAACTAGTGATCGATTAGTCATGCCAGGTAGTGTTGACCTACTCAATAACTGAGGGTGACATGGCTGCTAGCGCGAAAAAGTAATGTTAGCAAATAAAGGGAAGTAAAGAAGCAAAAGATTTAAATAGTGAAATCCAACAATAAGTGCACCTTTCAAATAGCTGGAAGATTAAATACATTTTTATAATTCCCACACATGATAGCTTGAGCGGAAGTGGATAAAAAAACACTATAGTTGAAACATTTTATTACAGTATGGGAGTTTAATATAAGCACTGTATACAAAATGTCAATGAGCTATGAAAATGTTTCAGATACGTTAATTTTTTCTTCTTGATTTAATACATTTTACGGTTAATTCAAAATGCCCCACATGCCAAATGTGATTTTGGTTTTAACAAACTATTTTACAGAAAACCGCATTGGAGTATTCAACAAAATAGTTATTTATGCAACGATTCTATAATGCGAGTTATTGAAACGCGAGTGACGAGTAACTTACGAGTAACAGATTTTGTGTTTTTAAACTCTTTGTTGCTAAACGCTTGTAAAATGTGAACAGAGATTTATTAGAATTTCATTGTAAAGAACGAAAACAATAAAATAAAGTTAATATAAATTCATATTGTTGAATACACTGTTTTTCAGCGGCTCTGAGTAGGCCAGCGCGCAAGCTCTATCATTTCGATACAGATTTCTAACAGCAAATGAACACATTTAAGTATAGAAGTCGAAAAAATACAGTAAGTATTAAGGCATTTGTTTAAAAAAAATGGCATGTGAGCTCTGTATTCACTCCTGAACCTCCATTGTAAATTAGAAATGTTAACACGGAGCATTTTAAGTAATGAAAAATGTTCAGAAACAAGATTTAAGATAACCGATATTTAAAATTGGAATGTGCATTATGTTAGGAGAATTTAAATGCTCGCACAGAGTTTTAATATTGCCGAGGTTAGCAAATCCCAAGGGCCAAATTAAAGCATGGGGTGTGAACATAATAAAACAATTTTATATTTGTGCCAAATTTGCACCCCAATTTTATACAGGCTCCGTTAACTTCAACGATATAATCTATTCGTAAAACTATAACCAGTTTTTGTTTTATAACTTTCGATTTTAGATATATAACTGATGTTAAGGGTGAAAGTTCAGTTTTCTAAATTTTTTAAAGCTACAGTCTTAATTTTTGTAATAATGTATTCGTTTAAGTAAGCTTTTAAGAACTGCAATTTTTATTTTACTGAGCAGAAATATGATTAGAAAAACATGACATGTGTTTCCAATATCCTGACTACGGACAGAGAAAGATATTTTGAAATAGGTTACACACACAGTTTTCAAAATTTTTATTTATACCTTCAAAATATTATTTTTATTTTGAAAACTACAAGTTTGATTATGAATTCCATACTTGCATTGACATACTTAGATACACGGCTCTGGTATTTTAAGAAAGAAAGAAAGAAAGAAAGAAAGAAAGAAAGAAAGAAAGAAAGAATATAAATAAAAATAAAAATCTGATGTGTTACACTCACATGACTTTCTCTACTCTTGTACAAACTATTTTTACAAACGCTTATTCTCCGTATGCTTCGTGTTAATCGAGATATCGAGATGTTAATCTTATTGCTAATTTTCTTGTAGATGCAAGGGGAATTGGTAGTCTTTAAGCTGTAGTCAAATATTTTAAGAGCTGGTTGCTATGTGGAGTATTCCATTCTGTTTGCATGTCCAGGACATAAAAACGAAAACAAATTCTCATTTGAGAAAAAGTATAAGTATTGGAAAATTTAAGGGAATAACAAGCAATATCTCGAAAATGGTTCACTCAACAAAAAAAAATGTATATGACAAATTGTGTATTTTAACGCGATCTACATTTTTTGTGTAGTAAAATTTTGTTTATCTCTTATGGTTTACCAGTTATGCAAAACTCGTTTACAATGAATACTTTTGGAGACATTCCCAGAAAATTCGAGATATACATTTCATTTGTCATGAAAATATCTTAAACATATGATATTTTAATCAAAATCGTTAGAGCCATTTTTGAGAAAATTAAAATTTTCGAAAAATGTTCCATGCAAAGGGTAATCTGGGGTGGGGGATTTTCTTAAAAGCC
Organism: Deroplatys truncata; assembly: GCA_030765065.1. NCBI lineage: Eukaryota > Metazoa > Arthropoda > Insecta > Mantodea > Mantidae > Deroplatys > Deroplatys truncata. Next base: position 81,688,939 of record CM060978.1, read on the forward strand.
TTCGTGTCGCATCTCTGGAAGATACTAAACCTAAATATTAAGTTTGGTGTTTATCCGACTGTTCGTTTCTGAGTTATGCTGTTCACAGACACAGACACACACACACACACGGACATGTTTCCAAAAATGTTTTTTTTGGATTCAGGGGGGTCTCAAAACATGTATTTCCTGTGAAATCTCGGTATCGAATTTTTGGGTGGAATGCAATACTTCCCCTACTTACTATACGTAGTAAAAGTAAAAATGCACATTTTGACCAAAATTCTTAAACATGTATCCATCAACCTCTCTACGTAATGGGCTATCCTGAAGGAAAAAATCACACACGTGTATCTCTAGCTCTCACTATGAAAACTCGTAGGAAGCACATAAAGAATAATGCTATATGGAATTGCTAGCCTATATCTTGAGGGCCGATAACATAAGTTGACTACTGTGTGCCTGAGTTGCGCTCAATTGGGTAAGCTATGGCCCTCTGATCCCAAGGTCGCGAGTTCAAACCCGGACCAGTCCACGGTTTTTAAGTGTGCTTGAAAGCGACAGCTCCATGTCAGTAGAGCAGCGTGTAAAAACTCCTGCGGGACGAAATTTCGGCAATTGACAGCCTCGTTAACAACAAGATGTTTTTTCTTTCATATAAGCCGCTGTCTTGAGCTTGTAACAGCGCAAGTTCACTCCTACCAACTGTTCTAGCGGGTAATTAACATTAACACACTGCTTCGGCCCCAATAATTATAACCCTTAATTTTCCCAAGGGAATTATAACGGGACACGAAGTCGAAATATCGTGCTTTTTACCGACGTTTGTGAAAAATGTTATGTAGCCAAGTTTTTCTTGCAACTTTTGTTAATTAAAAAAATTTGATGTGTTACACTCACATGACTTTCTCTACTCTTGAACAAACTATTTTTACAAACGCTTATTCTTCATCTACTTCATGTTAATCGAGATAAACATTTGCAGACTATCTTATTGCTAATTTTCTTGTAGATATAAGGGAAATATATATTTACAAGGGCAATATAGAAATACAGTAGCCTTTAAGCACATACATATCTCTTAATAGCTGGTTGCTAGGTGCAGCACCATTCCCTTTGCCACAGATTAATACTCTTTGCATATCCAAGACAAAAAAATGAATAACGAATTCCCATTTGAGAAAATAAGTATTGAAAAATGTAAGGAAATAACAAGGAATATCTCGAAAATGGTTCACTCAAAAAAAAAATGTATATGACATAAATTGTGTATTTTAACGCGATCTACATTTTTTGTGTAGTAAAATTTTGTCTATCTCTTATGGTTTATCAGTTATGCAAAAGTCGTTCACAATGAAGAATACTTTTGGAGACATTCCCAGAAAATTCAAGATATACATTTTATTTGTCATGAAAATATCTTAAACATATGATATTTTAATTAAAATCGTTAGAGCCATTTTTGAGAAAATTAAAATTTTCGAAAAATGTTCCATGTAAAGGGTAATCTGGGGTGGGGGGATTTTCTTGAAAACCTTCGTGGCGCATCTCTGGAAGATACTGAACCTAAATACCAAGGTTGGTGTTTATCCGACTGTTCGTTTCTGAGTTATGCTGTTCACAGACAGACAGACACACACACACACACACACACACAACACACACACACACACGTTTCCAAAAATGCTTTTTTTGGATTCAGGGGGTCTCAAAACATGTATTTCCGGTGAAATCTCGGTATCGAATTTTTGGGTGGAATACAATACTTCCCCTACTTACTATACGTAGTAGAGAAAGTAAAAATTAATGATGTGCATTTAAGAAGTTCGTTACCATTATTCACATACATAGGTAAACCAGTTGACAGTTAAGAAATCTGGATCCTTTGTTGTTTTTACTTTCTCTACTACGTATAGTAAGTAGGGGAAGTATTGCATTCCACCCAAAAATTCGATACCGAGATTTCACCGGAAATACATGTTTTGAGAATCACTGAATCCAAAAAAAGCATTTTTGGAAACATGTCCGTGTGTGTGTCTGTGTGTGTGTCTGTGTGTGTGTGTGTCTGTGTGTGTGTGTGTCTGTGTCTGTGTGTGTGTCTGTGTGTCTGTGAACAGCATAACTCAAAAACGAACAGTCGGATAAACACCAAACTTGGTATTTAGGTTCAGTATCTTCCAGAGATGCGACACGAAGGTTTTCAAGAAAATCCCCCCACCCCAGACTACCCTTTACATGGAACATTTTTCGAAAATTTTAATTTTCTCAAAAACGGCTCTAACGATTTTGATTAAAATATCATATGTTTAAGATATTTTCATGACAAATAAAATGTATATCTCGAATTTTCTGGGAATGTCTCCAAAAATATTCTTCATTGTGAACGACTTTTGCATAACTGGTAAACCATAAGAGATAGACAAAATTTTACTACACAAAAAATGTAGATCGCGTTAAAATACACAACTTATGTCATATACGTTTCTTTTGTTGAGTGAACCGTTTTCGAGATATTGCTTGTTATTTCCTTAAATTTTCCAATACTTATACTTTTTCTCAAATTCGTTATTCATTTTTTTATGTCCTGAACATGCAAAGAGAATGGAATTCGCCACATAGCAACCAGCGTTAAAATATTTGACTATCGCTTAAAAGCTACCATATTCCCCTTGCATCTACAAGAAAATTACCAATAAGATTGACATCTCGATATCTCGATTAACATGAAGCATATGGAGAATAGGCGTTTGTAAAATTAGATTGTACAAGAGTAGAGAAAGTTATGTGAGTGTAACACATCAGATTTTTTACTTTCTCTACTACGTATAGTAAGTAGGGGAAGTATTGCATTCCACCCAAAAATTCGATACCGAGATTTCACCGGAAATACATGTTTTGAGACCTCCGTAATCCAAAAAAAGCATTTTTGGAAACATGTCCGTGTGTGTGTCTGTGTGTGTGTCTGTGTGTGTGTGTGTCTGTGTGTGTGTGTCTGTGAACAGCATAACTCAAAAACGAACAGTCGGATAAGCACCAAACTTGGTATTTAGGTTCAGTATCTTCCAGAGATGCGACACGAAGGTTTTCAAGAAAATCACCCCACCCCAGACTACCCTTTACATGGAAGATTTTTCGAAAATTTTAATTTTCTCAAAAATGGCTCTAACGATTTTGATTAAAATATCATATGTTTAAGATAATGTCATGAGAAATGAAATGTATATCTCGAATTTTCTGGGAATGTCTCCAAAAGTATTCTTCATTGTGAACGACTTTTGCATAACTGGTAAACCATAAGAGATAGACAAAATTTTACTACACAAAAAATGTAGATCGCGTTAAAATACACAACTTATGTCATATACATTTCTTTTGTTGAGTGAACCGTTTTCGAGATATTGCTTGTTATTTCCTTAAATTTTACAATACTTATACTTTTTCTCACATTCGTTATTCATTTTTTTATGTCCTGGACATGCAAAGAGAATGGAATGCGCCACATAGCAACCAGCGTTAAAATATTTGACTATCGCTTAAAAGCTACCATATTTCCCTTGCATCTACAAGAAAATTACCAATAAGATTGACATCTCGATATCTCGATTAACATGAACCATATGGAGAATAAGCGTTTGTAAAATTAGATTGTACAAGAGTAGAGAAAGTCATGTGAGTGTAACACATCAGATTTTTTTATGTCCTGAACATGCAAAGAGAATGGAATTCGCCACATAGCAACCAGCGTTAAAATATTTGACTATCGCTTAAAAGCTACCATATTCCCCTTGCATCTACAAGAAAATTACCAATGAGATTGACATCTCGATATCTCGATTAACATGAAGCATATGGAGAATAGGCGTTTGTAAAATTAGATTGTACAAGAGTAGAGAAAGTCATGTGAGTGTAACACATCAGATTTTTTTTCTTACTACAGGAACCAGTACAAGCTTTTTAAGTAAAGTGTGGAATGTTAAACGTATCATTAAAGTAAATGTTGCTAATATCTCAGAAAAATAAATTCTACTGCTGGTTTTGAAAACATCACATGAAGGTTGTTACACAGAAGATGGAGGGTTGTCATAGTTAATTTAATGAGAGTAGAGCTGTAGTTTTTAATATTAATATAAGAAAATGGTAATATGACGTAAAGTGAAACTTAATACCTTTTAATCTGTATGACACAGAAAACATTGAACTACCTATTGGGAAACCTTCCATTTAAACAAAATGTCTTGTGGCAACGATGGCATGAATGTGCAATGGTAAGCGTTAAATTCCGCATAACCTCAAACCGCTATTTCTTATAGTCCCAATTATTTTTGACTCTTGGAAACGTAGTTTTGCATCAATTCCTGTCTCACTGGCAAAAACAGTCATGGGGCAATAAATGATTCAGTTCCAAGACCTCTGAAGTGCAATGTACAGACGTATTTCCACAAAGTATACCCTTCTGAGGAATAATTATTAGCGATAATAAAACTGGCTTTTCTGAATTATTTATAAAAGCTAAGATGTAAATAAAAATAGATAATATTTTATGTTAATTACTGCTTGTTCGTTTTACTTGTCCAGGTAAACAGAAAACAGCAAAAGGCATAAAATTGTAAGTAGTAAACAGGTAACTGGCTTTATCCAAGTGTAGTAGGAAGGAAAAACTGTAAACTTAAACATTTATCGCATCGAGAATTTTTACATCACAAAACAATAGCTTGTAAACTTCAAGGTATGTTAAGGGAACCCTCTGATTCAAATTGAATAAAATAAAATAATGTCAAATCTTCGTTTTTAAGTTAAAGTAAATTTAAGTGTTATGCAAGCTTAAGGAACTGCAATCCCATTTGGCAACCGATTTTTAAGACAACTTTTTAATTTTTACCATACATTCTCTCTTATATAAGTAGACATACACTCTTTAGAAAGATTTTCATGACAATTTTAACATTTGAATAATTTCTTAGAGACACATTAAGGAAAACCTGATCTCTTTTACGTGATTTTATAATAAGGAATTTTCTTATTTATATTTTAATTGTGAAATTTGGAATGTCTGAAGCAATTTAATAGCTAATTAACTTCAAAAGCAGTTAAGCTACGAAAGTGAAAGTTTGGAATACAGGCATTTAAAACAACACAACACAACACACAAAAAACACAAAGGTAGTTGAAAAAATATGGGTGTTAAGGAAAAAGTAACCATATATGTGGAAAACCACTTCGATTGTTATTTTTATTTATTTTAATATGAACAAAGGTTTTAATTCAAATATCGTGAGTTTCAAGTAATCCATAAGGAACAATATGCATCCTGCATTTTCTGCAATGTACTTATTCTTTAGGAATGTCGTATAAATGAGAATAAAATACCATAGTATTTATGATATAAGTCATTTCGGAAATGTGCCCTGCTGCTCCCTTAATTTCATTCTGTCTGGAGCTTCCGCTTTAATACTGTGGCGCAATGGCTATGACCCAAGGTTATCGAGAGGTCAGCGCCGGGCAGTGGAGGGGTAAACAGAGATAAGCAGCGCTCGACAGAGCAACACCAGAAGCACTATCGGTAGATAACCAGTATCTTCAAGAAGTTTCATTCCCCGCGCTTCAGAACGTATGTCCAGAAAGCTCTAGAATGTTCTATGGAAGATACAATTCACTACATAAGCGAGCGTTCTCGCGAGGAAGTTAGTACTACTACTGCAGGGGAGACTCGATACGTCTTGTGTTCAACTCCCCAGGAGACATGGGGCGATTCATATGAACGACTACAAGGAAAGAATCGCATGAATTATCGATCATTACGAATCGCAGGTTACAAGAATTGTGATCAGGAGGACATTCTTGGGTCATTCTCGCAGGCACTTTGTTTACTATCATTAGCCTTGGCTGCCAAGCCGAGCCCGGCCGAATACTGTCGTGCGAGTATGATGATGCGCAGGGAAATTACAATGCATTTTTACTTTCTCTACTACGTATAGTAAGTAGGGGAAGTATTGCATTCCACCCAAAAATTCGATACCGAGATTTCACCGGAAATACATGTTTTGAAACCTCCTGAATCCAAAAAAAGCATTTTTGGAAACATGTCCGTGTGTGTCTGTGAACAGCATAACTCAAAAACGAACAGTCGGATAAACACCAAACTTGGTATTTAGGTTCAGTATCTTCCAGAGATGTGACACGAAGGTTTTCAAGAAAATCCCCCCACCCCAGACTACCCTTTACATGGAACATTTTTCGAAAATTTTAATTTTCTCAAAAATGGCTATAACGATTTTGATTAAAATATCATATGTTTAAGATAATGTCATGAGAAATGAAATGTATATCTTGAATTTCCTGGGAATGTCTCCAAAAGTATTCTTCATTGTGAACGACTTTTGCATAACTGGTAAACCATAAGAGATAGACAAAATTTTACTACACAAAAAATGTAGATCTCGTTAAAATACACAACTTATGTCATATACATTTCTTTTGTTGAGTGAACCGTTTTCGAGATATTGCTTGTTATTCCCTTAAATTTTTCAATACTTATACTTTTTCTCAAATTCGTTATTCATTTTTTTATGTCCTGGACTTGCAAAGAGAATGGAATGCGCCACATAGCAACCAGCGTTAAAATATTTGACCATCGCTTAAAAGCTATCATATTCCCCTTGCATCTACAAGAAAATTAGCAATAAGATTGACATCTCGATATCTCGATTAACATAAAGCATATGGAGAATAGGCGTTTGTAAAAATAGATTGTACAAGAGTAGAGAAAGTCATGTGAGTGTAACACATCAGATTTTTTTTAAAATGTATTTATGTACGCTCTTCAGCTACTATGAACGCTTAGCGTCCCATTTTATATTGGGCGTGAAAGACCGGAAGTTTTGCTCCGGGTCTCTATCAGATTTGAGGTTCTTTTACGTACCATAAATCTACGACACGGGACTACCTCCTGAAGGATTTATGCATTGCGATGCCATAACGTGGCATATGAAACCAGAACAGTAGCGCCAAAAAAAAACGAATATTGCCAAGTTCTGTCTATTCGGAGTAGGGAATCATCGAAGTACTGAATAAACTGTGCAAGTTGAAGGAATAGTTAGCATTTATAATATGAAATGGTAAACCAACACAAGTCTTTGATATACTAATGTCATAATCTAAGAATACCGAGTTCAGCTGAGAAAGATTAATTCTTAAAAATAGCGTAAACTGTAACTGTATCGTAAACATTGCCAACGGATGCAGCACATGGAATAAACAATTAGAAGTAATTTTCGGATTTTTCTAAGAGATAATACACAGTACCAAAATATATAAAAAAAGGATGAAAAAATAGAAAAGCTTATAATTCTTAATTTGAAGAACATTTTGATTATAAAATTATTAAAAATTTTAAAATGATATAATATTAAAACATTAGTTTAATACTATAATCGATATAAAATAGAATTTAAGAAATGAAATCGATGCAATATTTTTGCACTAGCACGATCTTATAACAACAATAAACAATATAAATAATTTTATTTATAATTACTTTGCATAATACCCTCATTGAATCGCAACTTAAGTAGAATCACACAGGATGAATTTTATTGACAAATTCAGGAAACTCCAAGCGTATTACCCAGAATAATGCGGAAAGAGCTTTTATATACGAGGGCTGATCAATAAAGACAGACTGATTTTTTCCTGAAGCTTTCTTGATAGTTTCCTGTCTCTACTATAAATATTTGAAAAGATCGGGGTTTCATGGATAATTTCCATAGGCAGCAGCACTCTCGTATTGGTAGTTTTGTTATATTGCTGTACATTGTTGACCTACTTGAATTTCGCATACCACAAAATTGAGGTGACACGAGAGGAGCAATACAGGTAATAAAATTTTGTTTTCGTTTAAATCATACAGCCTCAAACTTTGGAAAAGCTGAAGCAAGCATACGGTGAAGCTGCACTACCTCGAGCAACAGTGTTTAGGTGGTTCAAGGACTTCAAAGAAGGGAGAGTCCTCTGTGCTAAGCAAGGTGGGCCTGGTGTTTCGGCTTCTGCTATGACTGAAGTCAACATCAACACAGCTGCTGAGATTGTTGTTCCCCTCACTCTACTGATCAGCAGTGTACTACAGGTCAGTATTGGCTACACTGAGGGAGCACATTGCAAGGAAACGTCCAGAACTTCATCGGAATGAGTGGCGACTTCATCACGACAACGCGCGGCCTTACGTCGCCAATCAAGTCTAGGCATTTTGGCTAAATTCAACATTACCTGTGTGCGCATCCGCCTTATAGTCCAGATCTTGCCACCTGTGATTTCTTTTTATTCCCATCACTAAAGGCAAAGCTCCGGGGCATTCGATTTGAGAGCATTGAAGCAGTGCTGAAGAAAAGTGAGGCGATTCTTAAAGACCTGACAAAGAATGGCCTGCACCACGTGTTCGAGTACTGGCAGAGACGCTATAAAAAGTGCATTCAAGTAGGAGGGGACTACTTTGAAAAATAGCGGGACAACAATGAAATGGAGTAATAAATATCTGTGAAAAAAAATCAGTCTCAGTCTTTATTGATCAGCCCTCGTACATTGTTTTATGCCAAAGAAAGTTCCTAGCCCCCATCGTGATTACGTATTTAGGCTGCAAATCGCGAGTGAGAATAAGCGGCAGGCAAGGGGGTGATTCATGAACAAATCCTGTAGCGTGCAGGACAGATTAGCTGACAGTAGGCAAGAGGACGATTTATGAATCGTGAACGAATCGCATGAATTGACTACTGCAAAAGGATCACTACTATCAGAATGAGAGGCGTGTCGTGTGTATTTCGTTACGCCGCTATGTTTTCTGGAACAAAATGAAGTGACAGAGGACATTGAAGCAGTTCACATCAATGAAGTGTGACAGTGTGAACTAGGTGAAGATTCAGTGAAAGTTGAACTAGATTAAAACAGTGACGGTGAAAACTAGTGAAGTGACAGTTATAAAACTGCACAAAGCCACAATACCTATGCTTACATTAGTTATTTTGTAAACGTGAGTACCGTCTCAGTTTCCCACAAGTCAGGTATTATTTAATTTAGGCCATTTCTATACAAACATGTATTCTTATGCAAATATTACATGAAAAGGCTGTAGAAGGCAAGTGAATGTTACTCACCGGATTGTTGCTGCGTTGGCGACAGCAACAAAAGCGTAATGAGCACTTGTTCATGTGCCTTGTTAAACGAAGTTACGGGGACGTCTGCGCACCAGCCTAGGTACGACTAGCGACAGCGATGAACAAAACTCCCTCGTCATTGAGAGGAGCGAGTTTTGTCTGCATACGAAAGTGCTCTCTTTATCCACCCGCTCAGTTATGAGGCGCCGAGAAAATTTACTCTTATGTGCAGTATGTTCTCTATGAATAACACGGAAAAGTTACAAAGGCTGCCGCTGTGGCTGAGTAGTTAGCGCTTTCCAACTCAGCTAGGCTGGGACAATTTTTTTTTACTTTCGCTACACGTACCGTATTCCATCAAACATTCGGTATCAATATTTCACCGAAGTACGAGTTTTAGGGCCCCCCTGACTAAAAAAATATAATTTTTAGAAAGAGGTCGTGTGCGAGTCTGTGAACAGATTAACTCAAAAACGAAAAGTAGAATAAGTACCAAACTTGGCATTTAGTTTCAGTACGTTCTAAAGATGCGTCACGAAGATTTTCAAGAAAATCCGCTGATAACTTATTGCACCATGATCAGGGCCAGTTTTCAATCAGTACTTTTCCTGCTTCTGATGCAGTTATCTCGTAGCTCGTTCTGTTGTCTCGTGCGCCAGCTGCTCCAGTGGTAGAGCTATTAATATTTTCTCAGGACATACATGGGTGTAATGTGAAAGGATAACAGTTTAAATTCACTGAGAAGCTTAATGTAATCTAATACTTGAGCTATTGAAGCGAGTTACCGACCGTTTAAAGATGATAATGAAACTGATTATGAATCGCAGCACTCGAAACTATAACAATTGAATTATCATACCTGCTAACTTCTGCAATATCAATTTTACGTCTTGAAATAACTGTTTCCACAATAAAAGAAACTAGCAGCGTAACTTGCCGTGAGTCGCTTAAATGCTTACCGGCAAAACACCCTGCGATGGCCGATAAATCTTACTCACACAAGCCATCACTGAGCGCTTAAAATAACACACGAGTCATCACAAGTATCCAGTGTGACGAAGGTGTGCACGGAAAGAAATGTACGAATGAATGTGTGTCTGACTAGACTTCACGCCCTTATATTACTTAAGCTCCAGCTACACATTACTCCCTACCAAGGTTCCCTTCAAACGTATCCTCATCCTTCGTGGTGTATAGTAATTACCTGCTATCCTCTAGTTCCCGAGGTCGCGGGTCCAAACCCGGTGGAGGGCGATGGATTTTTTCGGGCATAAAAATCTTAGCATGGCTTCCTTTGGAAAGGAAGTAAAGCCGTGGTGCCGTGTTGCAGATTTACGGCACGTGTTTTCTCCGGACAAGTCTTTTCAACTCAGGCTTATTGCATAATATATTAATTTAATTATTTATTGCAATTATTCTTTATCTTACGATGTCTTTATTTATTTACTTATATCTTCCCGTCAATAATTACGGTATCACCCCCACCCTAAACTACCCTTTACATGGAACATTTTTTGAAATTTTTAATTTTCTAAAAAATGACTTAACGATTTTTATTAAAATATCATACATTAAAATATCAATAGCTCAAAATATTTACATAGAAATAAAACGTATACCTTGAAATTTCTGGAAGTAGCCTGTGAAGTGCACTTCATTCGAAAAAAATGTATCTTATATAACTGGTAAACGTTAAGCGATAGACGAAAACGTAATGCACAAAAATGTAGATCTCTTTAAAATACACAATTTATTTCAAATAATTTTTTTTGTGATATCAGCTATTTCCGAGATATCCGTTGTTAATGGTTCGAATTGTTCAATACTTAGCCATTCTTTTAAAGTCCTATCGATTTTCACTTGTTTCTCGCGATTGTATGGAAACAGTATGGAATTTTAAGGCCAGCATATAGCGTCCAGTTCTTAAACATTTGACTATCGCTGTTCCCTTTGTAGCTATAACGAAATGTGTAATGTAGCTATTTCCGAAAGGGTGTATCTCGATTAAAATGAAGTGGATAGAAAATAAAACTTCCTAAGAATAATTTTTATACCCACCAATAAGCGATAGAGGGTAGAGAAAACCATGTGAATGTAACATCAGATCTAAAATCACTCCCTAGGTTCCTGTGAATGTGTGTTTCATAAAAGCAACGAGTTCGTCGAGCTACCAACACCAGAGTAACTCATAGAGGTTAAAGTGGCTATACAAACGAAACAATTAAAAAATGTTGTTACACTGACGTGACATTCTCTACCCTGTATAGCTTATTAGTGGGTATACAAACTATTCTTACGAAATCTATTTTTCTATCTACTTGATTTTAAGAGAAAAACGTTTTAGAACTGGGCGCTATATGCTGCCTTAAAATGCCGTACTTCTCCATGCAATCGCGAGAAACAACTGAATGTCGACAGGACTTTGAAAATCTTCGTGTTGCATCTTTGGAAGATACTGAATCTAAATACCAAGTGTGGTATCTATCCGACTTTTCGTTTTTGTACTATGCTGTTCACAGACACCCACACACGGACCTTTTTCTAATTTTGTTTGCTTGTTTCTTCAGGGAGCTTCAAACCATACAATTCTGGTGAAATCTCGACATCGAATTTTTGTGTGGAATACAACACTTTCCTATTTACTATACGTAGTAGAATAAATAAGATGTATCAACATGTTAGATACAACATTTAAAATATATATTAGAGCATAATCAACATTGTTTATTAAATGAAACTACTTGGGTTTTGGGATATTTAAATTCTACAATAAAGAAAAACATATAAGGCTTTTACTATGCCACGTTGAAAATGTTTTACATTACACAAAACATAAAACGTTTTATTGGTGCGCGTTTAATTCCAGAACAACCTCAAATTTTAAAAGAGCTTAATGTAAACTAAACTATAAGATCTAGATGCTAAGAAATGCCTAATGAATCAGGAGCTGAGCTAGAGACAGATTTAGAGAAGAAACCAAGCTGAAGAAGAGCTATTTGCTGAACACAATTCTATAAACAAATCGTTGCCGCTAGGTTGCAGATTTGCAGTTTCTGGCTTGGTAATTTCGCGAATAGCAATTTGGAAGGAATAGGGTTCATGCATGCCCAGTAGAATTAATTGTACATGAGCTGCAAATTCCAGGTGTGCGTAAGTTACTGAGTATGGCTGTAGATGCTAAGCGTGCCATTGGTTAGACATGATTTTAACTTTTAATTATGTGTGTATTCGCTCTGCAATATCGAACGAAATTAAGGCGAGATCAGTGGGGATGCCGCAAACTGTCAACAAGAACTGCAATGTTCCTAGAGATAGGCGATAAACAAAAGCACGGTAATTTAAGCATTACTTCAGTAAAATACCTAAAACAGTAACATTTCGAATGTTATTCCGGATTGCGTTTGAATGTATCAGGCAGGAGGTTCAAGACGGATTACTGCGTCGAGGCATTGAATGCTCTCGTCAGCAGGACACGCTGGTTCCAGAGAGAACTAGTGTGTTTCTTATTCCAGAAATGTATCGTATACGAGTTGTACCACATGCGGCCAGACGCACGTGAGATCCAGACGCGTGCGAGAATCAATGATTCGACGCTGTAACGCACGCGTTGTCGGCAAAAAATAATCCTTCCACTGGCAATGGCAAATACATCGAACGCGGCCTTCTTTCGTGGTGTGGTCTGTTAGGTTAGGTTTCTTCGACATCTGTGTGCTCTGTGTTTATGGTTGGTCCTTTTGGCTTTTTTATTTTGTATGTGCATGTGATTTGGATTTTTTTTGTTTACACCAAAAATATACAGGTACTGTATCTCCCATTAAGGTTAAATTTTCACATGCCCCAAATTTTAACCACATGCTAGGAAGATTATCTTAAGTCTACCAAGCTTCATACGGCTTTAAGAGTTTTTATTCACATAAAAACTTGTATTTATACAAAATGTCCCACACGTCAAATTGTTTAAACTTTTACTATAGATGTTTCCTGACATCAGCAAAAAGCCACTCAGATTGGCCCTTTTTACTTTTTCTACTACGTATAGTAAGTAGGGGAAGTATTGTATTCCACCCAAAAATTCGTTACAGAGATTTCACCGGAAATACATGTTTTGAGATCCCTGAATCCAAAAAAAGCATTTTTGGAAACATGTCCGTGTGTGTGTGTGTGTGTGTGTGTGTGTGTGTGTGTGTGTGTCTGTCTGTGAACAGCATAACTCGGAAACGAACAGTTGGATAAACACCAAACTTGGTATTTAGGTTCAGTATCTTCCAAGGATGCGACACGAAGGTTTTCAAGAAAATCCCCCCACCCCAGAGTACCTTTACATGGAAGATTTTTCGAAAATTTTAATTTTCTCAAAAACGGCTCTTAACGATTTTGATTAAAATATCATATGTTTAAGATATTTTCATAACAAATAAAATGTATATCTTGAATTTTCTGGAAATGTCTCCAAAAGTATTCTTCATTGTGAACGACTTTTACATAACTGGTAAACCATAAGAGATAGACAAAGTTGTACTACACAAAAATGTAGATCGCGTTAAAATACACAATTTATGTCATATACATTTTTTTTGTTGAGAACCATTTTCGAGATATTGCTTGTTATTCCCTTAAATTTTTCAATATTTATTCTCTCAAATGGGAATTCGTTATTAATTTTTTGTCTTGGATATGCAAAGAGTATTAATCTGTGGCAAAGGGAATGGTGCTGCACCTAGCAACCAGCTATTAAGAGATATGTATGTGCTTAAACGCTACTGTATTTCTATATTGCCCTTGTAAATATATATTCCCCATACATCTACAAGAAAATTAGCAATAAGATAGACTCTGTAAATGTTTATCTCGATTAACATGAAGTAGATGGAGAATAAGCGTTTGTATAAATAGTTTGTACAAGAGTAGAGAAAGTCATGTGAGTGAAACACATCAGATTTTTCCATATTTTTTTAACTTCGAACAAAAATCTTTCTTCTGTTCTACTGAAGAAACCCAAAACATTTACTTATACATATGATTTATAAAATCAGGGTTACTGGTGAAGATTGTTGCCGTTACTCTGTAAGATCAAGAAGCACTAAAAGCGCATACTCTTTCAGACAGTAGAAGTATTGCTAGCGCTAACAACACGACAATTATTTCGTTACTCTCAACATGATGTTACAGAATGCCGAATTGCACGTAGCAATTGGTTAGCGGCTTTGACCAGATGCTACAGAATGGGTGCCAATATTATTTTTTAATCATCCACATTTAAAAATGAACGTATCTATTCATCTTTTACGTCACTAGCTTGCAAGTAAAACTGGTGAGAAATTTGTCGCGGTAATCGGCTCGTGTTATCTTATTTGCTGAGCGCCTGTTATTGTTTTATTATTTTAAATCTGGGTTCTTTGTCCTCCGGCTAGCTATTATTACTCAGTCAAGCAAGTGTCTCTGAGCAGGGCGTGTAAACGGAAAGGAGTTGTTGCTAAAAGATAACAGTAATGAAATAATTTGTTTACACACTTTTATTGCAGTAACACTTAATTAATATTTCACATGTTTAATCTTTATACACGCCTGACTGAAGCTGTGATATTTCCGAATGTAACTACAGTCGTCTTTAATTGCCGCGCACTAATTACTTCGCGTACTTCACATTTTGTAACTAACTTTGCGACGTGTACATCACCAGAGATATTCTTCCAAACTGTATGACGTGCGCCTCACGAGAGATTCTTCAAGACTGCGTGAAACTTGCTTATGGTTCGAGAATATATACTCCTTCACCTCAAATTGCCTAAACATTATAATAGAGCTGCTATTGGTTACCAAATCGCGCCAACATTAGCGTCTGTTTTGTCAGCCAATCACTACTACTAGCATATATGCTCTAGGGAAAATATTCCCTCCATTTCTAAGAAAAGGCACGCTACCCTGACGTCATTTATTTGTCTCTTCTTAGTGATAAACAACTCACCCCCTCGTTTTATTGTTACCCACTTCCATTGTCAGTTTCAGTTAGGCCGTGTAAACTTATTTCCTAACAATACTTATGGCTAACAAACATCTAAAATCCTGTACATACAATAATATTAATTTACACTACAATCACTCTGGCATTCACAGCATGATATGGTATAAAATATTGCCTCAAATTGCATCGCGTAAAATGTTCTAAGTACCGAAAAATGTGGAAAATTTTGTTTCTTATAAAATCAGATTTAAAGATGGCAGAAACAAAAAAAGAAAAATTGAAATGTTGAAGCTTTTAACCAAACTCTCACCATAACTTTTGTATTGATAAAAATAAACAATAATAATAAGCTGGACATCTTAAACCGCGCGATTGCGCGGAAAGGTTCAGCGGCGCGAGCGCTTCAGCACCACGCGATGTTAGTTGCGAGGAGTATGTAGTGATGGAAAGGTTAAGGAAACTCGCGTATTTCTGTGCTGGAATAATTCCAACGCGAGTGCAAATGAAAAACAAAAACTTCGTCGCCCTGTGTTAGCAAAATGTTACGTTTCTCTCCGTTAATTCCGAACAGCGATTTTAGTTGTTGGAACGAGTGGTTGTACATTATTACTACATTTACATGGGGAATTGAAATCGATCCGAGTCCGCACTCTATAGGTACTCAATACAATAAACAGGGAATCCGTTGAATCCGATCCAGCTAGAGAAGAGGATCGGAGAGAACTCAGTTTGAACGCAGATCGTACACAAACGGTAAGGAACGATAAAATACAATTCGTTTCCATCTCTTGGTAGATAATTCACTGTATATCGTCAAATTCACGTTATATTGATGAATTAAAATTGATTAAGAGCCGGCTGCGTAATTAATTGATCAAGTAAAACTAATGAAAAAAGTCTGTTACATTCACATCACTTGCTCTGCCCTCTATCGCTTTATTAGTAGCTATACAAATAATAATTCTTAGGAAAGTTTACATTTGTGATTATAGTTATCATTATAGATACAAAAGAAATAGCTGGCCTTACAATTCCATACTCTTTCCATGAAATGACGAGAAACAACTGAAAATCGGCAGGATTTAAAAGAATGACAGAGTATTGAACAAATCGAACCATTGAAGACGGATATCTCAGAAATGGCTTATGCTACAAAAAAGTTATGTGAAGTAAATTGTGTTTTTTAAACAGATCCACATGTTTTTCGCGTAATGTTATACAAGATTCTACAAAATTGCTTCCGAATAAAGGGGACTTCAAATGCTATTCCCAGAAAATTCAAAATATACATTTTGTATGCAAATATCTTTAATATTCGGTATTTTAAACATCATTAGAACCATTTTTAGAGAATAAAAAAATTCAAAAAATGTTTTATGTAAAGCATAGTTTGAGGTGGATGAATTTTATTGAAGATCTTCGTGTCGCATCTTAGAAAGATACTGTTTGGTATTTATCCGAAATTTCGTTTTTGAGTTATGCTTTCACCGATACACATATGACCTTTTTATAAAAAAAATCCTTTTTTGGGGGGGGGTTCAAGGGGCCTCAAGAGATCTACCAACTAGATAGGAGAAAGTAAAAATCGGAATAGAAATCAAGTATAGTTCGTAACTTTGCATGTAAATGCTTTTAAGAACAATAAAAGGATTCTAATTGATTTCGTTTATATTGTAAACGAAATATATACGTTAAGTTATAGCAGGACTATTGGAAAAAAGTAGTTAAGTACAAATTTACTGAAATGCTTGGGGTTCAGTAGAAAAATTTCCGAATGTATTAAACATTCAAGCTATGAGCAAGTATGCATAATCCATACCGGAAACAGATTTCAGCGTCGTCTAATTCGCAATTCAAGGCAGGTCACTCAGAGGTGACAGAAAACTCTCACTTAATGTTTGGTGTTCTAATGCACACTAAGTTCAGGTTTTATGCTGAGTATGGCAGTCCTCTTACTGCTTAACAATACCACATGTTGCAATTATTACAAATTAAATACAAGAAACACAGATTCCGCTGACATCTGAAAAAAAAGATAGACCTGAGAATCTGGTAGGAACAGCAGCAAGGAATTTAAATGCGCTAGTTCGCGTATGTCAATATGAGAAATAAGTCGGTCAGTTATCCTAAACGCCTTAAAACCTGCATTGGAATAAGACAATTGTAGTGGCCACTACTAAACCGGACATTTTGGGGAAAATAGTTTTAAATTTATACGTAACTCAAAACAGTATTAAACATATTAAAAAGTGAGCCAAAAGATTCCGAACTGCCTATGTGGTGTTTTTTCTGTCCGTGTCCACGGTGCTCCTTGCCGTCTGCAGCTATCATAGAAAGGCGCGGATGAAACCATGCAACATTTTAGAAACTACTTTTAAAGGCTTTACTTACCAACTTTACGAAAGGAGATGCTGGAACTGGCCACTGTCGCTATCCATACATTTTTGGCATCTCTTTAGGAAACTATCCATCACTCGCAGTAGTTCACACTGAGAAATTTCCTGGCGGATATTTTGTTTTAATTCTCCCAGGATGTGTGGGGTTTGTCTTGTACACTTTATGTTTTAAGTTACCCCGGAGGGGTATTTTATGAACAATGTCACCGGCTGGGCTGTGTTTTTCCACTGGGCGTGTTGGAAATATGATAAAAACATAACGCACTGCTGCTATAAACAAAGTCACACTGTTGTGATTTTGCTGTGCAGTGTGAAGTGCAGTTTTGAGTTGACGGTGATGTGATGTATTTCAGTTATTACGAGTTATTTATTATTTTGTCCTGTACTTAGTCACAAAGCATATTATGGCTCAATGTATGTTTTCTACTGCACAGCGTGTATTTATGATTCGTAGGTGTTAACTCGGTCAGCTTTCCAAGTGAAAATTCGAAAAGATTTCCAGGTGTAAAAGTTCCAAGCCGTACAACAATCCATGAACTTTACAGTAAATTTCAGGCCACAGGAAGTGTTCAGGTTAAGAAATCTAAAAGACTGCGTTCGTTTCTTAACGAAGAAACATTAGACGACATCGGTCATCGGTTGGAAAATTCCCCCCAAAAATTCCACGATGGATAGTTTCTTAAAGAGCTGCCAAAACTGTATGGACAACGACGCTGGCCAGTTTCAGCATCTCC
This sequence comes from Deroplatys truncata, assembly GCA_030765065.1. Lineage (NCBI taxonomy): Eukaryota > Metazoa > Arthropoda > Insecta > Mantodea > Mantidae > Deroplatys > Deroplatys truncata. Next base: position 81,707,153 of record CM060978.1, read on the forward strand.
TTTCGTAAAGTTGGTAAGTAAAGCCTTTAAAAGTAGTTCTAAAAATGTTGTATGGTTTCATCCACGCCTTTCTATGATAGCGGCAGACGCAAGAGCGCCGAGGACGTGGACAGAAATAACACCGCGCAGGCGGTTCGGAGTCTTTTGGCTCACCCTATAGTTGTATACCACTTTTGCACTGAACGCTTTCTTGATCTAAATAAGGTTTTACAAGGATCTTGGCAAAACTAGAGAATTTGATAGGATACGGCCCTCAAGGTATGTTGTATAGTATGGACACCTGTACGATGACAATACTGGAGGTGACGTACTGGAGGAGGGTGGGGATCGTAAACCGCGTCCGGTGTTTACTTTGTGGATACGTAAGTTGCGACCCGTAGTTCTCCAATTGAGTGTGCCGTTCACTACGTTTCCATGGGGAATTCAAATCGTTTTGAGTCCAATTCCATACTAAATACTATCCACGTTTCCATATTAAATTCAACACGTATTGAGATCGATTTGGATACACAAAGTTTAAAAATAAATAATTTAAGCTTTTATGTTGATCAACTTGGATGTAGCTTACCGAACCTGTTAAACATATATTAGTTGGTTTTTTTTTGTATATTTTAAGTTGGCTTTGAGGTTGGTGAATGTTTTTGAGAAGAATAAGTTGCGAATTATGTAAACGATAAAGGTGTGTTTTATATCCTGTGTGTTTTATTACACACGTGATTAACAAATTCCGCTAAAAAATATGACGGCTTTCTAAGAGGATCGTATCCAAGGTTCAAAACGATCTCAATATGATCCAGATCCGCGTTTGTATGCAGTATTCAATACGGAAAGTGTACTCAAATCGATTTCAATTCTCCATGGAAACGTAGCAATTAAAAGTATACTGGATTAAAAGTAAACATACAAATATGTACTTAGAACACACGTTAATACCGAAACTTATTGTTTATGTTAATTGTATTGTTACCGGTAAGTTTAAGCATTAAGGACACAATGTGCTTCAAGTAAGAAAGCAAAAGAAAAACTAGTTTGGATGTTGTAGAATACTTAAGAAAACAAGAATGTAAATGCACGCACTGAGTTCAACTTCTTCTTGTGCGAAAATCATGTCTATGTGTGTGTTTATGGGTAATGCTTTGTCCAAGCAGCCTTTCAATAAAGGAAACTTTGAAATAAAAAGTTATTATTATTATTATTATTATTATTATTATTATTATTAGAAAGAATCGTAAACCGTTAACATTTTGGCTCTCCATAAGCCACCCTTAATTTTATATAGATTTAAACCAAATTTGAAACACGTCGATAAATTTATATACTATCTCTGGTATGAATTAACTTTATATGTGTAGCATACAGCCTAAAATAGCAAATATTTAGAAAACTCTCAAAATGCACAATATTTAATATGAAACCAATTTCAATCACATTTAAAAAGTGTCACACGATTTCGTACATACAATAGCTTTAGAGGTATTTCATGCGCACGGACGGACGTGCACAGCAACGTTAATGCTGCCCCGCATTACTATTTCTTAATATAAATTTACTGCAGGCAGTAGAGAGTACAACGAGCAGCAGTTCCCCAAAGAGTTGCTGGAGTATAGTTCTTGATAGATCTTGTCTGCGTTTTCTGTGGGCGAATCAATGCAACATTCCATAGACTCGTGTCTAAATCAAAACACGCAAAACAAACGGGAAGGAGTAAAGGTACTCATGTAACATGCAGCGTTAACCGAGTTGTGAATGAAGCTAAATTAGCTGACGCACTAAATCACGTTTTTGCAATAGCCTGATCACTCTCAGCCATTGCATTCAACTACTCCGGTGAACAAAGTATGGGAATCCCGCAAACACATATCAGAACTTAAGACGTAATGCAAACCAGCGCATGAAAATATTTGTTACTTTTAGCTGCTTGAGTATCATGAAAAATATATGCTAATTTATATTTTCAAGATTACAGGATAAAGAACTGCAGTACTTGTTTTTTCTATGGGTAAAAAATCCTTTAAAAGAAAGATTTCTCCACGAAATAAAAGGGAAGAAAAGAAATTACATTATCTATTATTATTATTATTATTATTATTATTATTATTATTATTAGCCTTGACTAACAATAGGGGATATACAAAGTGAGCCAAAAGAGTCCGAACCGCCTGCGCGCTGCTTTTCCTGTCCGCGTCCTCGGCGCTCATTGCCGTCAGCTGCTATCATAGAAAGGCGTGGATGAAACCATAGAACATTTTTAAAACTACTTTAAAAGGCTTTTCTCACCAACTTTACAAAAGGAGATGCTGAAACTGGCCACCGTCGTTGTCCATACATTTTTGGCAGCTCTTTAGGAAACTATCCATCATGGAATTTTGGGGGGGGAATTTTCCAAACGATGACCGATGTCGTCTAATGTTTCTTCGGTAAGAACCGAACGCCGTCTTATAGATTTCTTAGCCTGAACACTTCCTGTGGCTTGAAATTTACTGTAAAGTTCATGGATTGTTGTACGGCCTGGAACTTTTACACCTGGAAATCTTTCTTGCAAATCGTACTTTCACTTGGCGAGCTGACCGAGTTAACACATACGAATCATAAATAATACACGCTGTTCAGTAGAAAACATATACTGAGTCATAATATACTTTGCGACTAGGTACAGGACAAAATAATAAATAACTCATAATAACTGAATTACGTCACATCACGGTCAACTACAAAACTGCACTTCACACTGCACAGCAAAACCACAACAGCGTGACTTTGTTTATAGCAGCATATTTCCACACGCCCAGTGGAAAAGCACTGCGCAGCCGGTAATATTGTTCATAAAATACCCTAAAAGATACCTAAAACAAAGTGTACAAGACAAACCCACACACCCTGGAAGAATTAAAACAAAATATCCGCCAGGAAATTTCTCAACGTGAACTACGGCGAGTGATGGATAGTTTCCTAAAGAGGTGCCAAAAATGTATGGACAACGACGGTGGCCAGTTTCAGCAATTTCCTTTCGTAAAGTTGGTAAGTAAAGCCTTTTAAAAGTAGTTTCTAAAATGTTGTATGATTTCATCCGCGCCTTTCTATGACAGCGGCAGACGGCAACGAGCGCCGAAGACGCGAACAGGAAAAGCACCGCGCAGGCAGTTAGGAGTCTTTTGGCTCACTCTGTATAACCTGTGAAAGTATCAAGATAAAAAATTGCTGCCAATTGGAGAATGTCAAACAGGAACTATTTCAGAATTGGTTACATACAGAAAATTACTAATAAGAACAGTTTTTGATAAAGGGAGTATCGGGTATCGGTGCTCAAAAATAGGTATCTGAATATCGAGAAATAGTGGTATCGTCCCATCACTAGTGATTTACAAAGTTGACACAGGGATGGCAATCTTCCTCCCAAAGGCTATGGTGTATACCCCCCACCAAAAAATACAATCATACCCCCTCAATTTTTCCGAGAGCTCAATTTAAACTATTTAGTTCCTTTTCTCTGTTGCTGGAAAGCTTCACAGAGAGCTGTCTTATAGGTGCTATGGTAATCATTGTGCTACCGCTACACAATAACACTATAAATTCAATAAAGAATCGCAACATTTACACACACACAAAAAATATACATATATACATATATATATATGTATGTTTGGCAAGTGGTGTATTTTATTACTTGGATTTCAATGCATTCTATTGTATCTATCTAAATAGACCTATTCTTTTTATACATTTCCAAAAATTATCACTTGATATGCCATCATATAGTATGAATCATACTTGAAGATTGCATTTGGGGTATACAACACACAGAGTAACAAACTTAAAGATACAACCTGGTTAACAATTACAGTACTCGATTAAAAATTGTGATAAATGTGTTATATTACCTGCATTAATTTAACGCAATATGTTTGTATTCCACAAACTTTTGAATTCCCCCCCCCAAAAAGTTACTGATGGCGCAACTTGCACCATGATTCCCTCCCGTGGGCGGCCCTGAGTTGATATGCAATGCATGTGTGTTAATAATTCATGCATGGTCTCGTATAGATCACATAATTTGTTTACTTTATGAGTTACTCACATGTGCATTGTTGCCGTTTCAAAGTTCAAAAGAACTGCGTCAAATGGAAAGTTTTTTCTAACATGTTTATTTCGTAAACAGCGCAAAATCCTCAATTTAAATAGTGTGTAGTATAATAATATGTATATTCACATTGCTTTATTATTTAGGAATTTGTAGACAATTTTCAACTTAATTTTATTGTAGTTATTATTCTAGGCGCATGGCGCAAATACAGCTGTTTTGGTTCAGGTGACCTCAAAGCATGTATTACTGGTGAAATCACGATATTGAATTTTTGGATGGAATACAATACCTTCTAGTTACGTGAAAAAGTAAAAATACAACAAGTAGTAATAAGCAAAATAAAATAATACATGTAGTTGTATAAATAATACCTATAAATTAAAACAGTTAAAAGCGTAGCTATTGAACAATTCTTGTGAACGCCCTGCCAACGTTTTTCCTTAATCATTATCGTGTTACTATCAACAAAATGTGACTACTTCTGTGGTCTGGTGACCAGCATGCTAGCTACAAACCCAGACTCCGTGTTTGATTTCGCGACTGAAAGGGAATCTTATTTTTCACTGGTCTGTGTTTAGGATTTATACTTTAAGAAAGGAAACCTAAATTAAACAAAAGCCAACTGTATACGTTAAACAAGTGAGCATAATTGCCGATGAGCAATAATGTTCCAAGTCGAAGCTAGAATGTGTGCGTAAGTGCTAAAGACGGCATTGAAGTGGAACAAACAGAGAAAATAAGAAGAGTATAACTGAAGGCATTAACTGATTTTATCTTCGTATATTTAATGTATAGGACTATTCATTCTAACTGTTTAAGTCCTTTCAGTTGCCATAGTGCTATGTGAAGATCAAAATAATCGTTTCGATATCCCTTAGAGAACTAAAACAACAAACAACTGTAATAAATGGCATTCATCAACTACAGTTGACATAACAGAGCTTCAAATGCCCGCGTGCGTTTTCCGAACATGAGCAGTGGCTAATAACGCACCTTCTTTTGTTCTGGTGGTGACATCCTGAGCGGAACAACGCATATCGGCAACGAAGTTCCTTTCAAGGACACTCCGAGCGCGCTGCTTGAACAGTTGCGCTTCCTCCCCGAACACTCCGCCGTAATATTCTTTAAAGTTGAAATGCTAGGATGGCGACACCGATTAACTAAACGCTAAAATATAATCTGTATACAACTTAAAAACAAATGAACCACTTATATAACTACAGCGGAGAGCTTCAAACGCATCCGATTTCATAATTTGCGTTGAGATGAGGTGGAATGAAAAGAGAAAGAAAGAAAAAGTAGGAGAAAAAACAATGACCAGTCATTTGGGCAACAGTAAAAGCAGCGATGCCTTTCTTTATGTTTGTCCTTCACTATGCTGATTAATAATATGACTTGTAGTTAAACTTTTGAAGGTTTAGGTGGACATGTTGGTAGGTACACACTACAATATAAACATTTGAACTGTATGTTGCATTTTCTGGTAACTAGGCTTAAAACGCTTTGCTAGTTCTATTACACGATATTTTCTTCTTTACACGGATAAAATAAGACGTAGTATCAAGCAATTATGGTTTTACGTTGTTTCGAAGTATCAATGTGTAATCAATTATTCTGGTGGTAAGCAAGCGTTATGCAAAATAACTGAACTTCGTATTCCCGCACTGTGTTTAGTTTAGAAACAAGTGCATTTCGAAAGCGTAACAATAGTTAACTGCGGATTTCCGTTGATTGCTAATGCCATATAACTACATAAGATAAAAGGTTCATAGTATTTTTTGTCTCTCCATTACTTTTTCAGCTTTCCCCTTTTGACTAGAGGTTGTGGCCAAATAAAAGTGAACAAAGCGTACTGTTATCCGTGTGGAATGTGACCTAACATTTCCGTTCAACACAACTTCGTCTTCCCTAGTTGATAAAAGGATTTCAGAACAGCAACTTGCTTACAGTGCTCTGCAAATTTTCAACATAAATATTTAGCGACGAAACATTAAATTCTTCAGTGGTGTCACACTTGGGGGTACTTACGTTGTGAGAAGCCGCGAATTCCTGACACTGGTTGAAGATGCTCATGCCCACAACGGCATATCCGATGGTTGTACTCAGGCACTAATCACACGGTTTTTACTTTGGTCTCGCACGGATGCCGGCCCGCATGCAACTGAAGAAAGCGAGCGGGGTTAGAAGACCGGCGCGGGATACCCTTGCGTCTTACTTGCCCAACCACAGCGTCGCTACTGGGTCGACCAGCCAACCAGAGCAAGCTGGCCGCTCGGGCCATCGCCAAACATGTACCCCCTCCACTAGGACGGCTTTGTGATGGAGGCAGCCCGGCGCCAGGGGCCCCAGCGCACACCCTCCACCCCTGTCCACCTGATTGCTGACCATCCACTGCCTTCTTGCCAAATAAAATCACATGCTCCCTCAAGAAAAACATTTACAGCACTTTCCTTGTCCATTGTCATAGCCCTTTCACAAAATATTCATAAAACAGCTTATTTTACTATTTATGTTATAAATATTTTCTAGAAATATTTCAACTAGTAATATCACTGTGGTACACAGTACGAGACAGCAGTTAAGGTAGGTCGATAATTTGTTAGCCATTTTGCAAATTTCAAGCAATTTCATTGAAAAGTTTATCATTGATAATTATAACCAAATTAATTTTCTTGTCTTACGTACTTAACTTGCCTAGAAAATAATTTTCATGTTATAAAAGTCGAGTTTCATGTAAAAGCCTCACGTGATGAAAATTTGAACCTTTTAAGCTTACATTTTTCACAAATATAAAAATGTGCACTTGACATTAAAAGTTTTACTAGAAAAACAATGAGGCATGTAAAACTTCTAATGTTCTAAAAGTTAAACTACATAAACTCTAAATCCAAAACTTTGCTTAAAATAAAAAAGGCTCTATAGATTCTCTCATCCACCTTCAAAGAACTATACTAAAATGTTGAACGAAACTGAAGAACGAAACTGAAGAAATATTGCATCATGGGTAACATTTTAAAGTGACAAAAATGTAAGAAAACAGGACTTCCTTCAAATTAAGTTGTAAAATTTTACGTTCTATTTGCATATATTCGCTCGTTCATTCAAACGTTGCATTTGGGTATGTATTTAAATAGCCAATATGGTCAATGTACTGATCATATGTTTCAGAATTTTTGTCCATGAAAATTTGGAATGCTTAAAATTCAGTGTCGAATACCTTTAACACCTCAAGTTTGAGAAACGTTACACCAAAACAGCACAATAGCCCGCCTCTGTGGTTGGGGGTAGCATGTCTGCCTCACATTCAAGAGGTCCTGAGTTCGAATCTCCGTTAGGGTGAGCTGCCCGGATAACGATTTTTTTCGGGATTTTCCCTTATCCTGAAAAGACTAATGTCGGGTAAAATTAAGCTCTATTGACCCCGGACTCATTTGAGCTTCACATCACCCATTTTATTCATCGACCGATATGACCTAACCGGTTAAAGGACACATAAAATAAACAGTGCGTGCAATACCTGGAGAATGTTTTATTTCATGAGGAATACCTCTTCTGCAGTAAGTTTCTGAGAATCTTTGCCTTGCAACCTCAGAAGAATGGGTCACTGAAATTTGGTAAATAAAAGTCTCAAGAAAATAACATTTGTATTGGAGGTCACAAAACTATTCAAAGATTATAATTTCAAGTTTGATATTGTAGAATGCTTATCTTTAATGGAATTTCCTGGATTCAAATTTGTTTTTGCATTTTTGTCTTAAACTTTCACTCGCAATGTTATCACAAGATGGAGTTTTCGACCAATTTCTCTGAAATTTTCGTGTACTTTCCGATAAGCCAAACAGTTAAACACAGCACAAATTTTCCTTGTGAGAGATTTCCGAGTTATTGGTGTTTTGAGCAAAAGGGACATTTTATAAAATGTAGATTATAATGATATTTTTAAAAAAAATGTTATCTCCAACTTAGGCTAGAACAAAATATTATGTAGCAATTTTGTGTACTAGCGCAGATCAAATCTGAGCAACACTTCACATAGGACAGTAAAATTCATTTTTGAAACTCGGCAGCGTAAAAACTATAGCAAATATAGGAAATGAAAAACCTTTCAATGTTTTCCTTAAGTAAATTTAAGATTAAATTTTCAGCCAAATTGATTGAAAACTCTATAAACTAGAATCTTTAGTGGTGTATTCTCTTTAAAGATCATCTTCAAGGATTAGGCCTTTTTGGCCTGTTCCGCCTAGAATTGTTCACGCCATCTCTTAAAAGGAAGTCCAATGTTCCTCTTTCCTGATGGGTTACATTGCTTCGAGCTTTTGTTATTCTATTGTTTGACATACGTTGGACATGACTCCTATTTAGTCTATATTGTTTAGGGATGGGACCTGGATACATCGATACTCTCGATATTCGATGGTATCGAAGTATGTCTAATACTTTGAGATAAATATTCGATACTTTTGCATTATTGAAAGTATTTGTGTTTAGCTTTATGCTAGATAAGAAATGAAAGGAATCGAGACTTCATGTTATTGGCCTGTACATGTCCCCAGAAAGTAGTTGAACTATAGTTCTTGATAGAATTTGACTGCGTTTCCTTTTGATGAAGTAATACAACATTCCATAGACTCTTGTGTCTAAATGAAAACGTGCAAAACAATGGGGGAATATGTAGAGGTACTCATAATATAACATGCAGCGTTAACTGAGTTGTGAATTAAGCTGATTTAGCTGACGCACTAAATCACATTTCTGCAATAGCATGCCTTAGCGACTCGCTCTCAGCTATATTATTTACCTACTCCGGTGACCAAAATCTATGATTCCAGCAGAAACAAATCAGAACTTACGATACGAGATAATACAGTGAATGGATACACTCGTATTTGTTCTTTCCTTCCATCTGCTAGTTTATGTTTACGTAAGTCAAACTCGGGTCACGAGCATAGCTTACTGGTATACCGTACGACTAATTTTCAAAATATGGATAGAAAATCCTTTAAAAGCGCGTTTTCAGCACAAAATATAGTTACATAAAATCGAAGCAAAGAAATTATTATTACTATTATTATTATTATTATTATTATTATTATTATTATTATTATTAGCCTTGCCTAGCAATAGGGGATATATAGCCCTGTGGCACTAAAAACACATTGTTGACAATTAAAGAATGTCAAACAGGAACAATTTCGGAATTGGTTATATACATTTATACAAAAAACAACTAATAACATTATTCAGTAAACAAGCTATTCCTTTACAGTTGTTTACAAAGTGAGTATCAAGTATCGGTTTTTAAAAATCAATATCGATATCGATGATCGAGAAATAGTGGTAAGTTCCCATCACTAATATTTTTCAACTATAGTTGTAATGATTCTACATTAGTTCTTGTCTAATATCAGTACTTCTTTTATGATCCAGTAATGAATATCCTGCTACAAGGCGAAGAAACTCTTAAAAGACGATCGGATTAAATATCAAATATGATGTTTATCCAAAATTTCATTTTTCAGTTATTCCGTTCATATACACACGCTTTCTAAGTATTGCCAGAAATCGCGATTTAGAGCTTTTGGGTCGGTTGCAAACTTGCCATAAGTTAGATAAGCAGTAGAAAAAAGTAAAAACTACGAAATCTTAATTTAAATGCTGGATAAACTTGGGGTTTGTATACTACCCATGCTTAGCACTTAGGGATATACATATAAAAACAAGTGTACAACGTTGTTTCCAATTGCATTAAATTGTAATAATTTGTATATTTTTAGTACTGTGATCATAAAAACCTTTAGACACTTTTCCTGATAAGAAATTAAAATATTATGTATAAAAAGTTTTAAAAATCTCTTTATTTCCCTGCCCTATAAGCACCCCGCGTAGTGGAATTAGTTTTCACAGAAATACACTTTTGTAGTTCTGTGTGTATACGAAAAAGAGAGGGAGGGAGAAAGAGAGAGGGAGGCTCAATAAAAGCTGGATAAGTACCAACTTAATACTCAATGCAGACCCCTTTTAAGGATGCAAAGTGAAGATTTGTTAGAACACTCCCCGACATCAAACAATCCTTTGTACACAAACATTTTCGTGATTTTTTATTCTCTCAAAAATGGTTTGCGATTTTTATATCCTTGAGACACTTGTCATAGAAAATGCAACATATATCCTCAATTTTCCACAAATATTCTATGAATTGTTCATTCTTGTTTAATTTTATATAATTTAAAAAACAAAGAACAGACAAGAAGCTATTGCAGGAAAACCTCAGAGCTCATAAAATGCAATTTAACTCAAGTAGCCTGAATCTTTTTCTCAAAGGCAGAACAATCTACAGCTTGAATTTCTATTTTTGAGACACACTAATTTCCTTTAAATGTTCGCTAAGCGAAATAGTTAAATACTTAACATTATAAACTCCAAAATTATACTTTCATCCTTTAAAAATCATGCGTTCGTCTCTGTTTCTTAAAAAGACTTGAAATCCAACTCTCTGCGAGTTTTACATTTGATTACTGCGATATCCTATTATGTAATCTACATATCGAACAAATTATTTAACTGCAACGCCTTCATGAGGTTTGTGTGTATCGGATCTACTTGAGCACATAATGCTGGTAAAGTATAACGTCAGTTGTACGTTTTCAAAGGGAAGCTGCTAAAATAATTATTTTATTGCAAAATTCAAACAAATATAAAGCAATATCTCGGAAATGGTTCACACGACAAAAAAATGTATATGAGAAACTGTGTGTTTTAATGAGATCTACATATTTTGTGTAGAAAAATATTGTCTCTCTTACAGTTTACCAGTTATGGAAAAGCCACTCAGAAAGAAGAGGACTTTTGGAGACATTACCAGAAAATTCAAGATATATATTTTGTCATGAAAATATCTTAACCGTATGATATTTTAATAAAAATTGACGCAGTATTTTATATCACAACACTGTAAATGCCAGAGTGATTATAGTGTAAATAAGCATTATTGTATGACATTGATTTGAGATGTTTGTTAATTATAAGCATTGTTAGGAAATAAGTTTACACGGCCTCACTGAAACTGACAATAAGAGCGGGCAACAATGAGCGAGGGGGTGAGTTGTTTATTAATTAGAAGAGACAAGCAAATGACGTCAGAGTAGCGCGCTTTTCTGTAGAAATGGAGGGAATATCTTCCCTAGAACATGTGTGTTCGTAATTTTGATTGGATATAAAAATAGACGCTAATGCTGGCGCGTTTTATTAACCAATAGCACCTCTGTTATAATCTTTAGGCATATTGGGGTGAGGGAGTATAAATTCCTGCCAGAGACGGGTAACGCGCAGTTTGACAAAATAATTCACGAGGTAAACGTCGCTCAATCCAACAGAAACATTCGTGCATTACACATCGTTCAGTCCAACAGAAGGATTGGCGGGTAATACGTCGTTCAGTTCAACAGAATCATACAAAGGTTATACATCGCTCAGTTCAACAGAAGTATTCGCGGGTTACACATCGCACAGTTTAAGAGAATTATTCACAGGTTATACGTCGTGTAATTCTACAGAATCTCTCGCGCCATAAAGTTAGCTATAAAGTGAAATACGCGAATTAATAATGTGCAGCAAATAAGTGATTATAGTGATATTAGAAAATATAACAGTTCAGTCGGGCGTGTATCAAGAGTAATTATGTGAAATGAATAAACTGTGGCGGCAATAAAAGTGTAAAAACAAAATTCTTTGATCACTGTTAACTTTTAGTAACAAGTCCTTTCCGTTTACACACTCTGTTTAAGAGATTTGCTCGACTGAGTAATAAAATAGCTAGCCGGAGCACAATGAACCCAAAACTCAAAGTAATAAAACAATAACATGCGCTCAGTAAAAAGATAACACGAAGTTACTGCGACAAATTGGATCCCATACGTGGGGCAGATAAACATGAAGCATCTTCCAACTACTAAAATATATTCTACTTCAAAATCGTTACAGCCATTTTTGAGAAAATCAAAATTTTCGAAAAATGTTCCATGTAAAGGGTAGTCTGTGGTGGGAGGATTTTCTTGAAACGCTTCGTGTCGCATCTTTGAGAGATACTGAACCTAAATACCATGTTTACTAATTATCCGACTTTTCGTTTTTGAGTTATGCTGTTTACAAAGCTACGCACGCACGCACGCACGCAGACACACATAAACCTTTTTCTAAAAATGTTTTATTTGGGGGGGGGATTCAGGCGGCCTCTAAACGTATATTTCGTGAAATCTCAATATCGAATTTTTGGGGTGGAATGCAGTACTTCCTCTACTTACCTTACCTACATAGTACAGAAAGTAAAAATAAGGTTTTGTAAGACCAGTTTGTAGAAGAATTTAAATATTAAGGATATGGCCAGAAAAGGTCATGCGAATGTAACAGTTTTTACTTTCTCTACTACGTATAGTAAGTAGAGGTATTGTATGCCACCCAAAAATTCGATACATGTTTTGAGACCCCCTGAATACAAAAAAAAAAGCATTTTTGGAAACATGTCCGTGTGTGTGTGTGTCTGTGTGTCTGTCTGTGAACAGCATAACTCAGAAACGAAGTCGGATAAACACCAAACTTGGAATTTAGGTTCAGTATCTTCCAGAGATGCGACACGAAGGTTTTCAAGAAAATTCCCCCCACCTCAGACTACCCTTTACGTGGAAAATGTTTGGAAAATTTTAATTTTCTCAAAAATGGCTCTAACGATTTTGATTAAAATATCATATGTTTAAGATATTTTCATGACAAATGAAATGTATATCTCGAATTTTCTGGGAATGTCTCCAAAAGTATTCTTCATTGTGAACGACTTTTGCATAACTGGTAAACCATAAGAGATAGACAAAATTTTACTACACAAGAATGTAGATCGCGTTAAAATACACAATTTATGTCATATACATTTTTTTTTGTTGATTGAACCATTTTTGAGATATTGCTTGTTATTCCCTTAAATTTTCCAATACTTATACTTTTTCTCAAATTCGTTATTCACTTTTTTTGTCCTTGTAATGCAAAGAGAATGGAATACTCCACATAGCAACCAGCTCTTAAAATATTTGACTATCGCTTAAAGCCTACCAATTCCCCTTGCATCTACAAGAAAATTAGCAATAAGATTAACATCTCAATATCTCGATTAACATGAAGCATAAGGAGAATAAGCGTTCGTAAAACTAGTTTTTACAAGAGTAGAAAAAGTCATGTGAGTGTAACATCAGATGTTTTTAAACGTTACTTCATATAACGCCCTAGTATTAAGTAATGAAATATTTCAAACATTTGGCATGTACGCTACCAACCGATTGAAAATAAAGCGCAAAGTTACCTTAAACCACTCTGTATTCTCGCCGTTTCCATAATTTGTTCCAATTATTGATGCTGTAAAAACGAATGGGGACGAATGGATGAGTACTCAATAAGTGATGCAACCTGGCGGAGGTAGTATAAATTCGGATCCTATTAAGCTTTTAATTGGTACAAATCCTTCCGTAATACTCGAGGGTAGAAAACTTAGCAGGTTTGGTTAAAAAAGAAGTGAAGTGCCAGGTCGACTCCAATTGCACTGAACTAACCCTCGGGAGTTAACAAGGCAATCTTATCTAAATATCCGTGCTAAACCTGTGCGCGCTGAAAGCAGATAAACAAACCCGGAAAGAGAGAGAGGTCCGGATAATCTCCAGTTGTGGCAGAAGTCCAGAGCTACCCCATAACAATTATCTTCGTCATACAAAACACTCCCGAACAAAGTTGAGCACGTTTTTAGCTAATCAAAAAGGTTATTAGATTGTAAGGTAACCGGGATAGACGTCACATCTAATAAGCGATATCATCACATTGGATAGTCGATAGGGTTCAAGATATCGAGTTGTTTTTAGAATGGATATTCTTTCAAAACATGCATTGCAAATTGTGCTTGCTCTTAAAGGCTTGCAGGCAGGAATGTCCTAAACGGAGTATCATTAATTCATTACCTTTCATTCACATGTTCACAATTCAAAATTACGCATTCCAAAAACTGAATACTTCCTACTTCATGCATATTACTTGCCGGAATTTCTTTAAGAAACACGTCTGTTTGTTTCTCTCTCACCTTGATAATTTTATTTTGTGATCAAATAAGTCTAACTACGCATAGGGTGATATTCTGTGGTGGAAAGATTGTGTTAACATTGACAAAAGCTGTTGTTAATGAGTAAATACACATAATATAATAATGCTACAAATGTTTTATTAATGCTTAGGAGGATATTGCTTAATTTTGTACTAGTCGGCCACGATATGAGTGCGTGCGGTGGGAAGAGGAACTAAACAGCTACGGTACATCGGAGCTACAGTCAGGCAAAGAAAACATCCGCAGTTCCGAGTTGCGTTTATTAACGAGGTTGAGGTCTGCACATGCAGTACTTTTTCACTGTGAAACTGTACATTCCCCTATCGCGTTGCCCCTCCCTCCCCTCTGATCCCTAGCTGACGTTCGCATTGTCAACAAAAGCAGTGATGCCCTCCTCTAAGCGCACTCATATCGTGGCCGACTAGTACAGAGTGCATTCAAACATAAATATACATCTACAGATTTTTTCCCTGAGTTGTATGCAAGATCTTAGCTCCACAAGTGGACGGTTCGCGAGTTTTTTCAGACGGATGGACAAATCTGTGTGTTTCAGTAAACAAATCATACATATTACTCTTCGCATATTCTGCAGGTATGAATGCATTCTCAGTTCAAAGCCTCCGATATTACCACAGAAGTTAAAGGGACTATACACAAGAAACGATGAAAGGATTTTTTTTTAAATTCTAACATCTGAAAAATTACAATCTGTTAGCAACAAAGTAATACATATGAGGCGTGGTTTTAAAGAAGCAATAATTTTTTTAATAAATAACAGAACATATTTCCATATACTTTTATCATCATCACCACCTTACATTACTTCTCCATAGTTTATTACTCAGGCACTTGTAAGGGTAAACCAGTTTTTGTATGCTTTCGTCAAATCCGCACTAGTTGTTTCACATCATTGTCTTTGAAAAGTTTTCCACCAGGGAATTTCTTCAGATGAAGAATCAGATGAAAATCGTTTGGTGCCAAATCCGGGCTGTAGGGAAGGTGCTCAAATGGTTCCCAAACAAATGATGCGACAGATCTTGAGATCGTTTGGCTGTGTTTGGCCGGGCATTGTTACTAATATTGTTTCCTCATAAACGGTTTCCTCCTCACAGTTAGTGATGAATGTTTGCTGGCGTAACATATATCGCATTCAAAAAGCGAGTCACTTATCAGATTTCTCAGTCGGCGGATCATTCGATTATTTTGAACATTTAGGAACGCTCTAACAACACAAAACACAAAGTGACGATTGCTCTCAGCTGCGTCTGGCTTCCTAATGAATGGAGAAAGCGATTTGGCATGCTCAAAATCGCGACTGCAGCGGCAAAATATTAAAACGATACTTACTTAAAAAATCTGATGTGTTACACTCGCATGACTTTCTCTACTCTTGTACAAACTACTTTTACAAACGCTTATTCTCCGTATGCTTCATGTTAATCGAGATGTTAATCTTTTTGCTAATTTTCTTGTAGGTGCAAGGGGAATTGGTAGGCTTTATCAGGACAAAAAAAATGAATAACGAATTCCCATTTAAGAAAAAGTATTGGAAAATTTAAGTGAATAACAAGCAATATCTCGAAAATGGTTTACTCAACAAAAAAAGGTACATATATCACATAAATTGTGAATTTTAACGCGATCTACATTTTTCGTGTAGTAACATTTTGTCTATCTCTTATGGTTTGCCAGTTATGCAAAAGTCGTTCACAATGAAGAATACTTTTGGAGACATTCCCAGAAAGTTCACGTTATACATTTTATTTGTCATGAAAGTTTCTTAAATATATGATATTTTAATCAAAATTGTTAGAGCCATTTTTGAGAAAATTAAAATTTTCGAAAAATGTTCCATGTAAAGGGTAATTTGGGGTGGGGGGATTTTCTTGAAAACCTTCGTGTCGCATCTCTGGAAGATACTGAACCTAAATACCAAGTTTGGTGTTTATCCGACTGTTCGTTTCTGAGTTATGCTGTTCACAGACATACACACACACACACACACACGCATACACACACACACACGGACATGTTTCCAAAAATGTTTTTTTGGATTCAGGGGGTCTCAAAACATGTATTTCCGGTGAAATCTCGATATCGAATTTTTGGGTGGAATACAATACTTCCCCTACTATACGCAGTAGAGAAAGTAAAAAACGTGCCTCATATATATATATATATATATATATATATATATGCGACTTCTGAGATGAGCTTGTGTAAATACGTCTCAGCAGCGATAATTCAAAGAAGTTCTTTTTAGGTTTGTGTGCTTATTAATAACACTAAGGTTATAAATATATTTAACAAAACTTAAGAAGATTCTGTTGTAATTACTGCCAGAGTTTCGCTTAATTACGCTTTTAAATGAACTTGAGTCTTCTTGGCCATATAAGGCACACAGTGAGAGTGAATTTTACATATCTAAGCATTGCCAACTTCATATCATTACCTGTGGTGTTTTAAGCGTGTAAGCTAATTGCCATGGCCTTCGAAATCCTATAGCTCTTGACTTAACTTCATTATAGTATCAATTTACGTTGGTTACCTTGCTGCTGTTTATTATCAAGTACTTTAATTTTCAAAATAAACAGTCTTGCACAGAGAGACTGAACGAAATCAAAATTTTAAATTGTGCAATATACATTACATTATTTAAATTAATAAATATATGCCATTAATGCAAATGATGTGCCATTTTATGCAACCAGAAAAAAAATTCTTGAAAATTATGTCGTACAAACAATCTCAGTTTCTGCAATGACAACCTGTCAGATTGCGATTCATAACCTGAAACAAATTGTACTGTATTTCAACTGCAATAACATTAATTTTTCTGTGAATATGGTCCTTAAGCTCTACAAGAGTTTATGCAAGATTTGACTCATCCTTGCTCTTGAAATGCGTTTGGAGAAAGTACTCACAGACAGAGAAATCTAGGGATGTTGGGGGCCATACGGTGTTTAGACGAATTGATTCCCAAAGGGCCATGGAAACTTCCAATGTGTGCAGTTATACCATCTTGCTGCTCCCTTGCAGACCTTAAGACGACATTTGCAGAAAAATTAATGCTATTTCACTTGAAATATTTCAAGAATCTTTGAAGATATGAAGGCTGGCTGATAGTCCTCGCAGCGATGAAGACCATTTGAGGAACAATTCTGAAGAAATAAAATATTTTGTGTGTTGCACATTATAGACATTACCCTCATATATTCCTTAATTAATAGCAATAAATAATGTTTTCTATACAATTGTAAGCATTTGGTATCATTGTGCATTGTGCTCTTTCACACTTTACCCCCAACGATGCTGTAAGTACTAGCTTGGTTACCTTGTGATATAACATACTTAACACCTTCAAATCGCTACCCCTTTAATTCCGTATCAAAATGGGGGCTTTGACTTGAGAACGATCTGATGATATTATAATTATATGGTTGAAGACAGGATTTTTTGACATTGCTTTTATTTATGTTCATCATGAAAGACACTCACATTCACTCCCACATACTTCCAGTGGAAGGTATGGAATCATTTTGGTTCATGTCCATCGTTCCAGCTGGGAATCGAACCTGGGACCTCTAGATTAAAAAATCATAACGCTAACCTTCGACCATAAAGGTAGTCAGAGGAAGTATTACATTGCAGATAGAGAGAGAACAATATAATTTAGAAGCTAAAAATCAGATGAAGACCAAACTTTGCCTTCCAAGGATGCAGTAGGGGAAAGGTCCCTATATTGAACCACTTATTACTAAATAGTAAATAAAAATTACAATTTCAAATCAAAATTTTCAGAAACACAAGCGTTAACGTGACAAATCCTTGCGCTATAAACTAAACATAATTTAAAATTAATACAATTATCCATTAAATAACATTTAAAAAGTGAGATGGTGTAAATCAGTTCAAATTAGGAACGTGGTTCTTAAATTGAACCACCCGTGTCTTAAAATGAACCACATACTTTTAAGCTAAAAAGTATTTTTATTAATACAAAATACACATTTTATTGTACATTCAAAACAAATATGCTATCAGCAACAAAAGTAGAGTCCAAAATTGTGATAAGAATAGCAATTTCCTTGAACATTTTGAATATTTATATAATGATAACCACTTGGTTTTTGGAATAGGTATTATTTGCAAATATAGAGCTTTTACTCATTTTTACTCTCATACAAAACAGTCCAATTATACTCAGTCTCCGCAATAAAATACTTTCTTCTTGGCACTAACTTTTGCACACTTTGGTGAAGCTATATCCTACAACTCATACACTGGGTCATCTCTATTTCAGACAATTCACATATTCATGTCAGCCACTGTTTTTAACATGCTTGTTTTAACTTAGCATATTATATCGATATTTATTCGCACGATATACTATTCGCAGTTGAGCAATCCTAGAACTTCAATAGGTTTCCTAAATTGGACCAGTTCAATATAGGGTTCAAACAGTGGTTCAATTTACGAGCCACGCCATTTTGGAAGCTTTAGCATTTATGTGACAAGGAGAGACCATGTTTATCTGTGATGACTCTTTGAAAGAAAGAAAGAAAGAAAGAAAGAAAGAAAGAAAGAAAGAAAGAAAGAAAGAAAGAAAGAAAGAAAGACGATAATTGCAAATTTTCATGCATGACCGTTAGATTACTAAAATGGACAAAATTAGGGCACACGGGAAGTATTTGTGAGCTTCGGATCCCACCTCTTTCGCGCTTCCTCTCCCCTCGTCCTCTCTCTTTTTGCAGAGAAAGCGTATTTACTACTCTGTTTTCCAGGAAGCAGCTAATGTATCTGAGCATTGAGGAAACGAAACCTGTGCCAATTGTTTGAAGATATTTAAAGCTTTGAAAAGCAACAAAAACAGATGCGTTTTAAAGCAAGTCTTAATATTCCAGAAAATATGAAGAAACGGAATGCTGTCATCAAGTAACTGGAACGTTAATTTCCCATTATACAAAATAATTGTAACAAAGGAAACATAGAAAAGCTTCTGATCTTATTTTTCTTATGCTGGAGCTATTAAGAAAGACAGTCTGGATTTTATCTGGCCAAATGAAACTAAATGACTAGTAATGGAATTATGCACCAGTTAGTTTTAGCAGAGTATTTGATAATCAAATGAATTGTTATGCATTTCAAAAGGGTGAAGAATAAGACAACTTTAAGGGTGCTGTGTCGAGAAATCTTGTGAATTTCTACGTACACACTCGCCATAAAAACTAAGTTTTCTCCTAATCATTATTATCCAGGGTTACCAGATTTTAATGCCAGTTTATTACAACTCTCTGAAGTGATTGCTCGCAAGAATTAAAATAAGCCTATATAACTATACCAGTGATGCGAGTACTATTGAAACCTTGCATTTTTTCCTTCTCTACTACGTATAGTAAGTAGGGGAAGTATTGCATTCCACCCAAAAATTCGATACCGAGATTTCACCGGAAATACATGCTTTGAGGCCTCCTGAATCCCCCCCCAAAAAAGCAGTTTTAGAAAAAGATCTATGTGTGAACAGCACTCAGAAACGAAAAGTCGGTTAAATACCAAACTTGGTATTAGATTCAGTATTTCTCAAAGATGCGACACAAAGATTTTCAAGAAAATCCCCCCACCAAAGACTACCCTTTACATGCAACATGTTTCGAAAATTTTTATTTTCTCAAAAATGGCTCTAACGAGTTGAATAAAATATCATACATTTAAGATATTTTCATGACAAATAAAATGTATATCTTGATTTTCTGGGAATGTCCCCAAAATACTCTTCTTTCTGAATGGCTTTTCCATAACTGGTAAACCGTAAGAGATAGACATTTTTCTACACAAAGAGATAGACATTTTGTTTTTGTCGAGTGAACCATTTCCAAGATATTCCATGTTATTTGTTTAAATTTTTCAATACTTAGTTTTTCTCAAATGGGATTTGTTTTTTTTTTTTTTTTTTTTTTTTGCTTTTTTTTATGTCTTGGACATGCAAAGAGAATGTAATGCTCCACATATCAACCAGCTCTTTAAAGAGCTGACTATCGCTTAAAGCCTACAATATTCCCCTTGCATCTACAAGAAAATAAGCAATAAAATTAACATCTCGATATCTCTATTAACATGAATAAGCGTTTGTAAAAATATTTTTACAAGAGTAGAGAGTCATGTGAGTGTAACATATTAGATTTTTCTCTGTTATATACTTTTCTCAAAAGTTAATGTCGTCCTCCGTGGACTAGTGGTACCGTGTTCCCAAGATCGCGGGTTCAAACCCGGCGGAGGGCGATGGATTTTTTCGGGCGTAAAAATCCTTAGCATGGCTTCCTTTGGAAGGGAAGTAAAGTCGGTGGTCCCGTGTCGTAGATTTAGGGCACGTAAAAGAACCTCAAGTCTGATAAAGAGGCCTCTGAGCAAAATTACCGATCTTTCACGCCCAATATAGAATGGGACGCTAAGAACCATAGTAGTTAGGAGCGCCCATAAATAAAACTCAATTTAAATTTCAAAAGTTAATCTGATCTTGATGATAATGGACGCTTTATGCTTTTTATATAAAGTAGTTTTAAATCATATAATAGCTTTTTCTTTAAAATGTTTTTTTCATTAAGGTGTTAAAATTTCAAGAATTGCAATTTATTGCATTAGTATAATATGTATTACTTAGGACAGTTTTGGACCGATTAAGTATATGTAAACAGTTTACACCTGCTTAGAAAAAATTAGATCTCGAGTTTCTTTGTTTGAGAAAAATCTCTCAGGATTGCACACTTTTAAAATATTCATTCCATTTAAAATCGGCATAAAAGAAATCAACTTTATATACCTATCACCTATTTTTTTTCTCCTGGATTGGTTGCATAAGCTAATGGAGATTTTTCTACATATTTTATTTATGCAAAGTTGTTTTCACCGAATACTCTTATAACAGCTTGCTGAAACTCTTCATATACCCCAAAAATACGCCGCAAGTGTATGCAGAAAATGGGTGAAGAGCACCAAGATGAAAATCATTTACAAGCATACAAAGAGATAATGCAGAAAGGAAGACGAAGAAATTAACAGCAACCACCAATATGATCAGAGAAGTTAAAATAAATCAGCTGTAGAGATGAAAATAAAAAGTACTACTACTACTACTAATAAAAGAAAGTCAAGTGTGCCTACCCACAGCAATTACGCATTAGCAATCATCTTCCATACGCACCTGTTTCAATTCTGTTCAAACCGCAACCTGCTGCTATTACCCTAGTTAACTTTAGTAACGGTTTTGGGAATAAGAAAAGATTAGAGCCACCACATTTGTTCTACAACGTGTTGTTCATGTTACATAAGAGATATTATCTAAAAGCATTAACCAGTGTAAACACTGCGTTCAGCAGCAGTTCACTTGATGACGTCTCTAACAGCTGCGTTAGAAATACATGTCACATGCTATGTAAAGATGAATGGAGTGTTAATGGGCGTACAACTTAGAAAACCGCTAGTTGCAAACCTTCATTACGCAATTGTCCTAATAGAGTATAACAGAGTAGGTATAATATGATTCATATATAATATTTTATTGCGCCTACTTTGTTATTGAATATTTATTACTTAAATAATAGATTGTTAATATTTCTCATGCTGTAAAGAATTTAGCATGGTAACACAATATAAACATAGTATTTTTCAATTTGTGTAGTTATACAAAAGTTAAACATAGAAGTATTCTCAAAATGAACACCCTAACCTTCGGTATAAACAATTTTTTTCAATAATTAATCAAAGATAGAAACTACAATGATTAAGGAATTTCTGATGATGTTGCCGATTCGTATTCATTTACACGGACAGCTATTGCGATGTAAATGCAGAAGGAATTTCAGCTGAAATTCTGTAAATACCATTTGTTGATGCCATGCTGGCTTCCAAATATCCTTCGGCAACAGATGTAGTCTTCCGTTCTCCACGACGCTTTCAAACTGTCATACTTGTCGCTGCATCCGATTGCAAAATTGAAGTTCCTTGTAATACCTGGCCCACGCTGAGTTGGGAGAAAATGTTTTATTGTTAACGACATCCCTAAAGTAGGCGTTAACACTATCCACCGAATTTCCTCTCAAATAAATTTTAAATTTATTAAATTCCTTATTATACAAGTGCCTAGATTTCAAAGACAGTAGCTTACCTGCAGTTTCTTTAGCTTTAATTATACATCCAGCAGGAATTTCACCAAATTCCTTTCTTCTTCATTTTTACTTTCTCTGCTACGTACAGTAAGTAGGGGAAGTATTGCATTCCACCTAAAAATTCCATATCCAGATTTCACCGGAAATACACGTTTTGAGGCCCCTAATAAAAAGATTTTTTGGAAGAAGGTCCAAGTGTGTCTGTGAACAGCATTAACTCAAAAATAAAAGTCGGATAAAAACCAAACTTGGTATTTAGGTTCAATAGCTTTCAAAGATGCGACAAGAAGTTTTTCAAGAAAATCTTCCCACCCTGGACTACCCTTTACATGGAACTTTATAGAAAATTTTGATTTTCTCAAAAATGGCTCTAACGATTTTGATTAAAATATCATATGTTTAAGATACTTTCATGGTAAATGAAATGTATATCATGAATTCTCTGGGAATGTTCCCAAAAGTCCTCTTCACTATGAATGACTTTCGTATAAATGGTAAATCGTAAAGGATTGACAAAATTTTACTACACAAAAAATGTAGATCTCGTTAAAACACACAATTTATGTCACATTATTACTTTACCTACTACGTATACTAAGTAGGGGAACTATTGCATTCCACCCAAAAATTCGATACCGAGATTTCACAGGAAATACATGTTTTGAAGTGCACTGGATGCATATAAAGCATTTTTGGAAACATGTCCGTGTATGTGTGTGTGTGTGTGTGTGTGTGTGTGTGTGAACAGCATAACTCAGAAACGAACAGTCGGATAAACACCAAACTTGGTATTTAGGTTCAGTATCTTCTAGAGATGCGACACGAAGGTTTTCAATAAAATCCCCCACACCAGATTACCCTTTACATGGAACATTTTTCGAAAATTTGAATTTTCTCAAAAATGGCTCTAACGATTTTGAATAAAATACCATAAGTTTAAGCCATTTTTATGGCAAAGTAATCGTATATCTCGAATTTTCTGGGAATGTCTCCAAAAGTATTCTTCATTGTGAACGACTTTTGCATAACTGGTAAATCATAAGAGATAGACAAAATTCTACTACACATAAATGTAGATCGCGTTAAAACACACAATTTATGCCATACACATTTTTTGTTGAGTGAACCATTTTCGAGATATTGCTTGTTATTCCCTTAAATTTTCCAATATTTATACTTTTTCTCAAATGGGAATTCGTTCTTCGTTTTTTCAAATGGGAATTCGTCGTTTTTTTATGTCCTGGACGTACAAAGAGAATGGAATGCACCACATAGCAACCAGCTCTTAAAAGATTTGACTATGGCTTAAAGCCTAGCATATTCCCCTTGCACCTACAAGAAAACTATCAATAAATCTCTGCAAACGTTTATCTCTTTAACACGAAGTAGAATAAGCGTTTGTAAAAAGTGTTTATATAAGAGTATAGAAAGTCATGTGAGAGTAACACATCAGATTTTTTGTGAAGTGAACCTTTCCGAGATATTCCTTATTATTTGTTTGAATTTTCCAATACCTATATTTTTTCTCAAACGGGAATTCGTTATTCGTTCTTTTTTTATGTCCTGGACATACAGAGAGAATGGAATGCGCCACATAGCAACCAGCTCTTAAAAGATTTGACTATCGCTTAAAGCCTACTGTATTTCTATATTCCTCTTGCACCTACGAGAAAATGAGTAAACTAGTTTCTGCAAAGGTTTATCTTGATTAACATGAAGTAGATGCATACCCGTTTGTAACAATAGTTTGTACAAAGTAGAGAAAGTCATGTGAGTGTAACACAGATTTGTTTATTTGTTTGTTCCATTTATATTCCGCCATTAAATCTAAGGTCATAACGACAGTTTTTATGTTTGAAACAAATGCTCATAGGCAATGATTTTCGCTCGTTTACCATTCTGTTAATTTTCGGGTTTTTTTTTTACGTTGGATTTTCTTTCATAAATATCAAACTCGCGCACACAATATTACATTCTCACTCACACTTCCAGGCTCAAGGGAGGACAGGGAAATAAAGAGGGATTCTCAGACTTCAGTCGGGACCTCTGGCTTTCGAAGTCCTAAATTTTCATCGAAATTAATGCATTTTGATTTTTAGTTTCTCTTCCACCTATATGGTGAACAGAGAAGGTATTGCACTCCACCCAAGAACTGTGTACCGAGATTTCACCGGAAATTTTATGTTTTGAGGCTCACTGAATCCATAAAGCATTTTTAGTAAAAGCCCCGTGTAGTGTGTGCGTGTCCGTCTGAACAGTATAACTTAAATACGAAAAATCTGATAAATACCAAATTTGGTATTTAAGTTCGGCATCTTTCAAAGATGCGACACGAAGATTTTCAAGAAAATTCCCCACCCCAAACTACCCTCACATGGAACATTTTTCAAAGTTTTTTATTTTCTAAAAATGGCTGTAACATGTGTATTAAAATACAACGTATTAAATATGTTTACATGACAAATAAAATGTATATCTTGAATTTTCTAGGAATAGCCTATGAAGTCCTCTTCTTTCGAAAGACATCTTGCATAACTGCTAAACGATATACGAATACATTCTCCACAAGAAATTTAGATCTCTTTAAACACTCACAATTTATTTTAAATATATTTTGTGGCATCAGCCAATTCCGAGATATCCAAGTCCTTTTCAAGTCCTGTCGATTTTCAGCTCTTTCTCGTCATGTAAACAGTACGGAATTTTAAACCAGCGTATAGCGTCCAGTTCTTAAACGTTTGACTATCGCTGTTCCCTCTCTATCCATAACTAAATAGTATGTAATCGAGATATTTGCGGAAAGATTTATCTCGATTAAAATTAAGTAGATAAAAGCATAAGAACAAGTTGTATATCTACTAGTAAGCGATAGAGGGTAGAATGTAACATTTTTTTTAAAAAACATTTACGCCTACTCACGTGTAAAAAAATGGAGCAGCATTTATTCTCTGAAAGGTTCATTAGCTTACAGCTCTCACGATGGATAAGATTACGCACTGTGTATACTTTAAAGGTACGAGCCTGTTTACACGCTCTAAAGAATTGTAGTAAAATTAATCGAAATTTCTGCGGTAATTTTCGATTTTGATAATACCAAATGTCAGCATATATAATGGGCTAATCCGAAGCCACACTCCTACACATTAGCATTTCATATAGTTCTATAACTGATTCATATAACTCGTTTTTCTACCCACTACATTTTGTCACAATAAACATCCGTTTTTAGAGGTTTTTCGTGACGAGAAGGTCGTTTACTTCAATGAAAATTCATTAATATCCCAGAATAGTTCTCAAAGAATAAGCATATAAAATCTGGGACCCAATATCTGTGTGAACGAACGAATATTTCGGAAATGAAATTTTATTCTTTATAACCGTACTTCAAACAAATGATTTACAAGTTGACTAAATGCACTTTTGTAGTGTATAAATTAATGAAACATTTTCAGTTTAAGAGCTGTTAAAGCTTGTGTAGAGGCATTTTAGGAAAATCTTTGAAGCAGTTTGTTTTTTATCTGAGTTTTTACTTTGGAATTTTGCCTTTCAAAGAGACATACATAAACATTAACATTTTCCCAGTTCTTTTAGGGGGGCGTTAATTGATCCAAAATTGGCTTATCACCAGATATAAATATTTAAAACCCAAATAAATCCTTTATAGAATACATTTTTCGTAACATATAATGTCTCCAAAAAGTATTCTTCTCTACTTTGAAGAAATTCTAGCTGCTAAATTAACGAAGACGTAATTATCATTTTTAATTTGCAGAAAGAAGAAATAATTACAATTTAGTGTTCTGAAATTTTTGCACTTTTTCTAAAACTGCAAACATCCAACTTTTTCGAATGTGGTCTTTACTAAAGTAATTTAACGTATCCATGTTTCCTGGAACAATTGTTTTATATAATGCCAGACACTGTTACCGACATATTTAACTGGCAGAGAAATAAACCAGTGACGTCATAAAAACTGGGGCGTTAATGAGGAAGTTCACAATATACCGTAATTATTGTTTTTCCCCTCCCATTTTCACTGTAATTTTAGATATATCAACAAATTTGCACTACTAAATGCATATAGAATAATTTAATAAGCGCCAAACACGAAAAAAGACTGAAAATGGGTTCAATTTTAAAAAATTATAAAACTAACATGACTTAAAATCTTGAAGGGAGCTAAAACAAGCAAGCGGCAATATTATTTGCTCTTTCTGCGTATTAAAATGAGAATATTCTCTCCTTTAATTTGGCAGCTGGAATTTTTAAAGTAGAGACGAATGCTTTCTGGAGTCATGTATGCCATTTCCAAAATATTGGGTGTTGTGCGTTTAAACCGTATAAGAATTTAGGTCACAGATTTAAGAAAGAAAAACAAAGGGCTTCATTACACATGTGTAATACAGTTGATGTACTGTTGTTTCACTTGAGTTGCCTGGAACAAATTCCGGAGGAGATAATACTGAGTGGCCTTCCTGTTAATATGACGCATTCAGCTTCCGGTCAACGTGCTTGCTGGAGAACAAAAGAAGAGCGGTTGGATCTGTTAATGCAGGTCAGTAGTGGCACAAACACAAAGGTTCCACTTGTTAAGGAACAGGTCTGTACGATCCTCGCTGCAAGATGCTGATGTTCCTCCCCTCCCCGCAGGCTGGACCATCCCCCTCTCTCTCACTCTAGGCATCAAGGTCTGCAGGGTTGCCAACGCCTTCACCTGCATCCGGGATGAGACCAATCTCGGGTTCGAACCTCGGAACATGACGCATCCCTCAGTCCGACGAACTTTTCATTTCCTAGAAATGAGCATGTACTCTGAATTTCGGTTCAAGCATCTCTAGTGGAATTTCCTTTACGAGGGGTTCCCTGCTGGAGAACAATGTTCTTGGAAATTTCTTTGTGAGAATATCAAGGGCGGAATTTGAAGGCGCCAACCGCCGGCCGCTCGACTTTTTCACGTCCATAGCCGCATTTCCGCTGTAATTCTAACAGAATAAACAAAATCTGTTATCTTAGTTAAGATGGCTATCATGCACCACCCTTATATTTAAAATACAAAGATGTCCTCCAGCTACACCAAAAATACGAAAAACATCTGATGTGTTACACTCACATGACTTTCCCTACTCTTGCACAAACTATTTTTACAAACGCTTATTCTCCATATGCTTCATGTTAATCGAGATAAACATTTGCAGACTCTATCTTATTGCTAAGTCTCTTGTAGATGTAAGGGGAATGTATATTTACAAGAGCAATATAGAAATACAGTAGCCTTTAAGCATAGACTTTACTCTTAATAGCTGGTTGCTATGTGCAGCAACATTCTCTTTGCCACAGATTAATTCTCTTTGCATATCCAACACAAAAAATGAATAACGAATTCCCATTTGAGAAAATAAGTATTGAAAAATTTAAGGGAATAACAAGCAATACCTCGAAAATGGTTCACTCAACAACAAAAATGTATGACATAAATTGTGTATTTTAACGTGATCTATATTTTTTGTGTAGTATCTCTTATGGTGTACCAGTTATGCAAAAGTCGGTCACAATGAAGAATACTTTTGGAGACATTCCCAGAAAATTCAAGATATACATTTTGTTTGTCATGAAAATACCTTAAACATATGATATTTTAATCAAAATCGTTAGAGCCATTTTTGAGAAAATTAAACTTTTCGAAAAATGTTGCATGTAAAGGGTAATCTGGGGTGGGGGGATTTTCTTGAAAACCTTCCTGTCGCATCTCTGTAAGATACTGAACCTAAATACCATGTTTGGTGTTTATACTGTTCGTTTCTGAGTTATGCTGTTCACAGACTCACACACGGACATGTTTCCAAAAATGCTTTTTTTGTATTCAGGGGGTCTCAAAACATGTACTTCCGGTGAAATCTCGGTACTGAATTTTTGGGTGGAATACAATACTTCCCCTACTTACTGTACGTAGTAGAGAAAGTAAAAATTCAGCTTTAAGAAATGCAATCTAGCATTTAGCCTACGTGTTGTACCAACATTAATATAGATATCACCAATTAATGGTGGAGCAAGAATTTCAAGATGTGAAAGAGTAAGAGATGAAATAATTATAACATTATATTTTAGAAGATATATCAACAAAACATGATATGGACATGTGGTGAGAGATTATCGAGGCTAGCATATGTGTGGAAAAGGGAAAAACCAAAGAGAGCGTGGAGAAAGGGCATTATGCAGGCGAATGAGAGAAGACAATTAATAAAAGGACAGAACAGAATGGTTTTGTGCAGTGTGAGAAATTTATAAAATGAATGCACAGATATCTGATTGTCAGAAATGTGAATAACTTTAATAAATAATCCATGGTGGACCTTGATAAACATTCTGAAGGTTTTAATAAATTAATTAACAATAACAATAATGATATATTTTGTGACTAGCTGACTTAAATCATTTAAATAATTCTCAAGAGTTAAAGTAGTTATGCAAAATATGAATGCAACAATCGTACTAAAACGAGAATCTCGATATTTGGCAAGAAATAGATGTTTTGAAGTATTCTAAACTAAAAAGAAAGAAAAAGAGAAAAGAAAAACCTTCGAATATTTTAGAAATAACCGTATTGGTAACTCAAAAACAAAAAGTGGATAATTTCAGAAAGGATGCAAGATTGAAGACTTTCAAGAAAATCTTCCAACCTCAAACATACCTTTACACGGATTATTATTATTTTTTTATTGCCTCAAACTACTGCTTAAAGTACAATGGTCAAGAATGGAATGAAGAACCAAATGCACGTATCTTAGCTCTTATGTAAACATTTTGTGCAGTGTGAATGTTCTATAAATGCGAAGACCTAAGAGGTAGACAAAAATGCATTACAATAGTTTATTAAACTACACAAATAATGTCAAACACAATTTTTGTGGCATTGTTTCTAAAATATTCGCTGTTCACAGTCTGAAATTTTACACGTTTTAAGGAGTACACTTTGAAAGTTTAAATGGTCGTCCTCTCGAGTACGTAAAACAAACATCGAGCGAGGCGATTTAATGAAATAAAAATCTGGTTCAGAAAGGCGGCTACGTGACTAAGGTCATCTGTCCGCCTTAATACTGACCACGTTTTCCTAGTGCAACAATCACACAAGTCTACCTTCCCATTAAAACAAATTTCATTGAGGAATATTTTGATTAAAATAGTATTGCAAAATGTTTATTACTATGTGTCAATCTTTATATGTTGATTTTAACCTCTCACTCGAGTTTTAAACTGATAAAATTATATTATTGATCGAGCAATTAGATGACACAGGAAGGTGTTGTGCAACTGAGGGCATCTTACAATAAATTATTCAAGCAGGTTGTACAGGAGAGTCAGTGCGCAACTAATGCCATATGTATGGCAAGCACTGAATCATATGATACCCGAAATTGCAACAAAAATCTTTTTTAAAATCCGGAACTATCAGCGTTTTTATTGAACTTCCTCGTTAATGCCTCAGTTTTCAAGATTTTTTTCTCTGTCAGTTTAAATAGTATGTCGGTGACATTGTCAGGTATTATATTGTAGCTTCCCAGGGCTGGGAACGAACCCCAGGTTCCGGAGTGAAGCGACACTTTGAAAAGTTGAAATTAGAGCACGTGATGAATCTAGATTAGCAGAGCGCTGACGTCTCACAGCGTATGATATTTATGCTGACCGAATTGAGGTTACAGAGGCACTTTATCTCGACAACCAACACGGAATGCCTCTACGCCGTTCGTGGTCACGACGAGTCATTTTATAAGTTGTGAATAAGAAATAACTTCACCACCAGCCAGATACGTAATAAGCTAAGGTGCTTGCAGACTGGATCTATGACCTTAGGATAGAATAAAAGACTCAAGGCATGGGCAGGAATGTTATCAGAGTTCTCAATTCCACAGGAACCCTCACACATTCCTGAGCGCTGCACACCCCCTAGGTGAGGTGTACGCACCCGGTGTTTCCTGGGACATTTCCTATCATGCAATTGTTTTAATAAATGTATATAACAGTTTCTCAAACACCACACAGGAAAATTAAATTGGCGTAAAATATTATAAAACTAATCAAATGAAAAGTTTGGAGAATTTCTTAACATGAAACTGTAATGTTGTTTGTACTTTCTGTGCATTAAAAATGAAAATTGTTGTCCCCATTAGTTTAACTGCTAGAAATTTTACCGCCTATCTATAACAGGTAAGAGAAAGTATTGTATTCCACACAAAAATTCTGTGTGGAGATGTCACCGGAAATATATGTTTTGAGGCTCCCCGAATAAAAAAAGAAAGTATTTTCAGAAAAGAGTCTGTATGTGTGTATGAACATCATAACTCTAACAGAAAATGTTCGATCAATAATACAAAAATTCCTCACCAGAACTAACAGCGCAATATTCTGGATTATCTCAAGAATGGCTAATAATTTTGATTAAAACATCATATCTTTAGGATACTTAAATGACAAATAAAAATCCTAGCTATCTTAAATTTTCGGAAGTAATTTTGCATCACATCTTTTAAAATACATAATTTATTTCAAGTAACTTTTTGTGGCATCATCCATTTCCGAGAGATTAGTTATTATTGGTTTCAACTTTTCATTTTTAACTGTTGACGCTATTTAATTGTTTCTCGCGATGTCAGAGAAACAGTATGGAATTTCAAGGCCAGCATATAGCGTCCCGCTTTTAAATATCTGACTATCGATTCGGTGTCTTCTATCTCCATTGTACTTACAACGAAAAGTGTAACAAACTTTCTGTAAAACTTAATCTCTTTTAACACGAAGTAGATAGAAAATGAAGTTTTCGCAAGAATAGTTTGTAGAAGGTGTATAAAATAAACGATAGTGGGTGGAAAATTTCGTGTGAATGTAAGGCAAAAAATTTTAAAGTCGAAGCGAATACTTTTTAAAGTCACTATAAATGCTGTCCGCCTAACCTGTATAGTGTGTTTGGTTTTGCTCCCAACAAGGATGTCTTGCCTGCTGATTGCTATGTTCAGAGGGATACGATTTAAGTTATAACTTAAGGATACGAAGTCTCGTATTTATAGCCTTCACTACATTCACAATTTCCAAAAACCGTGGCACATTTTCCTAGTTGTTCACATATATACAACATGCATTTTCTCCCCCAAACCCGAAGTTATTGCTGTTAGGAATTTGCACTCTGGTGTACTAGAGGGACGTGGCGGCTGCAAGTGGGGTGAGACCATGACCCAATTCGTCAGGGCCATCGGCTCCAGGGGCGGAGCAGCAGTTGGAATTTCTTCACGACTTACAGCTTACATTTTGTCTCACCTCGCCGCACCACTACAGGCCGGTTTCGTCGACTATTGAGAGCTAGAACTGTTTTAACGTGCAAATTAATAAAAATCTGTTTCGGCAACCAAGGTTAATGTAAACAACGCGTTAAAATCTCGTGCATCAACTTAACAAACGGTAAAATTAGGGATTTCCAGCTGCAGTCAGGTTGTATATGATGAATTACCATATTTACAAACATTAAAAATCTTTCTAATAAGTAAACAGCTGCAGACATAATTAATATTTGAGAAGAAAAGATTTTAGAGGTAAAACTTTGAAGGCGTTTGTCAGCGACTAAGGTTGAATTATGACAGGGGTAGGAAATCATTAAAGCATGCTATTTGTGATTTTTTCTAATTTATAAGTATTCTTCGTCATTAGAATTACTTCCTAGTTCCGTAGTCTTGATAGCGTAAGGAGTTAAAAAGCTAAAAACGTCTTCTGCGCACCTAGATGGTACGAGCTGATGGCTGAAAGCTAAAGAGAGAAGAACAGTTCCACCGCAAGCTACAGGAACCTTTGAAGAGCAAAGAGAAACATATACATTATGTTCCATATACATTTTCCCCCGTATCTCTTAAATGTCACGCATTGGCTCCTGTCGTGGAATAGGTTGTTGGGGATACAAAATAGTTACTCATTTAAATGATCATTTTTACTTTCTTCTACTACGTATAGTAAGTAGGGGAAGTATTGTATTCCACCCAAAAATTCGATACAGAGATTTCACCGGAAATATATGTTTTGAGACCCCCTGAATCCAACAAAAGTATTTTTGGAAACATGTCCGTGTGTGTGTCTGTGTGCAGCATAACTCAGAAACGAAAGTCGGATAAACACCAAACTTGGTATTTAGGTTCAGTATCTTCCAGAGATGCGACACGAAGATTTTCAAGAAAATCCCCCTTTACGTGGAACATTTTTCGAAAATTTTAATTTTCTTAAAAATAGCTCTAACGATTTTGATTAAAATATCATATGTTTAAGATACTTTCATGATAAACAAAATGTATATCTTGAATTTTCTGGGAATGTCTCCAAAAGTATTCTTTATTGTGAATGACTTTTGCATAACTGGAAAACCATAAGAGATAGACAAAAATTTACTACACAAAAAATGTAGATCGCTTTAAAATACATAAATTATGTCATATACAGTTTTTTGTTGAGTGAACCATTTTCGAGATATTGTTTGTTATTCCCTTAAATTTGTCAATACTTTTTTTCTCAAATGGGAATTCGTTATTCATTTTTTTGTCTTGTAATGCAAAGAGTATTAATCTGTGGCAAAGATAATGGTGCTGCACATAGCAACCAGCTATTAAGATATATGTCTATGCTTAAAGGCTACTGTATTTCTATATTGCCCTTGCAAATACAAAACAAGGGGAACATAGTAAGCCTTAAGCGATAGTCAAATTGTTTAGAACTTGTCGCTATGTGTAAAATGTAATTCTCTTTGCATGTCTAAAGATCGTTTCTGCAAATGTTCATCTCGATTAATATGAAATAGATGGAGAATAAGAGTTTGTAAAAATAGTTTGTACAAGACTAGAGAAAGTCATGTGAGTGTAACACATCAGATTTTTCTTAATGTATTCGTAGAAAATTGTTACATTTACATGTTGATAACCACATGAATCAGAGAGTTAATACATTTGAAATGCATGTAAATTCTTAACAAATAGGTAGGAGGATCCTTCGGTTTAAACCTGCCTCTCAGGCTGATGTAAGCACGTTCATCTGTCATGACCGTGTTTATATCGCCTTTAACACCTGGCATTGCATTGCACAGGGCTTGCTTGTCATCATCATCGCCATTCAAAGGTGTACATCAGCCAATCCTCCACCTGCTTCTGGCTTCGCCAACTTGCTCTCAATTATCTGGAACTGAATCACACAGAAAAGTACAAATGCTTCAGTTGACAGAAGAATGTTTGTGAATCATGCGTAGTTTAGAATGCAATACGTTTTATACATGTAACCATGCTGTATCGGAATCAATGCCTTGGGCTATGCATATCGAAATGGTGTATAATCGGATCGGCACTTGAGAATACACCATTTTTCAAAAGCCGCATTGAAGGTTTATAATGATAGTGGATATCTCTTGAAAATACTTTCAACGTTATTACATTCTGAATAATAAACAAGTGCATTGTAATCGGAACATATTCTTGCAACAGACTATGTTGTTTTGTCCTCCGTGCATCTGAGCACCTTCAAAATTCAAAAGATAAAGATAGCAGTTTCTCGTTTACATTGCTTGGGGACATTTACATGTTATTCAACATTTTTCGGGAAAAGTATGGTGAAATACAAAGGTGTTGACTTGATATCAATAAAACAGGTTATCGTAACGTGTTTTTGTTTATTACTAGACATTACCCTTGAAACTTGTGGTTAAATCGTTTCTAAACTTTTTGTTTTTGCACAAATAAGCTATTTTATTATTTCCTCTATCAATAATTTAACTACTCGTTCGGGATTCCATCTCCGTTGTTGCTTTTCTCATTTATTTAGGTGCTAACTCTACTTCTTCCATTAAAATTTAAATTTGTTTTAATTTTCTACTTCTAGTTTCTTGTTTTCGTTAAAGTTTTCCTAGCCAGATGCTTCTTATATTAGCTAAAAAGTTTGCAGATAGCTGGAAGCAATACTGTAAGAACTATACTTTCAACATTTAAAACTCACTCTCAGTGGCATTGTTGCTAGAGATTTAAAAAAAACCAGAGCTGTCAGCTAGGTTTCAATTCCAACTGAGTTCAGCCTTGAACAAACAACGTAATCAGTGTGAGCAAGCATACAAGAGTGTGATAATATTCTCATCCGGTGTGCTTTGACCATGCCATAAATGTACGGTATATTCAAAGTCAGAGTAAGAAGTCCACGTTATTTTACACTAATCTTGCAGGTTGCCCCGGAATCGCTGGAAACAACAAGCGCAGGAGGAGCCGGAAAGCTTATATTAGCTCATCGTTTGATATCTTCTTATTGTGCCCTAACAAAACCAGAGCCTTCACCGTAAACAATGCCTCCTCCAATCTTCCCAGTTTTATGCTTTCCTCTTTGTCTTTTTTTCTCTCCTTCCTTTTTTCTTCGCATATGAATCGGAGTTATAATATCTTATAGCATGAGTTTAGCACCTAACCCTCCCCTTCCGTTTACCATTTTTGCTCTTAAATCTCTTGGCAAACAGTTTCTTCTCAATTTCAGTATTGTTCTTCTTTCGCCCACTGCATCTTACATAAGTATTATTTGGTGTATCCATTTCAGACGCCACATTGTTCTCCATATCCACAAACCAAAGCCTTCAGTTTTTCTTTCACTCTTTCTTTATTCACGTTTAATATTCAGCATTGTACAGTAGCGCACTCCACAGAAAGCACTCCATGAATCCCTCTTTTACCTTTTTCCTCAACGGTCCGCAGAAGCTGTTTTCTCTTTCTATTAAAATCTACCTCTGCCACTGCTGTCCTCCGACTTTTGGTACTTCCCACGTATCTAAGGCTATCATAATCTATCCTTTTTGCATTTATCTTCAACTAGTGTTCCTGACCGTTATTATTTATCTCTATTAGCAGGTTTCACCTCAGTTTCTACGATTTCTCAAATGTATTTCCCCGTTGGTTTAAACCATATGTCGGCAACTTTGACAGGTATCATTCAAGAATTGCTGCACTAAATAGATACAAAATAATTTTGTAAACACCACGTATGAAGAATTTTAAGAAATCGGTGCAATTTTCAATAAATTATAAAATTAATAACCTCTGGAGAAACGCAAGAACACCAACTGGCAAATAGTTTGTCGTTCTTTATATTATGAGAGAATTTTTCTCCATTAATTAGCTGTTATAACTTTTAAAAAGGAGACTATATTTTCTGGAGGTAACTAAATACATTCTGAGTTTTGACTATAAAATACAGGAAATAACTGAAGGCATATTTAAGGGCATTTAATGTAAACTTCATTAAAATACACAATTTATGTTAATGGTTTTTCATAGAATTAACGCTTCGAAATATTTGTTATTGAATATGTAACTTTTCCCAGGTTCAACTTTAATTGATTCCCGGTCATTGTTTTTTTTTCTACCACGTACATAGTGGGTAGAGAGGATATTGCATTCTACCCAAAAATTTGATACCGAGATTTCATCGGAAATATATGTTTTGAGACCCTTGTATAGAAAAAAATCTGATGTGTTACACTCACATGACTTTCTCTACTCTTGTACAAACTATTTTTACAAACGCTTATTCGCCATATGCTTCATGTTAATCGAGATATTAATCTTATTGCTAATTTTCTTGTAGGTGCAAGGGGAATTGGTAGGTTTTAAGCGATAGTCAAATGTTTTAAGAGCTGGTTGCTATGTGGCGCATTCCTATCCCTTGGCATGTCCAGGACAAAAAAAATGAATAACGAATTCCCATTTGAGAAAAAGTATTATTGGAAAATTTAAGGGAATAACAAGCAATATCTCGGAAATGATTCAGTCAATAAAACAAATGTATATGACATAAATTGTGTATTTTAACGCAATCTACATTTTTTTGTGTACTAAACGTTTGTCTATCTCTTATGGTTTACCAGTTATGCAAAAGTCGTTCACAATAAAGAATACTTTTGGAGACATTCCCAGAAAATTCGAGATATACATTTCATTTGTCATGAAAATATCTTAAACACATGATATTTTAATCAAAATCGTTAGAGCCATTTTTGAGAAAATTAAAATTTTCGAAAAATGTACCATGTAAGGGTAATCTGGGGTGGGGGGATTTTCTTGAAAACCGTGTCGCATCCTTGAAAGATACTGAACCTAAATACCAAGTTTGGTGTTTATCCGACTGTTCGTTTCTGAGTTATGTTGTTTACAGACATACACAGAGGCAGAGGAGCGCGCGCGCGCGCGCACACACATTTTCCAAAAATGCTTTTTTTGGATTCAGGCGATCTCAAAACATATATTTCCGGTGAAATCTCGGTATCAATTTTTGGGTGGAAGACAATGCTTCCCCTACTTACTATAGAGAAAGTAAAAATGCATTTCAGAAAAAAGAGCCGTGTGGTGTGTCTGAACAGTAATTGAGCGCCTTATACAAATCAAAAGCGAACAGCAAAATTCAAAAAGTCGGTTAGATAATAAACTTAGTATTTAAGTTCAGTATCTTCTAAAAATGCGTTTACATTTTATTTGCCATGTAAAGGTCTTTAATATACGGTATTTTAATCAACATCGCTAGAGCCAGTTTTTTGAAAATAAAAAAAATCGAAAATTTTCTTGTAAAGGGTAGTTGCGGCGGGGGAATTTTCTTGAAAATCTTTGTGTTGCATCCTTGGAAGATACTGAACTTAAATACCAAGTTTGGTACTTATCCTACCCTTCGTTTTTGGGTTATGCTGTTCACACAAGACAGACAATCGGACATTTTTCTAAAAATGCTTTTTCTAGATTCTGGGGACCTCGAAACATGTATTTTCGGTTAAATCTCGGTATGGATTTTTTGGGTGTAATGCAATGCCTTCTCGACCTACTATGTATATGGTAGAGAAAGTAAAAATTACTTCCCAAAAAATGTAGATCTCTTTAAAACACACAATGCATTTTAAAATAACTTTTTTTGTGGCATCAGCTATTTACGGGATATCCATCAATATTGGTTTCAATTGTTCAATACTTTGTAATTTTTTTAACATTCTGTCGCTATGCACTTGTTCCTTGCGATGTCGTGGAAAAAATTTGGAACTTTAAAGCCATAAGGAGGCCACTTTCAACCACTGACTATCGATTCTGTTTTCTGTATTCCCCTTGTAATTACAATGAAATGTGCAATTAAATTACTTCTGCAAATGTTTTCCTCCATCAAGACGAAGCAGGTAGGCAAATAAGCTTGCATAAGGTTAATTTGTATAACTTATATAAAAATAAATGATAGAGGGTAGAGAAAGTCGTGTGAATATAACGCATCAGATTTTTAGGATTGTTTCTTAAATATTAGAAAGCGAAGTCAAAAATCCTGCGAACGTATCTGAAATGTGACGCTAATTTTTGCATTTACGATCTTGTTTAAGGTAATCTCTTTTACTTTCTCTACTACGTATAATAAGTAGGGGAATTATAACACTCCAACCAAACGTTCGTTAATGATATATCATCGAAAATACATGTTTTGAGGCACACTGAATAAAAAAAGAAATTTTTACAAAAAGATCCGAGCGTGCGCGCGTGTTTCTGTGTGTGTGTGTGTGTGTGTGTGTGTGTGTGTGTGTGTGTGTGTGTGTGTGTGTGTGTGTGTGAACAAGATAACTCAAACACAAAAACAGATCTGATGTGTTACACTCGCATGACTTTCTCTACTCTTGTACAAACTATTTTTTCAAACGCTTATTCTCCATCTACTTAATGTTAATCGAAATAAACATTTGCAGACTCTATCTTATTGCTAATTTTCTTGTAGATGTAAGGGGGATATATATTTACAAGGGCAATATAGAAATACAGTAGCCTTTAAGCACATACATATCTCTTAATAGCTGGTTGCTAGGTGCACCACCATTCCCTTTGCCACAGATTAATACTCTTTGCATATCCAAAACAAAAAAAATGAATAACGAATTCCCATTTGAGAAAACAAGTATTGAAAAATTTAAGGGAATAACAAGCAATATCTCGAAAATGATTCACTCAACAAAAAAAATGTATATGACATAAATTGTGTATTTTAACGCGATCTACATATTGTGTGTAGTAAAAGTTTGTCTATCGCTTACGGTTTACCAGTTATGCAAAAGTCGTTCACAATGAAGAATACTTTTGGAGACATTCCCAGAAAATTCAAGATACACATTTTCTGTGTCATGAAAATATCTTAAACATATGATATTTTAATCAAAATCGTTAGCCATTTTTGAGAAAATTAAAATTTTCGAAAAATGTTCCATGTAAAGGGTAATCTGGGGATGAGGGATTTTCTTGAAAACCTTCGTGTCGCATCCTTGGAAGATACTGAACCTAAATACCAAGTTTGGTGTTTATCCGACTGTTCGTTTCTGAGTTATGCTGTTCACAGACACACACACACACACACACACACACACACACACACACACACACAGAGACAGACAGACAGACATGTTTCCATAAATGCTTTTTTTGGATTCAGGGGATCCCAAAACATATATTTCCGGTGAAATCTCGGTATCGAATTTTTGGGTGGAATACAATACTTCCCCTACTTACTATACGTAGTAGAGAAAGTAAAAACGGATAAATACTAAACTTGGTATTTGAACTTAGTATCTTTTCAAGATACGACATGAAGATTTTCAAGAAAATCGCCCCACCCCAGACTATCACTTGGAACATTTTCAAAAATTATGATTTTCTCCAAAATGGCTAACGATTTTGATTAGAATATCATATGTTTAAGATAATTTCACGGCAAATGAAATGTATGTCTTGAATTTTCTGGGAATTTCTCCAAAAGTTTTCTTCATTCTGAATGACTGTATAACTGGTAAACCGTAAGAGAAGTTTACAACACAACAAAATGTAGATATTGTTAAAACACACAATTTGTGTCATATACATAATTTTTTTTTTTGTGGATTGAAACATTTCCGAAATATTACTTATTTGTTTGAATTTTCCAATACTTATAGTTTTTCTCAAATAGGAATTCGTTATTCGCTTTTTTATGTCCTGGACATACAAAGAGAATGGAATGCTCCACATAGCAACCAGCTCTTAAAATATTTGACTATCGCTTAAAGCCTACCATATTCCCCTTGTACCTACAAGAAAATTAGCGATAAGATCCCGATAACATGAAGTAGATGGAGAATAAGCGTTTGTAAAACTAGTTTGTACAAGAGTAGAGAAACACATCACCTTTTGTTTATTTTTCCATTCATACCCCGCCTTTAATTACAATGGCCATATCGGCGGTCGTTTGCCTTATGGTGTTTTAACTCGTATGCACTTATCATTGAATTTCTGTTTTTGGTTTCTATAGATTAGATAATTCACATTCACACTCTCATTCTTGGCTGGAGAAAAATCTCCACACTCCCAGCCGGGAATCGAACGCGGGACCCCACGCCCAGCAGGCAGGTACTCTACCGACTGAGCCATTAAAGTAAACTTGAACTAATCTGAAGTTTTATTATAAATGCTGAGGTACTGCAACTAAACAGCTAGACCTACTTGTTTGTATTCTCTTGCTTTAGCAAAAGTTTCGCAGGAGGCCAAGATTTATGATCCGCTACCGAGAATAGACAGTTGTTTTCAAACTGAACATGTAGTCAGAATTTGTTCACCTCGGCGTGGTTTCATACTCTGCTGTTATGACAAAGTCGTTGTTTCTGGAATGAACTCTTCCCGTTCTTGTGTACTTCACGCTCTCCAGTTTTTCTCGTTAGGCTAGTTTCTCCCGAAGTCGTTACTCACGCTGCTATTGTTCACGCGTGAAAGTAACTGTTCAGGCATAATCAATATCGTTTAATTACAAGCCTTCACGTGTGGAACAGCCATTCGAGGAACACAGTTGTGATTTGGAATCAATAAAATAAACATGTCAACAATGCCTGCGGATCTTTGGAAAGTTCTCGCCCTGCTTGTTGACTCAACCTTGTCCAGCAGATACACTTCGTATTATCGCCAGCGATACTGAAAACACACTGCCATTTTGGGAATTGCCTCCCTGACGTGTCATATCGACGGTTGAGTCGACTCACGTTTATTTATTTTTCCTTTTTCTACCACTTACTTGTGATAGGTAGAGAAAGTATTGAGTTCCAACCAAAATTTCCATACCGAAAGTTCCCGGAAATACATGTTTTGAGGTTCTCTTGAACCACCTCAGAAAAAGTATTAAATATGTGTGTAACATTCACATGACTTTCTTTACTTCTATAATTTATTAACGCATATAAAAGCTATTCATACGAAAGCTTATTTTTCTATCTACTTCATTTTAATCGAGGCAAAGCTCTGCAGTAGTAGTTACATTACACATTTCATTATAAATGCAAGGGAATAGCCTTAGCCATATGTTTCAGAACTGGACGTTATATGTTGGCCTTACCATTTCTATGCAACCGCGAGAAGCAAGTGAATGTCGACGTGATTTGAAAAGAATTGAACAATTCAAACCATATAAACGGAGATCTCGGGAATGGCTAATGCCACAAAAAAGTTCTTTGAAATAAATTGTGTTTTAAAGAGATCTACATTTTTGTCTAGTGTATTTTCGTCTATCGCTTAACGTTTACAAGTTATACACGATTATACGAAATTCCTTCTGAATTCACATCTATTCCCAGAAAATACAGGATATGCATTTTATTTGTCATGAAAATGTCTTTAATATATGATATTTTAATTTAAATCGTTAGAGCCATTTTTAAAAAATAAAAAATTATGAAAAATGTTCCACGTAAAGGGTAAATTCTTTGAAACATACTGAAATACTAAGTTTGGTATTTATCCGACTTTTAATTTTTGAGTTATGCTGTTCACACACACACACACCTTTTTCTAAAAAAAATGTTTGTCTATTAAGGGGGTTTGAAAAATGTATTTCTGCTGAAATCTCGGTATCTCTACCAACTATGTACAAGGTAGAGAAAGTAAAAGGAATAGCGTACGCAAATGTTTGTGTCTCTCTGAACAGCATATCTCAAAAACGAAACATCGCTCAGATACCAAACTTGGTATTTAAGTTCAGAATCTTCCAAGAATGCAACATGTTAATAAAATTACCCAACCTCAAACTACTTATTTTTGTTTCTAGCAAAAAAGGTCCATATTTACATGACTAATAAAATGTGTATCTTGAATTTTCTACGAATAGCCTGTGAAGACCTCTTCATTCTTAATGATTCTTGTGAAATTTTGTACAACTAATAAACCTAAGAGATAGGGAAAGTCTTACTTCCCAGAAAATAAAGATCCGGTTAAAAGCCATAATTTGTGAAATTATTTGCGGCAGCCTTTTCACAGATGCTCGTTACTATTGGCTTGAATTTTCTAATACTTTACATGTTTTGAAGTGCTAAGACATTATTCGCCTGTTTCTCGTGATGCCATCCAAAGCTTATGGAGTTTCAGAGCTACCTTTTGAAGATATGATATGCTTCACACCCTCCTCCTTATACAAATCGGACAAACCATCTTCTTTCTGTAACTTTTGGACCTGCATGCTCCTAGTCTCAGTCATGCCTTGCCTTAATATTACAGTTAACAACACACAATTCTCTTTCAGCATCAGTATTAAAAGTTATATAAAATTTAAGAGAGCATCTTATTTCATTAACGAATACATATTTTTATTATCCATAACCCCTAATGTTGTCGCACTCTCTGAAAAAAATCATATTATACAATATTAAATTATTAATATTTAATTTGCGTTCTGTATGGTTATGTTAAAATTTTGTAAATTAAGCTTTTATGTAGGTGTGTAACTTTAGGGACTGCCTGCTTGATCAAGTGCGTATGTAAATAGCCCAACAGGTAGGAGTGAACCGGTTCATATACCGTACTGCAGTCAACTTGCCTTAACGGTCCCCAGGATTACAAGCCTGCTGATAAGTTATGTGATACATTCACATGACTATCTACCCTCTATCTTTATTAAGGGTCTACAAACTATTCTTACAAACGGTTGTTTTTCTATCTACTATATTTAATCCAAATAAACCTTTGCAAAAATAGCTACATTACACATTTCGTTATAGATACAAAGAGAACAGCGATACTCAAATGTTTAAGAACGGGACGATATATGCTGGCCTTAAAATTCCATACTGCTTCTATACAATCGCGAAAACAACTCTAAATCGATGGCACTTAAAAGAATGGCAACTATTGAACAATTCGAACGTTTTAATAACGGATATCTTAGAAACGGCTTATGTCACAAACTTATTTTAGGTAAAATTAAGTGTTTTAAAGAGATCTATATTTTTTGCGTGGTACGCTTTCGTCTATCGCTTAACGTTTCCAAGTTATACAAGATTATACAAAACTCCTTCCGAATGAAGAGGACTTCCTAGGCTATTCTCAGAAAATTCATGATATAAATTTTATTTGTCACGTAAATATATTTCATATAAGGCATTTTAATAAAAATCTTTGGAACCATTTTATACAAAATCAAAATTTTCGATGAATGTTCCACGTTCGTAAAAGGTGGTTGGGTGTGGGGGGATTTTCTTGAAAATTTTTGTGTCGCACCTTTAAGGAACTCAAATACTAAGTTTGCTATTTGTCAGACTTTTTGTTTTTGAGTTGTGCTTTTAACAGACAGACACTCAG
This sequence comes from Deroplatys truncata, assembly GCA_030765065.1. Taxonomy (NCBI): domain Eukaryota; kingdom Metazoa; phylum Arthropoda; class Insecta; order Mantodea; family Mantidae; genus Deroplatys; species Deroplatys truncata. Next base: position 81,750,170 of record CM060978.1, read on the forward strand.
ACACACACGGACATGTTTCCAAAAATGCTTTATTTGAATTCAGGGCGCCTCAAAACATGTATTTCCGGTGAAATCTCGGTATCGAATTTTTGGGTGGAATGCAATACTTCCCCTGTTTACTAGTGTAGTACACAAAGTAAAAATAGGGCGGTAGTAAATTGTACGGAAAAATAAGGAATTGCAACGGCAAATAGCATTGAAAATGAGGGAAATTGCAAATTACAAATTGCAGCAAAGATCTCCGCCTCAGAAAGGAAACTGCACTGCACCACTGATATAATGGGATCTAAATAGCATTGTTTGCTATATTCGTGCATTTTGTTAAGATTAATGTCAACGTATAATAGACGCTAATATCACCAGTTGTCATTAAGTCAGTGAACTAGATCCTGTGTCAGTAACTATCTCTACTGCCATCAGCTGTACCTTATGTAAGTGTGAGAGGCAAAGCTTTAATCATTATAGATGATTTTAAATTTTATTACAACAGTGAAATGTAGGGAAATGAAATGAAGGTGTAGATTTCGGAAATACAACGCTAAAATTTGTACTATAGGAAATAATAGGAATAATCTTAGAAGAAATTTGTTTCTAACTTCAAGACGGTTGTTGCTTCAAGTTCTGTTATTTTTAGGTTGTTATTTGCCCCACGTTTTGGGAGCCAATCTGAAGTAGGAGTAACCGCACGTATGGTACCCGGTAGCCTTCGTCCCAAAAAATTTAAAAATATTAACTTTGTAATTTGACTGTTTCTTTAAATATTATATATTTATGTTTGCCTCGACTGCGTAAGTACTATTGTTACAGACATGGATTTAACTGGGAGGTGGTGCGACTGAAGAATGTAGGCTTACACAATTTGTAATTTTTTACCTTCGCTCCTTTTATTAATCCTTGACACGATTTAAATAACACTTCACAGATATAGTGCGCTGTGAGATTATTTATTAATTACTTGCACTTTTTAACACGTAAACTATTTTCGTCTCACACGAATACGTATAAAGTTTCTCGAGGACAACCAAAGCGTCCAGTTATGAGCGCTGTCTACAAGCGACTTGATTTCAACCGCCTAAAATTTGCAAATTTCTGTATTTCAAGTCTCTGATCGGCTATTCCTAATCCAATAGAATACTTTTATTTAACTTAATCTTTTTTTCTGGTTGCTGATTGACTATTTTATAACTGTCACAAAAATTACATTGTTGTTGCTCCAAGAATGACTAATAACATTATTATACTTTCTTACTCATCAAGGTTACCTCATTGTTAGCAACTTTTAACCTATTATTCTTACAGTTCCTACATTATTAAATTAAGTAATACATTCACATAACATTATTGAACATGTATACAATAATATAAACACATACAATGACTGTAATATACACCTTTTATATATTGTTACATACACACATTGCTTTAAGGCGGGCTGTTATTGAATTTTTTTTATTATATAATTTGACTGAAATCATTTAAGTGTTAAAAGTACTGCCTCAAACCATAATGGAGATGTGCACAGTTGCACGCCATGTATTACTACTATTGCAAAACAAAAGAATGCGGAACGTACATATATCTGCGTGTCCAAGCAAAGTGGTTCGATCCGTACTGAAAGAATTGCCTGCTTATAATTGTAGAGACATTATAATGATTTAAAGTAAAGAGAAATGTATATAATTCGCAGTGTCACAAATATCCTAAATCTCCGTTGACTTGGCCGAAATAAAACTTATGACAGGATTCTGGCTCTAGATATTAAGACAAACTTAGATGAGCAATTTGTAATGCATAACGACAAAGAAAGCGGGATTGTAATTTTCGCTGTCGCACGAATTTGAACTTTTTAGTAACCTGCCCTTTGGCCTATGTTGGGGGAACATTTGACTTTGCGTAAAGTATTTACACTTCACGACTGTAAGAATGGTCACTATGTGTCTTTGATATTCTGTTTACTTCCAAATAAAAACAGAAAGTCATATGAAAGATTATTTCGCATTATCTGTCACCAGTGTGATGAGTTAAATAAGGCATTTGAACCCAAAGATATGCTTCCATATCTAGAAATAGCTATTCATAATGTCGTGCAAATTGTGTGGCAGAATATATTGAAATCATCCTGTGCAGATTTCACTTAACAAATTCATTATGGAAAATAGTACAAGGTTTTAGTGCTGGTAGACGAGTACAAACATATGGACTCAGTCGTTTTACTCTGGCTACACTATGCGTTTGGGTTAGTATACTTGGAACCCCAAAGTGATAGCATTTTAAAATTTGCTTCTTACTTGATTGAAAATTACATTGATGAAAGCGCCAATTTTCCTCCCCGTATATGGACGAACTACGAATGCGTGCTTATCTTTTCATTCCCATTTCAATGCTAGCTTTAATTTGTCATCCATCTTCATATGTTTTCGTGGAAGAGTTGGCGTCTTATCAGACCGATGTCTATGTTAAAATTGATACCGTAATTATTGACGGGAATATAAAGGATTATTAAAATAGAAGGAACAGGCTTTAAATATTTATTTCTAATGAACGACAATAGATGGCGACACTTGCGATACTTCACTGAATAAAGAAACCTTCAGAATTTTATTTTATGTGTTCAAAATGAGCATCATTTGTTATGCGAGGACGATCAGTGCTTTTCCGTTTGCATACACAACCATATTCTACGAATTTATTGTATCAATTGTAAATGTTTTATGACGAGGCGGCTCGTTTTTAAACTTACAATGAAATGCACGCTGCAACGAAACAATGGATTCACTCTCTGCATAATGCAGCACACAAAACGACTTTTCCTGTGGCGTCGTCATTTTCTCGTAAACAAACGCAGTGCCGCTGTAGCATTGAATGGAATTAGGTGGGGCTTAAAACTTTGAACTTTCTTCAATGATGTCTCGTATATGTCCTATCTATTGTCGTTCATTAGAAATAAATATTTAAAGTCTGTTCCTTCTTTTTGAATAACCCTGTATAAGTAATAAAATAAAATAAAATATAACAGTAAGATAGAGAAATAATTGCAATAAATAATTTCCGTATGTTAAATCAGTGTATAATGTAGCAAGTTTGAGTTGAAATGTTTGTCCGGAAAGATGGAGATAATTAGGCAGTCAGATTAATCAATCATTAATATCAGCCAAGAATAGCGAACGCGTTAGCTTAAGAACTTTTGGGAAGGAAGTTTAGAGTTAAGTTCAGTACGTTGCATAGGCATGTAGGCAGAAATTATTGAAAAGAGAAAGGCGACGGAAATTCTGAAAATTTTAGCTAAGCCCCTAGTAACAGTGTCACATTCGTATATTAAGAGTTTTGAACTTGGCAACGAGGTAGGGAAATAATATGTAGTTGGAGCTAAAATTAATAAATGTTCATGCATTTAACTCCGAGGGTTCCTATTTTCTGATATCACCAGCGATACTTGTAATATTTTAAGCGCACAGTGACGCGCTTGTATGAGTGGCGGCTAGCGCGAGGGATCCTACCGTTCAACATTTTAGCGATTCACGGCCAGTTACGCTTCTAGTTTCTTTTATTGCGGAAAAAGCTATTTCCAACCGTAACTTTGATCCCGTAGAATTTAGCAGGTATAATAATTCAATTATTATAGTTTCGAGTGCTACAATTAAGAGTGAATATAGATTTTAGACGTGGGCAACCCACATCAAGAACTCAAATATTAGTTCACAATAAATTTCTCAGTCAATTTAAACTGGCGTTGTCCTTCACATAACATTCACGCAAACCTTGAGTGAAAGTATTCATAGCTCTACCATTGGAGCAACCGGCAGCAGAATCAACAGCAGATACTGGAGACAACGGGAAAAGGTGGCATTTACATCTCAGCTTCAAATTGTCCTACCAGCTCGGTATCCCATATCCTGCTTCAAAATAAACAGCTGCAAAAATCCGCACAAGGCAAAAACTTCTTTCACAGTAAATACATAACAATACATTCAGAAGCAAATTAGTAAATATGAATAGGGTCAAATTGATCGCTTCGCATTCGTATTGAGCACTTGCTATTATTTTTCAAAGTGAGTTGAAAAGAAACATTAACATGGGCTTTTTTATAACATTTTTCGTCAAAAGCATTTTTCTAAGTGAAGTAAAAAAAATCTGATGTGTTACACTCACATGACTTTCTCTACTCTTGTACAAACTATGTTTACAAACGCTTATTCTCCATCTACTTCATGTTAATCGAGATAAACATTTGCAGACTCTATCTTATTGCTAATTTTCTTGTAGGTGTAAGGGGAATATATATTTATAAGGACAATATAGAAATACAGTAGCCTTTAAGCATAGACATTATTCTTAATAGCTGATTGCTATGTGCAGCACCATTCTCTTTGCCACAGATTAATAACGAATTCCCATTTGAGAAAATAAGTATTGAAAAATTTAAGGGAATAACGAGCAATATCTCGAAAATGGTTCACTCAACAAAAAAGATGTATATGACATAAATTGTGTATTTTAACGCGATCTACATTTTTTGTGCAGTAAAAGTTTATCTATCTCTTATGGTTTACCAGTTATGCAAAAGTCGTTCACAATGAATACTTTTGGCGACAATCCCAGAAAATTCAACATATACATTTTCTGTGTCATGAAAATATCTTAAACATATGATATTTTAATCAAAATCGTTAGCGCCGTTATTGAGAAAATTACAATTTTCGAAAAATCTTCCATGTAAAGGGTATCCTGGGGTGGGGGGATTTTCTTGAAAACCTTCGTGTCGCATCCCTGAAAGATACTGATCCTAAATACCACGTTTGGTGTTTATCCGACTGTTCGTTCCTGAGTTATGCTGTTCACACACACACACACACACACACACACGGACATGTTTCCAAAAATGCTTTTTTTGGATTCAGGGGGTCTCAAAACATGTATTTTCGGTGAAATCTCGGTATCGAATTTTTGGGTGGAATACAATACTTCCCCTACTTACTATACGTAGTAGAGAAAGTAATAAACAACATGAACTTTATGGGTATTTCTATGCATTTTATTGTATTTTTATGGAACTGCAGTAGAATGAACTCAAATTGAAGATGCAATGTATCCCGTGCCCTCAGTCCAAAACATTCCACACGCTTCCTTAGTGTAATCTGCCTACAATCCTGAACTCATGTTCCAATGCAGCTTACACAGTAAGTAGAAAAACAACCAGTGTTATTTACGTATGTGCATAACTTTAGTGTTTCAGTGAGTTTACATAGTGGATTAGAGACCTTAAATGCAATCCCCCCCCCCAAAATACATATTTTTACTTTCTCTACTACGTATAGTAAGTAGGGGAAGTATTGTATTCCACCCAAAAATTCGATACCGAGATTTCACCGGAAATACATGTTTTGAGACCCCCTGGATCCAAAAAAGCATTTTTGGAAACATGTCCGTGTGTGTGTCTGTGAGCAGCATAACTCAGAAACGAACAGTCGGATAAACACCAAACTTGGTATTTAGGTTCAGTATCTTCCAGAGATGCCACACGAAGGTTTTCAAGAAAATCCCCCCACCCCAGATTACCCTTTATCTGGAACATTTTTCGAAAATTTTAACTTTCTCAAAAATGGCTCTAACGATTTTGATTAAAATATCATATGTTTAAGATATTTTCATGACAAATGCAATGTATATCTTGAATTTTCTGGGAGTGTCTCCAAAAGTATTCTTCATTGTACACGACTTTTGCATAACTGGTAAACCATAAGAGACAAACAAAATTTTACTACACAAAAAATGTAGATCGCATTAAAATACACAATTTATGTCATATACATTTTTGTTGTTGAGTGAACCATTTTCGAGATATTGCTTGTTATTCCCTTAAATTTTTCAATACTTATTTTCTCAAATGAGAATTGGTTATTCATTTTTTGTCTTGGATATGCAAAGAGTATTAATCTGTGGCAAAGACAATGGTGCTGCACCTAGCAACCAGCTATTAAGTGATATGGCTATGCTTAAAGGCTACTGTATTTCTATATTGCCCTTGCAAATACAAAACAAGGGGAACATAGTACGCCTTAAGCAATAGTCAAATATTTTAGAACTGGTCGCTATGTGTAAAATGTAATTCTCTTTGCATGTCAAAAGATCGTTTCTGCAAATGTTTATCTCCATTAATATGAAATAGATGAAGAATAAGAGTTTGTAAAAATAGTTTGTACAAGAGGAGAAAGTCATGTGAGTGTAACACATCATATTTTTTGTTGTTTTTGGTTCATAATCCTCCTTTTTGACAGGCAATTGGAATATATTCTTCAAAGATTTCAAGACTATATTGCGATTCTTTATCTATGATTAGTATTCATGACGAGTCACGATTTTTTAGAAGCTTTGAGAACACATTTTGATAAGATACGGACATTTAGCGCCCCTCTCCCCTTTTTCTCTCGAACTCTCGATCTGAACGAATTTTTATGCTTTGAGGTTAATTAGGGGCTAATTTACTCGAGTCAATGGGCACCTGTTGAAGAGCAGCTTTTATATTAATTTCCGAAAGGAATCCTCAAGAGAGTAAACGAATCTATCTGAGAGAAAGAGGAAGGATCAGGTGCCTGTTACATTTCACTGTTATTACATCATCGAATATCTGATTAAGACAGAGAGAGAGAAAATAAGAGAAAAAAGGAAAATGGAGCATACCTTGGAAATTGTTTCAGCCACGTCAAATTCCCTACAAGAGATTTTTCGCAGATTATTTTTAATTTATATTTTATTTTTATTCTTAGCGTTTAACGAGCCTCCCTACAAAAGGCTATTTTTAAACTATGTAGCCTATACAATATGAAAAGTTCCACTACAAAAACAAAAGTAATGGGATTCAAAGGAAAGAGCAAATTAAAACAAATATAATTAATAAGGTTGTATATATAGGGTGATTTATGAAGGACTGACACATTTCTTTCTTTAATTATTCTGTTCGAAATTTACTCAATGCCCCAACTTTAGCACCAAATTAAGCAGAATGTTCTGGAGTTTCGATTGCCTGTCACTAGATGGGTAGATGTTCAGGTTTTATTCGTAATTGTTAGTTTTATTGCGGCAAGTGTTTTTAGATTTTGTTCAAGTCAACGTGAAAATGGACGACTCTTCCTTGTAAAGCAATACTGGATTACGAATTCAATCACAGCTACTCAAAGGGCATACCAAAGAGAATTTGGTATTTGGAATCCTCCCCAAAGGAACACAATACTGGAACTGGTAAACAAATTGGAAACAACGGTCTCTGGTGAGTGAAAAAGACAAACTCCCTTCATCTAGGCTTCCCACGGTTGTTGTTGACGTAAGAGCACGACTGTATCAGTCACCCAAAAAATCGTTATGACGTTTTTCGCAGGAGACAGGGTACAGCTACTCAATGTGTCAGAGAGCTGTGAAAAGTGCAGGCCTAAAGCCGTGTAGGATTACGGTTGTCCATCAGTTACAGGAATCAGATACGGTTAGACGACTGAATTATTGTCGTTGGTTTTAGGCGTTCATTGTACAAAATCCTGCCATATTGTCCATCACATGGTTCACAGATGAAGCATGGTTCCATTTATCCGGCTATCTGAACTCAAATAACTCGCGCTATTGAGCTAGTGAAAATCCACTTTCATGAACTACCTATGCACCGGTTAAAATCCGAGTTTGGTGCGCAATATTCGCACAGAGAATAGTGGGACCAATTTTTTTTAAAACAGTGCGAACACTGCAGAGTACCGACGGATTTTCATGGACCCTGCTGATCAACTAGACGATGAAGAGCTGAGTCAAGGATATTTTCAGCAGGACGGCGCTACATGCCATACATCAAATGAACCAGAGGCACTAATTGCAAATTTCTTTGACGATCGGATAATTTCCAAGAACCTGTGGCCACCGAGATATCCAGATTTGACAACGCCGACTTCTTTCTATGGGGTTACTTAAAAGACAGGGTTTATGCCACACGTCCCCAGACACTGGACGATCTGAAGCACAACATTACACAGGAGATTCAAGCTATTGACAACAGAGTCCTCCTACGAGTGGCCAGTAACATGGAACGACGTGTTTGAGTTGTGCCTTATGCAGGATGGAGGACATTTTCAACATTTGTTATAGAGGTAAATAATCTCCCAAAATTCCTCTGCATTTCAGGTATAATAAGTTGTCGTTAGCATAACTCGGAAACAATTAAAGAAATAAATGTGTCAGTTCTTCATAAATCACTCTGTAGAACAAATGAGCATTTTAACTCCTTAGGAAGTAATATTGCATATGATAGAGACTATGATCTAGATAATAAAACATGACACAAATTCTAGAGAATGTATGGAACAATCAGTCGAATATTGTAGAAACAAAATACGTACGGAAACGAAATTGAAGTTTTATGAAGGTATGGATGCACCTGTGTTAGAATACGGAAGTGAAGTCTGGAGATTAACTAAAACACAAACAGGTAGAATATGGGCTTCAGAAATGAATTTTTAAGGAAAGGGATGCACACTTCAAGATCATATAAAAATTAAAGTTTAAGAGAAGAACTGGGAATTTTTAATATGAATAATAAATTAAAGGAACTTAAAAAAACAGTAAAAAAATACGTCGAGAGAATGCCTTACATAAGACTCACAAATTAAATAATAAAATATAATCCTACAGGAAGGTGATGGGCAGACCTAAGAAACGACGTTTGGAGGACCTTCAAGGCGGAGGAGGCACTTAATTGCCTATGCCATGAGGTGAAGAAGATAATGATAATTTTTAGCATATCTATATCTTAAAGGGATGAAAGAACTAGAGAGAGAGAGAGAGAGAGAGAGAGAGAGAAATATTCAGCAGAAATTCCACGTAGCCACTGAAGGAGGATGGGCAGGCCGTGTATGCAAGCCTGGATTTTGGGCTATCTTTGCATGGGCTGATGTGAAGCAGAAGAACAAATAGCATTAAAAAATACGCACTATCTAATTTTTGCTAATATTTATTGTAATTAACAGTAAGTGAAGAGGAGAATAAGCTTTTGCATAAATACTTTTTAAAATAGGTATGCAAACATGATAGGATAGAGATAGGACTAGAGGCGGAGGGGGACTTTGCCCCTCGACTTACGCAGATCTTTTGTATCTAGGCCTCTTACGGGGGAGCCCCCGGGGGAGATGAGGTGAGAGGAGACAGAGGACGGCCGGTACCTGCCCTCTCTCACGATATGCAGAGTGCAGGGCACCTATAATTTACGGATTTGAACTCCCCGAGTGGTGGCTGGTGCAGGCGCTCCCCTCTTCCTTTAGGTTTACACATACCCTGGGGGGGCCCGGGACCCATAGACCGCTTGCAGTACGGGGAACGAAGATTTACTCAGAGCATCCTTTTTCCCTGCCATGCACACGCCGAGATCTCTCACCGACACTTGTAGAGCGGTGAGACCAAGCAGATGAAAGGTGAAGTGAAATTACAATGGAGATAAAATGAAGGGACAGGAAACTCGGATGTAATGATCCTACCCAACATTCGCCTGGCAAGCCGGGGAAATCCCCGTAAAAAACTCATGGGTCAGGAAGGTGGCCATGGGAATCGAACCCACGATCTCCCGAATGCGGGCCACAGACGTTACCGCCTGAGCCATTCCGATCGGTAAAATATATGATACTGCACAGGAAAAATCTGATAATGTTATACATTACATCATTATTGACCGGGAAACTCACAATACCACATATTAACATGAAGCTGGATATTTGCTTCCTCTACCACTTGCCTAAAGTAGAGGAGATTACAGCGAAATTAGATATTTTGAAGCCTCTTGAATAAAAAAAGAGGACTTGACTCTTTAGAAGGAATTTTTTTTTTTATTTATTGCTTCTTTTTAATTTGTCTACTAGGTTTGTAAGTAGCGAAAGTATTGTATTCCACCCAAAAATTCGATACCGAGATTTCACCGGATATATGTTTTGAGGCCCCCTAAATCCAAAAAATAGCATTTTTGGAAACATGTCCGTGTGTCTGTGAACAGCATAACTTAGAAACGAACCGTCAGACAAACACCAAACTTGGTAATTAGGTTCACTATATTCCAGAGATGCGACACAAAGGTTTTCAAGAAAATCCCCCACCCCAGATTACCCTTTACATGGAACATTTTTCGAAAATTTAAATTTTCTCAAAAATGGCTATAACGATTTTGATTAAAATATCGTATGTTTAAGATATTTTCATGAGAAATTAAATGTATATCTCGAATTTTCTGGGAATGTCTCCAAAAGTATTCTTCATTGTGAACAACTTTTGCATAACTGGTAAACCATAAGAGATAGACAAAGTTTTACTACACAAAAAATGTAGAGCGCGTTAAAATACACAATTTTTGTTATATATATTTTTTGTTGTTGAGTGAACCATTTTCGAGATATTGCTTGTTATTCCCTTAAATTTTCCAATACTTATACTTTTTTTAAATGGGAATTCGTTATTCATTTTTTTTTTTTTTGCCCTGGTAATGCAAAGAGAATGGAATACTCCACATAGCAACCAGCTCTTAAAAGATTTGACTATCGCTTAAAGCCTACCAATTCCCCTTGCATCTACAAGAAAATTAGCAATAAGATTAACATCTCGATTAACATGAAGCATATGGAGAATAAGCGTTTGTAAAAATAGTTTGTACAAGAGTAGAGAAAGCCATGTGTATAACACATTAGAGTTTTTAAATAACTCTTAACGATTTTGAATAAAAACAGATATGTTTAATATAATACATGACAAAATGCATATTTTGAATTTTTTTGCAAAGAGCCTATAATGTCCTCTTCGTTCTGAATTTTGAACATTTGGCAAACTACAGTAGATGGACAAAAGCATACTACACAAAAGACCATAGATCTCGTGAGAACATACAATTAATATGAAGGAATAATTTGTGACGTTAATCATTTCCTATTATACTCTTGTTATTGATTTAGAATTTCAAATACTTTATTCCTTTTTGAAGTGTTAAGTCATCATTAGATTTTTTTCTCGTGATGTCATGCAAAGGGTACGGAATTTCAAATCTAGGATTTATGTAGCTACCTCCTTTTTTAAAAATTCGACTACTGCTTAATACTCCTTTATTTCTCTTGTACCTACAACAAAATATATAGTGGAACTATTCAAAACGTTTAGCTCGATTAACATGTAGTACATAGCCTTTGTTTCAACGCATGGCCGTATCACGGGGAATTGCTTGCCTTATGTTGCGCTGTTTTTAACCGGTTCTGTTCCCTCTCCGTTTATCCTTCGGTCTGTGTGCCGTCTTATCAGTTGACGCGAATTCTTTGTACAGAGGTTGATACGTTGAGAGACAACGTGTTTCAGTGTGTTAGTGCTGTTATAATGCCAAAAAGTCTGTATGCTTTAGTACACAGAGTCTTCATGTATGATTTGTCATCCTCCGTGATTTAGGGGTACCATGTTAGCCTCTGCTTCCCGAGATAGCGGGTTCAAACATGACGGAGGATGGTGGACTTTTTCGGGAGTAAAAATCCTTAGCATGGCTTCCTCCGGAAAGCCTGATAAAGAAGTCTAAGCAAAATTTCCCTTCTTTCACGCCCAGTATAGAATGAGACGCTAACAACCATAGTAGGTAAAGAGCGTCCATAAATAAAACTCATGTATGATTCCTATGTGACAAACTCTTGTAGAGAAGTGAGACGGCGATTTATGGAACATTTCCTGCCATTCGTGCGTCTCACAGAGAAACGACTTGCAATCTTGTGAAAAGATTTAGAAATAAACGGGACTATTCTTGATAAGAAACTAAAAATAAATCGCCGTGTTATTACAGAGGAAAACTCGACGACATTGAAGGAAGGTTAAAACGAAGTTCAAAGAAATCTCTGAAAAAGCTTACCCAGGAAACAGGAATTTTAGTAACCTCTGCTTGGAATGCCAATAAACTTATAAAATTAAAACTGTAGTTGGTACCACGCGATGTGAGTAAAGCTAATTTCTGCATTTGGGTGTTGCAAAATGTTAATAATCGTTCTGATTCGCGTTTATTTATTTTTTTAAGGACGAAGCAAGGTTATATTTACATGACCATGAAGTATTACTGAGTTAATGCAATATTTTTTTAAAAGGTTAGCAGATTTGTGGCAAATCTATGCATTTGAATTTAAAGGCCTACGAGTATCTAAAACCACCGGCAAACAGCGCGTTTCCCGGTGCCAAGAAAACTCCCGTTAGGCCGGCCACACGTCCAAACGAAGACTTGTAGAAGAATGTCTTTTTAAGGATAATTGTTGAGTGGGTGACACGTTTATTTTTCTTAATAAATTTTAATTTGGAGATAACTGAGTAACCTGATGGAGTACGCAAAGTGACGAAGGGATGATGTAACTGCTAGCGTCACCTGCTGCCGGTATATTAAGGAAGGAAGCGCACCAATGCCAACTTCGCCGAAATCGCTTCTTCAAGACTGCCCAAGTTGCGCCTCATGAACAAGCAAGGTTATTAAGTTCACGAACTAAACAAAGAACCCCGTCTTCTAGGAAACACTCTTCATAGTAATCAGCCTCATGTCAGTTATTAAAATCTCATAAGTGATACTTAAGTGAAATTATCATTATAAGTTATATCCATCACCGTGTTCAAATGGCAAAATCCCACGAAGGAAACAAGAGTTTGATTCCGATTAACCAACGTAGTGTGTTCAAAAGTTCCCCTCTTTCCATTTCGAGGTTCATTATATAATTATTATGATTCTTTACGTTTCCTTTCACTTTTTACTCTTTACTACTCAACTATAGCAAGTAGAGGAAGAATTGCAATCCACCCAAAAATTTGATACCAGATTTTTACCGGAAATACTCGTTTTGAGGCTCCTAAAACCGAAAAAGGCATTTATAAAAAAAGTTGATTAAGTACCAAACTTGCTATTTAAACTCGGCATCTTCCAAGAATGTGGCACAAAGGCTTTTAAAAGTAAGACCCCAACCCCAAACTACCCTACATAGAAAAGCTTTCGTTATTTTTTTATTTCCTCAAAAATGGTACTAACGATTTTAATTAAAATACCACATATTAAAAGATATTTCCATGATAGAAGTTCTCTTCATTGCGAATGACCTTTGTGCAATTGTTAAACCATAAGAGCTGCACGAAGTCTTACTATACAAAAAAGTAGATCTCGTTAAAGGACACAATTTATGTCAAATCTCTGTGTTGTTGGTTTGATTTTTCAAATACTCTTTTTCAAGTGGTAAGCCGCTATTCGTTTTTTCTCGTGATCATCCAAAGAGCATGCAATTTCAAAGCGATTTACTTATTAAAAAATCTGATGCGTTGATTTCACATAACTTTCTCTACCCTCTGTTGTTTATTAATATGTATATAAAATGTTTTTATATCTATTTCATTTTTAACGTTTGCAAAAATAATTACATTACACATTTCGCTAGGATACAAAAACAACAGCGATAGTCAAATAATTAAGAACTGGACGCTATATGCTGGTCTTAAAATTCCATACTGTTTCCATGCTATCGCGAGAAACAACTGAAAGTCACGAGACTTAAAAAAATAACAAAGTATTCAACATATCGGATCCTGAGTAATTCCCGGCTGGGGACTCAATTCCCGGCTGGGAGGTGGGCATTTTTCTCTAGCCAAGATTAATCTCTATCCTCCCCAGAGTCTGGAAGTATGAATGAGAGGGTGAATGTGTGTATGATTTAACGATTAAAAATCAAAGTGCAAAAACCCAACGACAAGAGAATACGAGTTAATACCATTGCCAATAGGCAATAAGTTCCAAAGGAAAGGCCGCCGATAAGACCAATGTAGTTAAAGCCGGAGTATAAATAGAACTTCAAAGAAATATCTTACCATTAATAATGGATATCTCGGAAATGACAGATGCCACAAAAATTATTTCAAATAAATTGTGTATTTTAAAGAGGTCTACATTTTTTGTGTAGTACGTTTTCGTCTATTGCTTAACATTTACCAGTTATACAAGATTATACAAATTTCCTTCCCAACAAAGAGGACTTCACAGGCTATTCCCAGAAACTTCACTAAATACATTTTATTTGTTATGTAAGTACCTTTAACATACGGTAGTTAATCAAAATTGTTAGAGCAATTTTTCAGAAAACCAAACATTTCCAAAAATGTTCCATGTAAAGGGTAGTTTGGGAAGGAGGGATTTTCTTGAAAATCTTCGTGTCGCATGTTTGGAAGGTACTGAACCTAAATACCAAGTTTGGTATTTATCCGACATTTCACAGATACACACACAACCACAACCACACACACACACACGCGCGCGCGCGCGCGCGCTCGGACAGTGATCTTTATCGAAAAGTATAAAATATATAATTTAAAGTATATATTTTAAAATGGTACTGCATCTGACATTTTGTACCGTGAATTCTAAGCCACGGTGGCTAGACCGCTCGCCTCTCACTGAGGCGGCCCGGGTTCAATCCCAGGGACCTGCATGTGGGATTTGTGGTGGACAAAGCGGCGTTTGGGCGGGTTTTCTCCGGGTTCTCCAGTTTCCCCCGCCATTCATTCTACCGACTGCTGCATCATCACCTTTCCTTTCATCCATTTCGCCACCATAGCTCTTACACACTTAGGAGTAGAAACATGAACTTAAGCTCAACTTTTAGAGAAAATGTTGCCCTGCAAATTGGTATTGCTATTAAATGTAGTAGCTTCTGTATGCACAAGACATTTTCTTTCTTTGCAAACATATGCGAGTTGGTTTTCTCGATTTACTTTTACATTTTCTGGTATAAAGGACCCGTTTGCACAGACTTTTGGCGATGGCTATAATATTAAATTTTAGAATGATAAAAAATAACCTCTAAGTACTGTCATCTTATTAACACTTTTGTGTTAATAAGATGATTTAATTACAAAAAATTATTACTGATAACTTTTAATCTGGATATGTTGTAATTCAGAAAAATATTTTTAATAGACATATTTTTGGATAAAAGTTGATTAGTGAACTTCGAAAGCTTTCACTTTCATTTTGTAAAAAAATTCAGTGTTGATATCTTAAATAGTTTGGGATAATGGGTCATGAATTTAACAGTTTTAACATTTGCGGATAGGACCTTTTTCGCTCCCCTTAAAGAGTTGTCATTACGACTCGTTCGTTAACTATCCGACAAGCAACTGTTTTAGCGAGCATCTATCAAAACCAATTTTTTTTGGTCAACCACACTATATAACAGGCTTATCACATGTGAGTTACTGGACTGTTATGGCATTCATAACACTTCAGCGACTCATTATGATCCTACTCGGCCTTCGCGCAGCTCCCCTATCGCCGATACCTTTTACCATCTTCAAAACAGCAGTCCCAACTTCACCCACTGGTTCCCATTTCCCAACTAAACAATGAAATATTGGTATTTAAAATAAAATAAATCCTGTTCATTGTAATTTTAATATTCTGATAAACAGAGTTAATTTTCCTTTGCTTTAATACGTGTTGCCTTCAGGTTACCTGTAAAAATCAATAAATACGGCTTGTTTTCTTAAATTTTATGGCTGCTCGTTACCTAGGCTCTTAGCGTCCCATTTTATATTGGGCGTGAAAGACCGGAAATTTTGCTCAGAAGCCTCTTTAAGAGGCTTGAGTTTCTTTTACGTGCCGTAAATCTACGACACAGGACCACCGGCTTCACTTCCCTTCCGAAGGAAGCTATGCTAAGGATTTTACGCCGAAAAGCTTCATCGCCCTCCGCCGGTATGAACCCGCGACTTCAGAAACTGTTGCATCCATTGCACTATTCTCAAACATGCTCAAGGTTCAGACATAAGTGTCGACATCCAATCATCATTTAATTACACAAATTAACAACGTATGATCCTTTTGTAAAAACTCCAAGTTTTGAAATTATAGTGTGTCGATCAAGAACCTTGTATGTAACTTGACTATTTAATGGACTATTTTTAAGACACTCGTATAAATTTTTTTAACTCACTACCGCTCGTTTCATAAACATACTCCTGTCTTGATTACCGAGCGGGATGACTCAGGCGGTTAGGTCTGTGGCTCGCATTTGGGAGGTCGTAGGTTCGATTTCCGTGACTGACCTTCCTGACCCATGATTTTTTCAGAAGTTTTCACAGGCCGCCAGGCTGGGAAGGATTCTCGCACCCCCGAATTTCTTATCCCTCCATTTCATCTCCCTTCATCTTTCATCCGTTGGTCTCGTTCGTTGGAAGTGTCGGCGATGGTGTTTCGGTGCAGCGTGACTGGGGAAAAGGATGTTCTTTGTGACTCTCTCCATTCCTCGGCTTTCGGCTGACTGCCGGGGGTATCCGAACCCCCTTGAGGGGCGTTGGACCCGCTCTGTCTGCCTGTCCGTCTGCCGGGGAGTCTATCTGGAAAACTTAGGGACCTTTTCATTCCTGTCTCGACACTCCTGGTTCCGGCCGCCCGATGTCTCCTCTCGGCTTACCTTTCCTTGTGGGGCGTAGGTACAGAATCCCCTATGTGGATTAGTGCCGAGTCCCCTCCGTGGCCAATCCAATCCCGCCTTGATTACTACCATTATAGTCTTGTTGCATAATATACTATATGCTTCAAATGAACATACAGATTCGTTTTACGGGAAAGTTACGGACTAGTTGTACAGTTTTGTAACAGCAGATAAAATGTTAGTAATTTACCATCACTCCGTTTACATTTCTTACAAATACAAAAGATAGCATCTGAGGAAGTTATCAGTCTGGACGGCGCGTCTGCAACAGTCACGCTAGACAGGCATGTGTTACAGAGAAAGGGCGCCTGCTTGTGGCAGACGGTTACCGCTACGGTACATCTAGGATGGTACAAACGGAAACCTAATCTGTATCGGAGGAGAAAGAAATAGCAGTATCATCCAGAACGCTGTGCCTAGCGGTACCTGCTATAATTATTATGTTACATGTTACAAAACAGGGGTGGTCCATACCACGTGCTACGACTCGGCAAAGCGCCGGGGTGGTTCTATGGTGTATTCTTTCATTTTTTTGTTTTCTTTCGGTTCACTGAGGTCATGGATTCATCGTGATTCTGCTTTCCTCACCGTACAACTGCTGCGAGACATCGGGTTCTATTAATGTCAAAATCCTCCATCAGTGACCGAGTACAAGGGTTAGAGCATGGCACGAGTGGTTGTTTATGCTATTAATGTTCGGATGGAACTCACGAAATCAGTTTCAAGCCAAAAGAACCTTCTTCCCCACTGTGTTGCTCTCGATATTGAATCGATATAATTAGGCTAAAACCCCAAACTACAAAAACATTGAAATACAAAGATTTCCTAGCGCAAAATCCAACTTCTTCACCATCATGGCGTCTTCTGAAGAGCAAGTTCTTGTCCGGGAATAAAAAGGATTCTTAATGAACATCTGTGAAATTTTCATACCTGTTTATTTACTATAAAACGTTACCCTTCAGTTATTAGTTATTACATAAGTAAACTTTCAAAATTATGGAGAGTAGAGAATACTTCTAATTAGAGATTCATTTTACATTCATCCAGTATCTCTGGATTTAGAAGATGACCTCTAGATCGCACCTCTGTAATTTTATAATTTATGCTGCGCCCCTTTAGCATCATCTAGTAAAAGATAGTTCCAAACTGAATATTGAAAGATAGGTTTATGTACTGAGGCAGTATTTTATATCACAACACTGAGAATGCCAGAGTGATTGTAGTGTGAATTAACATTATTGTATGACAAGGATTTGAGATGTTTGTTAATTATAAGCATTGTTAGGAAATAAGTTTACACGGTCTCACTGAAACTGACAATAGGAGCGGGTAACAATGAGCGAGGGGGCGAGTTGTTTATCAATTAGAAGAGACAAACAAACGACGTCAGAGTAGCGCGTTTTTCTTTAGAAATTGAGGGAATATTTTCCCTAGAGCATATGTGTTCGTAATTTTGATTGGATATAAAATAGACTCTAATGTTGGCGCGCTTTATTAACCAATAGCAGCTCTCTTATAACGTTTAGGCATATCGGGGTGAGGGAGTATAAATTCTAAAGCCAGAGACAAGTATCACACAGTTTAAGAGAATCATTCACAGGTTACACGTCGCGCAGTTCAACAGAATCATCCACGGGTTACACGTCGCGCAATTCTACAGAATCTCTTGCATCGTAAAGCTAGTTATAAAATGTGAAATACTCGAATTAATAATGTGCGGCAAATAAGTGATAATAGTTACATTCGAAAATATAACAGTTTCAGTCGGGCGTGTATCAAGAGTAAATATGTGAAATTAATGAAGTGTGACGGTAATAAAGGTGTAAAAACAAATTCTTTTATCAGTGTTATCTTTTAGTAACAACTCCTTTCCGTTTACACACCCTGTTCAAGAGATTTGCTCGACTGAGTGATAATAGCTAGCCGGAGGACAAAGAACTCAAAATTCAAAATAGTAAAACAATAACAGGCGCTCAGCAAATAAGATAACACGAACGATACCGCGACAGTACTGAATATTTTTCAAGCATTTTAATGACTTGATAGGTTACAGATTCCCTTAAACCATGATACAGCGTTATCCTTCACATTGTGGCAACCCTACGTCTGCTTGCACACCGGCCGCCGCAGCTCGGACTCCCGCCGAAACAGTTATAATATATCCACGCAACCGTGCCACGTTCTCAAAGTTACAATGGTAATAAATGCATACGTTAAGAGAGTTGGAAATGTCTTCTATCCGCATATTTCTGACAACTTCAAGAAATTTTCATGCAATTGGAAAAGTTCAATGTCCGAAATTCAGTGAGTTTCTTGACAGTCTTTTTTCCTACTTACAATGTATGGGGTTTGTTGCACACATTTATTTTTCAAACTCCTCATTGACACAAATTACACACAATTTAATCAAGGGATATTGAGGGCCATAATTATTTACTAATTGCCTTAACTTCAAACATTTCCTGAATTAAATTTAATTATGTATGCACGTTGGGAAAATACAGACTGGCATTCAACGTCGATCAGCTGTTCAAAAAATGATGTAAGTCATTCCTGTATCTGCATTTATTGTAAGTTCAAAAACTCTTATTATTGTGTATGCATTTATTGCATACCAATTTTTTGATGTTCCTTCTATTTTACTGCACATATATGCATGAACTATATTAAATTCTCTAGGTTTTGATCTACTTTGAGGCAGTATTATTAACACTTAAATGATTTCAGTCAAATTATATAATATGTAAATTCAATAACCGCCCACCTTGAAGCAATATGTGAATGTAATAATTTGTAAAATGTATGTAACAGTCATTGCATATGCTTATATCATTGTAAACATGTTCAATAATGTTATGTGAATGCATTACGTAATTTAATAATGTAGGAGCTGTGAGAAATAGGTCAAAAGTTGCTAACAATGAGGTAACCTTGAGGCAATAATGAATTAGTAAGTTTAAATGTTACTTGTGATTCTTGGAGTAACAATAATGCAATTTTAGTGACAGTTTATAAAATAGCTAATCAACAACTAGAAAAAGCTTTAGTTAAAAGAAGGTATTCTATTGGATTAGGAATAGCCAATCAGAGACTTGAAATACAGTAATTTACAAGTTTAGACAATTGAAATCAATTCAGTTGCCTCCAAACAGTGCTCATAACCAGACGTGTTGCTTCTAGACAGTGATCATAACCAGACGCGAGATGTGTCCTCGAGAAACTAATTACGTATTCGTGTGAGACGAAAATAGTATACGTGTTAAAAAGTGCAAGTATTAAACAAAAGAATCTCACAGCTCCCGATATCAGTGAAGTGCTATTTAATTTGTGTCAAGGATTAATAAAAAGGAATGAATTAAAGCTTAAAATCTGTGTAAGCCTACATTCTTAGTCGTATCACAACCCTGCCAAGACTTCCATGTCTCTAACAATAATACTGACGTAGCCGAGGCAAACATAAGTATTTAATAGATACTTAAAGAAACAAACAAATTACAAACTTAATTTTTTTAAACTTGGGGTGAAGGCCACCGGAAACCGGGTACTATACGTGCGATTACAACGAACTTCAAGTTCGGCTCCCCAACAGTTTAAATTAATACAACTCCTTCAGTACAAACTACTTCAAATTCACTTTCAATACGTAGCAGTACAAACTACTTCAACTTATTATTGCAGTCCTGGAATATAATCATATTTCATAGGTGCATTTTACTGTTTAAATCTGAAGTGGATGTTTACTTCTTTTTATTTGTTAATACTATGCAGTCATTTTATGGTAAAGCCACATTCGGGCTATATGCACCACTTATAATATGGTTACTATCCATTAGAGTGCTTGTTACTATCACTCTGAGTAAGTAATGTGGGAGTTATGGAACGAAAAACCCCCGGTACAATAGACACATACGCGCGATCCGTGGCCTCATCATAAAACGACGGCACTGTATTTACGTGCGACTTCATCCATGCAGCAGTTAAGTCTGAGCTGCAAGTTATTGATCTCCTTTTTTAAGGTCAACACCTGGCGTGGATAATCGCCAATTCACAACCAATGTTAATAATAGTGACCTTGCTACCCGAACCACCATGTTCAACAGCTGTTAGTAAATTATTGATGGTATTTTCGTATAAGTATTACTTCTATTATTCACAATATAAGCAATACACATGCGTTAAGTGCAATGATAAATCTCCTTCCTTGTTCTCTAATGATGAAGTTTCCACACAATCCCAATATGTTATTAACATGTTCTGGAGCGTGAATGTCACAGGGAGGTAAATGGAGTTACAGACCAAGGTTTTGCATTTATTTTCTTTGCTTCTCATTTGCATAGCATTTGTAACATCGTGGCTAATATGGACTTGCCCTTGAGCAGTCTCCGCGAACAACTATTGGAAACCTCTTCTTGGGAACGTTTACGATTATAGGAAGTCGACAAATAAATTTCTATCATAACTTTTGGACTAGCTATGATGAACCCAAGAAAAGTGGCTGTAACACGCCAATGTTTTTATTATTGTTATTATTATTACTTTTAAATGTTTAATTTCCATGAAATACCTTTCATAGGTATTTTATACCGCGTTTCATTGTGTAGCTTTCATTTTGCACCCCTCCCCACTCAAATTTACGCCAATGTTCTTAGCACTATAAAGCAAATAGTGTATCTAAAGATTGCACGAGTTTATGTCACTTCCTTTTATGACTGTGTTCTGATTGGAGCTCCAGGGTATTGAATTACTCTATTCATTTTATCCTTCACTCATTTATATATATGCAATATACTCGTATACACACACCTTGATGTGTATAGTCATAAAACTCAAGACTGGGAAATCACAAATCGAGATCCAGGACGCAATAAACGCCTGACATACACAATAAAAACGCAGAAACGACACAAGCGCTATATTTCTGACTATAAAGCCCTTCTTCAGGCTAAGAGAAACGTTTTTCTATAATAGGAAATATAATAAGAATATAATAGTAAATAATATATACAGGGTGGACCATTTAATTTGAGACTGCACAGTATCTCCAAAACTAAGCGTTGTAGAAAGAAATGTCTTTGATAAAAGTTGCTTGATATTATGGGGAAAAGTAAATGCCATTAGTCGTGTTTTGTTTGGAGGACATTGCGGTGGTCATTTAAGGATCAATTTAATTTTTTAAAATGGGAACCTACCTTTTTTATGTTGTTTTCTCACTACTCATAAAAAAACTAAACAACATTTGTATAAAGCACTTTGCAATTTTTCTTGCACCAATGTAAATAACAACGAAAATTCTAAATGGCTGTGTACAAGAGCGCTTTAAATGGTGTACCATCCATGGATCATCATTTGAGGGCCAAGTTACGTTTCGTAATTGGGGACCAACATTGTTTATTTTGTTTCCTCATTCCTCAACACAAAATAAACAGCTTTTAATAAGCCATTTTCTAATGAGAAAACAACATACAAAATGTAGGTTCCCATTTAAAAAAATCTCACATGACTTTCTCTATCTTGTACAAACTATTTTTACAAACGCTTATTCTGCATATGCTTCATGTTAATCGAGATATCGAGATGTCAATCTTATTGCTAATTTTCTTGTAGATGCAAGGGGAATTGTTAGGTTTTAAGCGATAGTCAAATATTTTAAGAGCTGGTTGCTATGTGGAGTATTCCATTCTCTTTGCATTACTAGGACAAAAGAAATTAATAACGAATTCCCATTTTAGAAAAAGTATAAGTATTGGAAAATTTAAGGGAATACCAAGCAATATCTCGAAAATGGCTCACTCAACAAAAAATGTACCTATATGACATAAATTGTGTGTTTTAACGTGATCTATATTTTTTGTGTAGTAAAAGTTTGTCTATCTCTTATGGTTTACCAGTTATGCAAAAGTCGTTCACAATGAAGAATACTTTTGGAGACATTCCAGAAAATTTGAGATATACATTTCATTTGTTATGAAAACATCTTAAACATGTGATATTTTAATCAACATTTTTGAGAAAGTTAAAATTTTCGAAAATGTTCTATGTAAAGGGTACTCTGGGGTGGGGGATTTTCTTGAAAATCTTCGTGTCGCATCTCTGGAAGATACTGAACCTAAATACTAAGTGTGGTGTTTATCCGACTGTTCGTTTCTGAATTATGCTGTTCACAGACAGACAGACAGACAGACAGACAGACAGACAGACACACGGACATGTTTCCAAAAACACTTTTTTTGGATTCAGTGCACCT
This sequence comes from Deroplatys truncata, assembly GCA_030765065.1. Taxonomy (NCBI): domain Eukaryota; kingdom Metazoa; phylum Arthropoda; class Insecta; order Mantodea; family Mantidae; genus Deroplatys; species Deroplatys truncata. Next base: position 81,772,898 of record CM060978.1, read on the forward strand.
CAAAACATGTATTTCCGGTGAAACCTCCGTATAGAATTTTTGGGTGGAATGCAATACTTCCCCTACTTACTGTACGTAGTAGAGAAAGTAAAAAATAAATTGACCCCAAAAATGAAGAATCATAACGTCCTCCAAGCAAAACACGACTAATGGCATTTACTTTTCCCCATAATGTCAAGCAACTTTTATCAAAGACATTTCTTTTTACAACGCTTAGTTTTGGAGGTATTGTACAGTGAACTTAAATGGTGCATGATAATGTATATGATAATAAAAGTGTTCTCCTAAAGTGTTGAATATGTACATAACATGTAAGTTTTATATTAATTAATCTAAAACAGAAAAATGATAGATTTAATCATAATGTATAGATTTCAGTTTCAGTAGCATTAACACATTTTTTTTCTAAAAATAAATAAAATGGACAAGCATGTATTTTCTTAGCAACATCACGTGAAGGTTGTGGTATAATCTTTACGATGCACATTTGGAAATACGTAACACACCTATCCTACAAGTTTCTCAGAAGAAATTAGGTGACATGATTAGCTACTGCTATGCACTTCTTAGAACACAAGCAGAAAAGTGTTTTCAATTAGGGTTATACAGGTTCCAATGATCCAATAACGTGCCGCTTCTGCAAAGTCGATTGTCTGTGAAGGCACCCATTTATTCTTACTCTACATTCTAGGAAACTGAATTCATTTCGGGGTACTATTAATTATCAATGTGGTCAATCCCTTACCCGAGTACAGTATTCTATTCACGAACATACCAATGGAATTTGTTCATAATCAGTACAATTCCAAGATAACATAAGCTTTTGGAGAATAATGGTAATAAATGGCGGGAAAAATCAGTTTTTCGTTTTTATACGTTATATATTGCGATTCCTTGGAAAATTTGAAATAGCTGCTCTTATTATGGAATGGGCTAAATAGAGTGCATCATATGGCAATTTAAATCCAACTTACCATGGATTAGCATTATCTCCTGTAACTTGAAAATGAGTGTCATATTTTTAGACAGATCTTACGAAGCAATTTTTAAGCTACTACTTAAAATATTTTCAAGTAGTCTCCCCAATATATACCACATGAAAGCTACTATTACTAATTGAGAATTTTATTGTTTCACGTATGGAAAAGCCGATTTGAAGTAGGAGTTGTATTGTATTTCAACTTTTGGGGAGCCGAACTTTTAATTCGTTGCAACCACACGTATAGTACCAGCTTTCCGTAACCTTTGCCCCAAATGTACTTTCAGGTGGCTTTTGTCCCAAGTTTAAAAAAAAAATATTAACTTTGTAATTTGACTGTTTCTTTAAATATTATATTTATGTTTGCCTCGGCTGCGTCAGTATTATGGTTAGAGACACGTTTCTCTTAGCAGGGTTGTGATGCGACAAGAATGTAGGCTTACACAGATTATAATTTTACTTCACTCCTTTTATTACTGCTTGACGCGATTTAAATAACACTTCACTGATATAGAGAGAGCTGTTAGATTATTTTATTAAATACTTGCACTTTTTAACACGTTAACTTATTTTGCGTCTCACACGAATATGCATTAAATTTCAAGAAGACACTTTTTGCGTCTGGTTAGTAACGCTGCTTGCAGGCAACTGACTTCTATATATGTAAAATTTTCTCCTTTCCAGTTTCTGATTGGCTAATCCTAATCCAATAGAATACGTCCATTTAACTAAAGCTTTTTCTGGTTGTTGATTGACTATTTTATAAACTGTCACAAAAAATTACATTATTGTTGCTCCAATAATGACTAGTAGCATTTTTAAACATCTTTATTCATTATTCCTCAAGGTTACCTCCATTGTTACCTCATTGTTAGCAACTTTTAACTTATTCTCACAGCTCCTACATTATTAAATTACGTAATACATACACATAACATTATTACACATGGATACAATAATATAAACATATACACTTCTTATATATTGTTACATACACATATTGCTTTAAGGCGGGCTGTTATTGAACTTATATATTATATAATTGGACTGAAATTATTTAAGTGTTAAAAATACTGTCTCATAATATTTGTTCTAACATGCACGTAATCTCTCACTGGACTCATAGTTCAACTATATGCGCATTATTTTTACAAAATTAAGAATATGCGAAAAGGAAGCAAAGTATAAAAAATGCTCTCTGAATGAGTAATTTTATAGTTCAGTTTCTCTAATAACTTCACCATGTCTAAATATTTCATGGCAAGAAGCCATAAATTGCAGCATAAGGAGCATTTAAGTAAATTATTGAAATTAAGTTTTTTAAAAAATACTAATTTCGAAACTTCTTCAATTAGAGACACCAAATTTTATATATGCATCTTACTAACATAGTAACTCCAGGTAAAATGATCAAACCAAGATGTTATAAAAATGTAATTTTTTTTAGAAATCACCGATCATGTGCATTAAGTTTATTTAAGATCGGCATAAGAACTGTTTTAAGTACTGTTTACTGCCCGTTTTACTACCTATGACGCAGGCAATGAAATAATTGAGAAAGGAAATTTGGAAAGGAATTAGGGTACCTCCCCGGCATCTGCCAGCTGAGGAAACCTTGAAAGAAAACACGAATCCGTGTTTTAACGATCTCGGCCACTCGTGTCGGTAGAACTGTCGTGATCACATATTTCCAGGCGACCCAACCTCGCAAGACTGTTACAAACAGGCTGTTATATATATAAAAGTTCCCTTGTTGCACTGTCTTACTGTTTTCATACCGCTTATTTCCGCAACAATACACATACACACAAACACCCATGCCCGTGGCGGGACTCGAACCCGCGACCCTCAGTTTGGCGGAGCGCCGGATTGAACACTCCAGCGACCACGGCTACGAGGGCCGGCATATTAATCATAGACATAACAATTCCTTATAGAGATACCTTGCTTTTATCTCTTCTATTGATTATCTTGAGAGTATTCATAGGTTGTGTAAGAATTCGGTTATTGTTTAAGTTTTATGTAGCATTTCTCTAGCAAATAAATGCAAGAAATGCATTTAAGAAATTTCGGCCCAAGAATAAATGGAAATACAAATATTCAATGCCAGCATGCACAGTATTTCAGTCTATGTATAAATGACAAAACGAAAACCCTTATAAATGGCAATTTCATAACAAATTTATTCCCTGCCACGTTGCAGAGTGTCTGATTCAAGTATGAAATTTTGCGCTTATTAATTCTTTATACTTTCTCTACTACTTACTTATAGAAGTAGGGGAAATATTGTATTTCACCAAAAAATTCGATGTTGAGATGTCACCGGAAATATATACTTTGAGGCCCCCTAAACCTAAAAAAAGTATTCAAAAAAAGGCTGTGTGTGTGAACAGCATAGCTAACTAAAAACGAGAAGTCAGATAAATACCAAACTTAGTGGATCGGCGACTTCCAAAGATGCGACACAAAGATTTTCAAGTAAATCCCTCATACACAAATACCGCTTTTATGGAACATTTTTCGAATTTTTTTATTTTCTAAAAAAAGTTCCAACGGCTTTGATTAAAATACCATATATTAAAGATGTTTACATGACAAATAAAGTGTATGTTCTGAATTTTCTGGCAATAACCTGTGAAGTCTTGTATAACTGGTAAACGTTAAGCGACAGACGAAAACGTACACAAAAAATGTAGATCTCTTTAAAACACAATTTATTTCAACTTTTTGTGGGATAAGCCATTTCTGAGGTATGTGAAAGCTTTCTGCAAAGATTTATCTGGATTAAAATGAAGTAGATAGAAAAATAAACTTCAGTATGAATAGTTTGTAAACCCCCTAATAAAAGTCAGAGGGTAGAGCATGTCGTGTGAATGTAACACATTAGATTTCTTAGTTATGCTCGCGCTCGCTCTCTCCTTCTCTCTCTCTCTCACACACACACACACACACACACACACACTTGTCTAAATGGTTTTTTTTGGGGGGAGGGGAGGTTCAGTGGATCGATGAAACTTCAATATAGAATTTTTTTGGTGGGATACAAGATATTATCTTCCTGCTATGGATAGGTGATAAAATAAAATTACTAATGCAATTAAAAAGAGTTACAGTTAAAGGTTTTATGCACTGTTATACATTTATAATATATAACTGTTCTGGTATCAGTTGTTCTCTGCAAGGAGCTGTGTTTGAATGGAGCTTAAATCATCCCAGATTTGTTTTCTAAGAACAAGCAGCGTTCAAGCTGATAGTTACACGTGAGGAAGGCATGATTTTGGGCTGAGTGGTGTGTACCACATGGTCGGACAGCTTCTTTAATCCGCAATTAAAAACACATTTGAACCGGTCATGTGGTACGACCTTGTGAATGCAGAAATGTTCCAAGAAGTTTGAAACTAATTAAAGGGTACAAAGTACACACGCTAATGGCGTGCAACATGTATGACAGAAAACTGTGGACGCGCCAAAATCGTAACGAGAAGTCGCTGTTACCTAGGAACCTTACACGTTCAAAAATATTGTCAAATACTCTAAAGTATAGAAGACTAATATTGTCCTTGAGCTACCTATACGGTCGAATAGTCAGTGCTTCTCAACCCAAAGGTCCTAGGTTTGATTCCCGGCTAGGGCAGGAATCTTTCTTTAACGAATCATTACCTATCCCGCACAGAGACTGAAGTGTAAATGTGGGTGCTCTTAATTGTAGTTTAAAACTCATAACACTAACGTAAAAAAAATCCTACAGCTCAGCGAAAATAACATCAGCTATTTCTGAAATTAAAGCCCCCAAAGAGGTTACAGCGGGCTGTATGAACGAAACAGTGAAATATTGTGATTGCCAAGGTGAAAATTGTGAAAAATGTGAAAATAATTTGGCGAGATGGATTAAAGATGTACTCGTATTGATGAAAATCCAGAAATTAATTTAATATTTAAGTGAGGTAATACTGTCAATCTTAAGGCCTCACATAACATCATTACAGACCTCGGTGGTCTGGTTGTTAGTATGCTAGCTTCCAAATCCAGAGGTCCCGGTTTGATTTCCGGCTGGAGGATGGGAATTTTTCTTTAGCCAGGGTTATTTCCCATCCTCCTAAAATCTGAAAGCATGAGTGTGTATAAATATGTGTGTGTGTGTGTTAATTTAATATTTATAAAGGAAACGCAACATAAACAAACCCAAGATACACAATAGTAAACGAGTGAATAGCAATGCCGGTGACCATTTGTTCCAAAGCCAAAGGGGCCGATGTTACCTTAGATGTTAAAGGTGTCATAAAACATTATTAGATCAATATTACGTTCCAATAATAAAGCATTAATGCGCATTATGAAGTAGATGAGAGAGTTAGGTTTAGAAGCCAACACGCTGACCATTAGACCGCAGAGGCAGTTAAGCTCTTCATTCTTTCATTTGGAAGATTATTTAGATTCTAGTACTCCACCATTGCATTAAAACAACAAAATGCAGCCCTATACACCGACTTCAGAAAGCATTCTTTTCTATTTTATACAAAATTCTAGCACTCAAATTAAAGGAGAGTTAAATTCCTTTGTCACACTGAAATGAACATTTGGTATATTAAAATTTCAAATGAATAAAATAAACTAATACAAAATTCCCCCCCAAATAGTTTGATATAAACATTTAATCAGAAATACTTGATTTGAGGCCATTGAATCAAAAATAACACTTTTAGCACAAAGACCTACGTTTGTGTGATCGTGTATGTGGACAAAATGCGGAATAAATGCCAAACTTTGTATTAAGGTTAAAAATCCTCCATGCTACATGAAGTTTTTCGAGAAAAATCAGCCACTTTAATGGGAAAAAAGAAGTATTTTCAATTTTCTAAAAAATGGCTCTTAACATTTTTAAAATATATTAGCACCTGGTAAACTGTACATTGTGACTTTCACTAGTTTTCAATGTCACTTTACTAATGTGATCTAGTTCAGCTTTCACTGTGACTTCACTTAGTGCACACTGTCACTTCACTAATGGGATCTAGTTGATTTTCGTCACTTCACTTTTCTTCGTGACGACCGCGAAATGAAATACCCGCGGAGCAGCCTCTTCTTCGGAGGATTCACTCGCTGGGGAATCGAATACAGGGCGTCTCTAAACTCTCGCGGAAGCAGCACTCGTTATACGTCACAACTATCGTCACATACTCACTTGCAGAACTGCAGTTGATGTCGCATCAGAAACGCACTCGCCAACTCATTAATTTGCTCACTCACGAGAAGATTTGCATATATAGCCGCTGGAAATTTCCACAAATTTCCACATAGTTCGAGAATGTTTGAGAGGCGGGGAGAAGATTCTAATTAATAGTGTTTCTGATGTTTACGCTGGGCGAGAGTGCTATTTATCTCTCCGCATCTCGGGTAGTAGCTCGGCACCTAGCTGACTCACAATGTATTGAGTTTCCAGTGAATAGCCTGTAGTGTCCACTTTATTCAGAATTCATTTTGTATAATTAGTAAACCAAGAGATGAGCAAAAGCTTACTGCACCAAAATTGTAGATCTAGTTAAAACAGACACTTTATGTGAAATAAATGTTTGGCATTATTTCCTAAGTTTCTTATTAGTGTGAATTTTCAAATTCTTTATGCTTTCTGAGATGCTATGTCATCACTCAATTGTTTCTCGTGTCGTCACACAAAGATTACGTAATTTGGAAGCAGCATACAGCGAATTGCTTTTTAAAGACTTGACCTTCGCTTCAGTCTCATGTATCCCTCTTGTACCTATAGTGAAATGTGAGCGATGAAACTATTTCTGCAAAAGTTTATTGATTAACATGAAGTAGACACACTATGTGATCAAAAGTATCCGGACACCGCACAAACATACGTTTTTCATCTTAGGTGCATTGTGCTGCCACCTACTGCCTGGTACTCATTATCGGCGACCTCAGTAGTCATTAGACATCGTGAAACAGCCGAATGTGACGCTCCGTGGAACTCACGGACTTCGAACGTGGTCAGGTGATTGGGTGACACTTGTGTCAGAAGTCTGTACACTCCTAAACATCCCTAGGTCCACTGTTTCTGATGTGATAGTGAAGTAGAAACGTGAAGGGACATGTACAGCACAAACGCGTACAGGTCGACCTCGTCTGTGCCGCCGACAGAGCCGCCGATATTTGAAGAGGGTCGTAAAATGTAATAGGCAGACATCTATCCAGACCACCACACAGGTCTGCATCAGGATCCACTCCAAGTACTATGACAGTTAGGCGTGAAATGAGAAACCTTGAATTCCATGGTCGAGCGGCTGCTCATAAGCTACACATCACGCAGGAAAATGCCAAACGACACCTCGCTTGGTGTAAGGAACGTCAACATTACATGGTTGAACAGTGGCAAAACGTTGTGTGGAGTTACGAATCACGGTACACAATGTGGCGATCCGATGGCAGGGTGTGGGTATGGCGAATGCCCGGTGAACATCATCTGCAAGCGTGTGTAGTGCTAACAGTGAAATTTGGAGGTGTGGTGTTATGGTGTGGTCGTATTTTTCCTGGAGAGGGCTTGCACCCCTTGTTGTTTTGCGTGGCACGATCACAGCGCAGATCAAACATTGATATTTTAAGCACCTTCTTGCTTCCCACTGTTGAAGAGCAATTCGGGGATGGCGATTAAATCTTTCAACACGATCGAGCACCTGTTCATACTGCACGGGCTGTGGAGGAGTGGTTACACGACGATAACATCCCTATAATGGACTGGCCTACACAGAGTCCTGACTTGAATCCTATTGAACACCTTTGGGATGTTTTGGAACGCCGACTTCGTGCCAGGCCTCACCGACCTACATCGATACCTCTCCTCAGTTCCGCACTCCGTGAAGAATGGGCTGTCATTCCCCAAGAAACCTTCCAGCACCTGACAAACTATGCCTGCGAGAGGGAACGCTGTCATCAAGGCTAAGGGTGGGCCAACACCTTATTGACTTCCAGCATTACTGATGGAGGGCGCCACAACTTGTACGTCATTTTCAGCCAGGTGTCCACTTTTGATCACGTAGTGTAGATAAGCTTTTTTATGAAGAGATTATGGAAGAAATATAAAAAATTAAACAACATTCGCCAGAGAAAGTCCTTTAAATGTAACACGTCAGATGTTTCATTTAAGGAAATATTCTGCATTTTGTCAGATTTTCTATTTTATTAGTTTTTCTTTTAACTGTACCAATTTGTTCGTGAGTAGTGTTCACAAAATTATTTCATATGCATTTATAGAGCAAAGTTTTGTATAAATACCTTTCAGCATATTCCTCAGTTATGATTTAAATTGATGGATAAATATATTTATGAAGTAAAACGCGAGTCGTTAATGATGTTCAGTAAAAAGGTTAACAACTGTGACTAAGCCTGGGTAGCTCAGTCCGTAGAGCATCTGCCTGCTGTGCGAGGAGTCCCGATTCCCGGGTGGGAATTTTTCTCTAGCCAAGATTAATCCCTGTCCTCTCCAGAGTCTGGAAGAATGAATGAGAGTGTGAATGTGTGTGTGTGTGTGATCTAATGATTAAAACCCCAAAAATGCTAGAAACCCAACGACAAGAGAATATGAGCTAATACCATTGCCAATAGGCAATGAAGTTCCAAAGGAAAGGCCGTCGATAAGACATAAGACCAGTGTAGTTAAAAGCGGGATATAAATGGATCTAAAAAAAAAAAGAACTGACTGATATTTTTTCCTCCGTAGATTAAAACCCATTTTCATTGCAATATCAAAGTGTTCTTGTTCTTTCTTCATGCATTAGACATTTCTGTCCGTAGCAATCTGCATATACTGTTCGTGCCATATTTTACTTGGTCTTCCAATAATATTTCTTTACCCTATTGGTTTATAATTCTTAAAATGGACTGGTAATCTCTCTGTATTCATTCCTTGAAGATGACATCTAATTCTTTTCTTATAGATTCATTTCTTTTATGATCTGTTCGCTTATATCCTGCCACTGCTCTTAAAAATTTCATTTCATTTACTTTGATTAGTTTCCTTTCGTTTTTCTGTCATAATCCATGCTTCACTCCCGCACAATAATTTTGACACTGACTTACTTTATACAACTTTAATATTGTGTCTTTGCTTTGTTTTCCAAACACCTTTTTATAGTGCCATTAAAATAATTAAAGATTTCCATTTAATAGATATTGTATTTATATGATAAATTGCGTCCTAAATATGTAAATTCTACCAGCTGTTCCACAACATTATCTTCTATAATAAGTTTTGGTCTAATACTTTATTTTCCTTTGAATGCCATCACTTTTGTTTTACTTGAAAGATTGTCATGTTGTATTCTTTTGCACAAGTTGATTTTTGAAGATTTTTTTTCTGAATTATGTTGGTACAGTAATCTTCTGCGAACAGTAAAATTAATGTATAGTCTTTATTATGTTTGAATAGAAAGGTATACCATCAATCCATTGTCTAACAATTTCATCAATATATAAATTAAAAAGTAGTGGAACTGCAACCGTCTCTTATTTACGTTAGTTTTTGCAATTTAAGGTGTTATACAATAGATTTGATTTATTTAGAAAATCCCAGTTATATATAAGAAGTGATGGAATTGAGCCCTGAAATTTCAGTCTTAATATTAGAAGGCAGAGTACACATTTTTCCGCCCTTTTTCAAAATGTCAAACCATTTCATAGTACCCATAATCTCTAGTATTGTTAATGAATCATTTTCTTCTCGCTGGTTATGTAGCAGTTAAAAAGGTTACATAAAACAGCACCGTTCCTTTGGAGCGAAGAGTTTTCACTACAAAACGCACCCATTATCGCAGTTGTCCAAGCGATAACTCATCACTAACAAGCTATATCACCAAAGTACACAGTTTACTTGCGTAAGGACAAAGTGCAACCAATAGTAAGTTCAACAAGTGTTTACCATTTCGCGTTTTGTGTAAAATCTAGGATTCTGTAACATTCCGTAATGGAAAAAGTACGGAAAAACAAAATCTGATGTGTTACATTCACATGATCTTCTCTACCCTCTCTCGCTTCTTATTTGGTATATTAATTATTCTTGCAAACGTTTGCTTTCCTATATACTTTATTTTAATCGAAATAAACCTCTCCGGAAATATTACACATTTCGCTACGTATACAAAGGGAACTGGACGCTATACGCTGGTCTTAAAATTCCATACTGTTTCCTTGACAACGCGAGACTAAAAATCGACATGACTTTAAAAAAAAGAAAGTATGGAACAATTCGAACCATTAATAACGGATATCTCGGAAATGGACATGCCATAAAAAAGTTAACACTTCCTGTGCAGTACGTTTTCGTCTGTCTCTTAACGTTTACCAGTTATACAAGATTATTCAAAATTCCTTCCGAATGAAACATACTTCACAGGATATTCCCAGAAAATTCAAGATATACATTTTATTTGTCATGTAAATATCCTCCATATGACATTTCAATCAAAATCATTGGAGCCACTTTTTAGAAAATCAAATATTTCGATAAATGTTTTATCGAAAGGATGGTTGGGTTGGGAGGATTTTCTTGAAAAACTTCATGTCGCATTTTTGGAAGGTACTCAACTTAAATACCAAGTTTGGTCTTTATCTGACTTTTCGTTTTTGAGTTATACTGTTTACAGACACACACGCACCTTTTTCTAATGTTTTTTTGGGGGATTCAAGGGCCCTCACAACATGTATTTCAATCTTGATATGTAAAGTAATATCTACCTACTATATCTGTGGTAGAGAACGTAAAAGAATCACATAAGAAATAACTTTCTCAATTACAATTATAAATTAATTTTTCAAAAATTAATCAGTGAAACTACAATTACTTCACAAAAGTAAATCGCTGTCTTAAGTGAAGTCTGAAGGAAACCACTGTTTTTAATTTTAATAAAAATTTGATATGAAATATAACAGGAAATACATGTTTTGAGGTCCCTGAACCACCCCCCCGCCCCATAAGCCATTGTAGAAAAAAAAAAGTACAGCAGCAGTGTGAGCAGCATAACTGAAAAACGAAAACTACATAAACAAACTTGAACCCCCCACCCCAAATTATCATTTACATAAAAAATTGTTTCATTATTTTTCATCTGTTCAAAAATTACTCTTAAAATTTTGGTTAAAATATAGTACATTAGGATATAATTTACGTTATTTGCGTGACTAATAAAACTACCGTGGTGATATGGTTTCCGGCCACGGAATACCCCGGGTTCGATTCAACATGGGGTTGCTGATTTTAAGCCTCGGGTATAGATCGGTGTCCACTGAGAATCGTAAGGAGCTGGGATAGGCAGCGAACTTGGCCATGAAAGCCAATATTCCGGCAAATTATTCCCGTATCGGTTGGATGATCGCCCACCTCTACCGTGAATACGTGGGCGTGAGATCAGTAGTCGAGTTGGTCGGCCAAGTTCCATTTGGGTGTAGCTCCACGGGATTATTATTAAGAAAATATATATCTTGAACTTTTTGCGAATAGGCTGTGAAGTTCCTTCATCCTGAATGAATTTTATATAATTTTGAAAATTTACTACACAAGATATAGATCTAATTAAAACAGGATTTATGTCAAATACTTTGGGGGACCATTAACTATTTCCAAGACATATACTGCTCTTGGTTTGAATTTTTCCATTATTATTTCTTTTAATGTGCCAAGTCACCATTCTTTTATTTCTCATACCATAAAAAGAGTCAGCATGTAGCAATCAATATTTTTTCAATAGCTCCAGAAAACATTGTTGGACAGTGATTTCAAGGACCCTAAATTTGAGATTGACACATTTCAGACCTAAGTGCGGAGTTTCGGATTTCATTATCCGTTTAACACTGTCCCGCTCCCAAACACAGGGACAACAACTCATTCTGTTATTCATACACACTAGTTTGTATTTAAGTATTTCGAAATACGACACCAGCCTCTCTTGAAAAACACTGAACAATGTAATCCAATCAATATCAAACTCTTCGTGTGTCTTCTTCTTACAACGACTGGTAGAGAAAACTGAAGCTTATTTCATGTAAATGCTAGCAGAACCTGCCTTCGCCTTATTGCGGTGATTGTGAAGATGTCTACCTCCTCCCCCTCTGTCATAATCCTCCTGTATTTCCTTCCCCCTCTCTCTCTCTCTCTCTCTCTCTCTCTCTGCAATGAACACGTAATGTGATGTTTTAGAAACCTTTTATAAAATCGTTTCTGGAGTGTTAATAAACTTTAAAACATAAAATGCTTAATGGCACACAAAACCGATCGGCATTATTACTGTTTCCCAAGGTAAGTGGTTTGCATTGATAAATAATGGTAGGACATTTGAATTTGTCAAACATTCATCCGACTGAAACTACATAATTAACTATACTAGTCAGAAATATTATGCTTGAAAACTTTTTCTACTAATATTTTAATAGCTTATTAATAAGAGAGATAATGAATTTTTCTCCCATTAGATCCCCTTTTGGAGAAAGTAATTAAGGTACCTAAGTACCCAAGGTTTCTTACGAGGCATGTTTTTAAAGTAAGCACCTATAGCTTTAATATTGTGCCGGCGCTGCAGCGCTGCAGTCTTGAGCATGCGCTATCAGTTCTTCCACTCATTCGGAAGCCAGATGCAGCTGTGAACGATCGTCACTTTGTGTTTTCCTGTCGTTAGAGCGTTTCGAAATGCTCAAAATAAACTAACAACCCTCCTACTGAAGTTAGATCAGTGATTTGTTTTTTGAATGCGAGAAATGCTATCTCAGTAAACATGCATGGCTAATTGTGCGAGGTTTATGGGGAAACAGTAATGACTGATGGAATGGTTAGGAAGAGTGTTTAATGAAGGTCATGAAAATGCGAATGATGAACCGCGGAGAGGCCGATCGTCTGTGATCACGGATAATTTGGTCAAAGCTGTGGAAGAAAACATTCGCGAGGACAGACGTTTCCCATATCGGTATTGGCTCCACATTTTCAAGGTAATTCCTCCACAACATTGTGACAGAACTCTTAGGATTCCGGAAACTATGCCCAAGATGGTTGCCCAAAAATCTTACTGATGAGCATAGGAACAATACCGCTGCATTGACTTTTCTCACGCGATTTGCTGAGGAAGGTTATGAGGTTATGAGAAATGTCTTACATCACTCTTGAATCAAAGCAACAATCCATGGAGTGGGGGCACACAACATCCCCCGCGAAGAAGAAACTCAAACAGACATAAACTCGCAAGATTACGTGCACGGTTTTGTGGGACAGACAAGGTGTTCTGCAGGTTGAATTCTTGCCCAGGATTGCGACAATCAACGAAGACATATATTGCGAGACAATACGTAAACTCTGTCGTGCAGTATAGAACAAAAGGCGTGGAATGCATTGGTGTGGAATCCTTCTGGTTCATGAAAGTACCCGGCTACACACAGCCAAACAAACAAGATCTGATCGCATTTGGCTGGAACAATTCGACCACCCTCCCTACAGTCCGGATTTAACACCAAGCGATTTTCATATATTTATTCATCTGAAGAAATTCCTTGGTGAAAAACATTTCAACGACGATAATGTGAAACAAGAAGTGCAGACTTTGCTGTCATCATAGGCGGCATCAGTCTTTCACGAAGGCATACAAAAGCTGGTTTCCCGTTACAAGTGCCTAAATAACGTGGCGACTACCTGGAGAAGTAGTGTAAGGTATGAATGATAATAAAATATTTTAAAAATAATATTTTGTTATTGTTTTAAGAAACTATCGGTGGGTCCTTACTTTAAAAACACGCCTCCTATATACTTACCAAGTTTCATTGCACATAATTTAATGTGCTTATTGCTTCGTGTACACATTTGTCTAAAAAGAGAATTAAGAGAATTCTAGACAAAGTAATTTTGCTCATACAGTGTAGCTAATGATGTCTGGATCCTTTAGTATCTTACGTGTCATTAGATGGGTGTTCATGCGTGTTGCACATTTGGCGAGACGGCGAACGAAAACATTCTCGCCAGCCCTTATCTAGAGCATATGTTCACATGGAAATGGCATATTTAATTCTGAACGCATTAGGTTAACATGCAAAATTTCTGTTTCCGGACCGGAAATCCCTAAGAACTCAGGTAACTGCGATATATTTCCTTCATCGAATTTCTGACCAGCCAACAGCTGCACGACTTTACTGTTGACATTTGCATAAATGCTCCATGGAGTCTTGAGAATTTCGCTGTAACGTTTTATCGGTTTTCTTGTATTAAGAGTAACTATAGGCGAATTTCTAAATCTTGTAATTTTTATGCAAATGCTCCAAAGTTTTGTCACGTGCTGCTCTATTACAAAAGTAAGTTTTAACTTTAATACATTATCTTTAAAATTAGGCATTACGCATTATAAAAGGCATTTTGATTACATTTATTACGCTGATTAATAAAATAATAAAAACTGATTAATAATGTTCTACACGAAGCAAAAATCAGAATTTTGAAAAAATAATGCCAACACGTCATTTAAATATTAATACTTAGTGTGTTAAATTACCACTGATCTTAAAGTTCTCAATAGTTTTTCCTGAAATGTTTATGAATTATTCTATAAATCCTGACAATTATTTCAAGTGGTTGTTTCCGCTGATAGCTTATGTAGTTGATTCGTAAAAATTATTTCGTTCAGCAGAAAAATAATAAAATTTACTCTTAAAACATGTGAATTCATGTACCTACCTTTTCTCTGATACTACTTGCAATACAGACTCATATCTTTGCATGCTTGTTCTTAGTATAATCAGATATCTTCTGAACCTCAATTGTTTAGTTATGTATATCAGTTCACTATAAATTGAAAAAAAAAATATTTAGGAAGTGAAAAAATAAAAAAATATGAAAAACTTGCAATGTTGTTGCTGTCTTAATATTACTAATATAAATTATAAAATTATGATTGTGGTTCAGAACATTTACCTATGTGTTGTATACATGTACTGAAAATTTCAGCTCTCTACTTCTAATACTTTCTGAGAAAAAGGTACATAAGTATGCAAGAATGTTGTTTCGAGAAAACTGAATTTAAAGTTTGCATTAAAATTCTGACGGACTTCAGTACATTCCAGGGTCATAATCATCTGCACCTTCATTCCTGGATACCTCAGCTTTTCTGATTACCTTCTCTTGGTCCTGACCTCTTTGGTTAATTGTTGAACTACTCGCTGGGCATAATATAATAGTTCGTTGTTGAAAGATACAAAAATGTTCTAAAATGGGGCCTTGGATGACAGCTTTAACGGAATGCAGACTAACGTTTAAATGATATTTAAATGCCTTAAAAACTTCTTAATCCCTAAAAAGTATATATTTTCTGAAACTGGAAATAATAGAGATTTTATTAGTGCCTGAAACACAAAATGTGATTTTTTACTATTTCAGAGTACCTTGTGCCCTTAATGGTAAAATTGTAAAATATATCAAATACAAAAAAAAAAAAAAAAAGAATTGAAATTATTATAGGCTTTAGGCCATGTACTCATTGATATTTAAATGATCACGTGATGAAGTTTAAAGGGACCAAAACATAATAAGATAGCTTTAGATACCTATAAAAATAACATTAAAATTGCTTTAAAAGTTTATCTCAGAAAACCTTTAAATAGAGAAATATATAGATAGACATTTAAATGCCTAGATCAAGTCGCATGAAATACTTTTGAGATTTTGCTATGTCACCGGTCCTACTAATCTGTTTAAGAATAAAAATTCTACTTTCGCATAGTAAACGATTTGGGTCCACTTTTCATACCACGTGTAAACAAGGATTCAGTTCGAAATGAATCCCAGGTCCGAAGCTGCTGGGGAAGAGGATGGAATTGATATTGAATACGGATTCTTATTCAAATCATATCACACACAAATGCGATTTCTTTCTCTCCGTGGTTAACGCTCAGTAGATTTTCAAATTCAAATTATGATTTTATATGACTTGCTTTAGTTGTTTAATATCCTTGAATCCAAACTCCGATGAAACAGTTCCAATCTCATGTTACATATAAACTCGAATCCTACTCAAGACGGAAGAAGGATTCAAATCGATTTCAACACACCATGTGAACGTAGTAAACGCATTAAGCATAAAGCAGACGGAAAAGGGATTCAAATCGATTTCAATACGCAAATAAATGTAAATATTACACGTAAACGTGAAACACGATGTAAAAGCGGATCGAAATAAAATGGAATATGGATTCAAATCGATTTAAATACTCCAAGTAAACGTCGTAAATGTTATATATAAATGCGAAACACAATGAAGATGGAAAAGGGATTCAAATCGATTTCAGTGCAGTTTGTAAACGTAGTAAATGCTACAATAAACGCGAATCGTAATAAAAATGGGAAATGGGTTTCAACGCAGCATGTAATATTTCTGTATATGTTTGTAAATACCAGAGCACAGCAAGGTGCGACCTTGTGTTATTAAATCTCATTGGAATGTGTCACTTGGAGAGCAGCAGGTGAGGAAGACCAACTCGCTCTCTTGCTCGGCTGGCTGGATCCTGACCTAGCCCTCTCCGAGTCGTGTTGGGCTTTGCCACAAAAAAGTGGAGTAAAGATAACAGCAGCAGCACTAGCAACCCAAAAAAGTAAAGAAGAGCTAAAGAAAGAGGAAGGGAGAGAAGAGAAACCGTTATGCACCCCTTCCTTCCCTTCCCTCCCCCTAGCTTAGGGCGCTCTGTACCACTGTGCGCTCGCTCTTCTTCGCGGCCGCCGTTATTCATTTGTTTATCGCTAGCGCGTCTCTTGTTCCACCTCGTTATCAAATTACAGGGAACAAAACATTCTTTGGCTTCATTCAGCGCGGAGTAGCTGGGTTCGATTCCAATCATTAGCTCTTAGAAACAGCCGACAGCTCAAGTTCAAACCTCCCCTCAAACTTCTTAAGTAAGAAAAGAAAAGTAAGAAGTAGGAGAGTTGGAGTGAAAGAATTCTCAAAGTTCTGAATCAAAACAAAATCCTCTAACTACCAGAGAGAATAAAGTAGTAGGAGGGACGTTAGGGAATCAGATTAAACGGAAATAATGGTATCTCTAGCTCGTAATTCCTTGGGTTAATCGCAGTATTTTATTAGCTACCAGCTGGTTTATGGGACATTATACTAGTGCCTTTTTAAATCTCGAATGACGATTTGATAGGCTTCATTTCCCCTTCCGGACTCTATGAAATTACAGAGATCTATAATGTTGTATGCTGAATCCTCCCACATATCCCTCAGAACTATCATTTGGTAAACCGTCATGATACTTGTATTATCTGACAAAATCCTCATATATTCAAGGAAATAGAAATAAAATATTTGTGCAAGTTCTTTCACCTTCTTAGGATAAACTTCTGGAAATGTATAGCCTCTAGCCATCCATTAGCTGTGATAATTCTTATAAATAAAAATCTGATTTGTTACACTCACATGACTTTCTCTACTCTTGTACACACTATTTTTACAAACGCTTATTCTCGATATGCTTCATGTTAATCGAGATATCGAGATGTTAATCTCATTGCTAATTTTCTTGTAGATACAAGGGGAATTGGTAGGCTTTAAGCTATAGTCAAATATTTTAAGAGTTGGTTGCTATGTGGAGTGTTCCATTCTCTTTGCATTACCAGGACAAAAAAAGTCTGATGTGTTACACTCACATGACTTTCTCTACTCCTGTACAATCTAATTTTACAAACGCTTATTCTCCATATGCTTTATGTTAATCGAGATATCGAGATGTCAATCTTATTGGTAATATATGGTAGCTTTTAAGCGATAGTCAAATATTTTAACGCTGGTTGCTATGTGGCGCATTCCATTCTCTTTGCATGTCCAGGACATAAAAAAATGAATAACGAATTTGAGAAAAAGTATAAGTATTGGAAAATTTAAGGAAATAACAAGCAATATCTCGAAAACGGTTCACTCAACAAAAGAAATGTATATGACATAAGTTGTGTATTTTAACGTGATCTACATTTGTTGTGTAGTAAAATTTTGTCTATCTCTTATGGTTTACCAGTTATGCAAAAGTCGTTCACAATGAAGAATACTTTTGGAGACATTCCCAGAAAATTCGAGATATACATTTCATTTCCCATGACATTATCTTAAACATATGATATTTTCATCAAAATCGTTAGAGCCATTTTTGAGAAAATTAAAATTTTCGAAAAATCTTCCATGTAAAGGGTAGTCTGGGGTGGGGGGATTTTCTTGAAAACCTTCGTGTCGCATCTCTGGAAGATACTGAACCTAAATACCAAGTTTGGTGCTTATCCGACTGTTTGTTTTTGAGTTATGCTGTTCACAGACACACACACAGACACACACACACACAGACACACACACACACAGACACACACACGGACATGTTTCTAAAAATGCTTTTTTTGGATTCAGGAGGTCTCAAAACATGTATTTCCGGTGAAATCTCGGTATCGAATTTTTGGGTGGAATGCAATACTTCCCCTACTTACTATACGTAGTAGAGAAAGTAAAAATGAATAAGGAATTTCCATTTGGGAAAAAGTATAAGTATTGGAAAATTTAAGGGAATAACAAGCAATATCTCGAAAATGGTGTATTTTAACGCGATCTACACTTTTTGTGTAGTAAAAGTTTGTCCATCTCTTATGGTTTACCAGTTATGTAAAAGTCGTTCACAATGAAGAATACTTTTGGAGACATTCCCAGAAAATTCGAGATATAAATTTCATTTGTCATAAAAATGCCTTAAACATATGATATTTTAATCAAAATCGTTAGAGCCATTTTTGAGAAAATTAAAATTTTCGAAAAATGTTCCATGTAAAGGATAATCTGGGTTTGGGGAATTTTCTTGAAAACCTTCGTATCGCATCTCTGGAAGATACTGAACCTAAATACCAAGTTTGATGTTTATCCGACTGTTCGTTTCTGAGTTATGCTGTTCACACACACACACACACACACACACGGACATGTTTCCAAAAAGGCTTTTTTTTATTCAGTGGGTCTCAAAACATGTATTTCGGTGAAACCTCGGTATCGATTTTTTGGGTGGAATACAATACTTCCCCTACTTAGTATACGTAGTAGAGGAAGTAAAAATCAGGGTATTTTGTGGTAAAAATGGACTAAGATGTTTTTGAAACCTAGTTTTGAGACATTAACATACCAAATAAAATCCATTTATGGCATTTTCTTCTCCTTATTACGTTTTACATAATTTTTATGTATAACTTAATAACTATAATTAATAGATAAAAACTTACTCCAGGAAAAATGTAAAGCTAGTTAAAATATGTCGTGTACAAATAAGTTATTTGTAGCGTTAGTCATTTACAATAGATTTGCTTCTGTTCGATTGAGTTTTCAAATGACGTTCTTTTATTTCTTCTGAACTTATGCAAGGTGTATGTAATATCGAGGCAGGAAAGCACAAAACAGTTGGCCTTCTGATCAGCCCTCAATGTGCTCTTGTGTACCTGCCAGTAACAGAATATATACAGAAGAACAATCTTTTGTGTGAATAATATATAGAAGTATGAAAATACATGACTGAGATGAGAGAAATTTGTGCGATTGTATAATATATCAGATACTTATTTTTTAAATTTTCCTTTTTACCAAGTGATTATAATTCTCCATACACCTGAGGTCGATAAGTAGAAAGCAGGCAGCAGCTATGTTCATTCCAAAAACATAGACTACTGCTTACGGTTGTGATGTGTGAGGTTGTTAAATAAAGATAACAGGTTCTGCAAAATGATATACAAGATGGAACGTGACCTTGAACAGGATGACACTTTGTAATGAATAGAACAAAAAATCGTAGTGCTGTTTTGCTGTTTTTAATGTAGTTTTCAAGAAAAAAGCGAAAATTGCTTAATATCAACTCTATTTTGAATGAGGACTTTATGAAACTTAAAATAGCTTTTTCAAATATTGCTTAGAACAGATTGAAAGATAAATATTTTCTGCAAGTTTAAGTACATTTTGAATTAAAACAATTCGCATTCTTACTATTATTATAAGCTTTCGAAATTTACCTCAGTTCAACCTACATCGTTAGTCACGAGATAACGCATGACAACACTTAAGATCGAAAGAAACGCGCTTCAGCTGTTGTTTATTGCGCTTATGGCTTTGTTTTCGAAACGGTGATTGTTCAGTTACAAAATGGCTCACTTTGCTACCGCCGAATATCTTGAAATGCTACTCATTTACGGTGAAACACGTCGTAATGCGGCAGTTGCGGCAAAATTTACTGACAAAGATTTCCAAATAGACGAGCACCACGTCATAGATACAAGAAGCGTATATCCTCCAAATGAAGGAGTTGGTCAAAGAAATGTTGCACGAGATGAAGAAATCCTTCACTTGGTAGAAGAAGATCCTGGAAGCAGCAGCCGTGGCGTATCTCATTGGACTGTTTTGAGGACAGAAGAATTGCTAAGCCCTTGTCATACTCGGCCCGTCCAGTATCTCTCTGAAGCAGATTATGCGCCAAGGGCAGAATTTTCCGAATAGTTTCTTCAATTCTTGTAATGGATGAAGCAATGTTTACCAGAATGGAGTAACTAATTACCATAATGCACACACTTGGGCTTACGACAATCCACACAGCTTTCAGCACAAATTTTCTGTAAATCATAGGAAACATTAATCGGTCCGCGGATTCTTCCTCGGGTTTTGACAGAACCGTCTATCTCCAGTTTCTTCAAGAAACGTTACAAGTTCTGCTCGAGAATGTTCCCTTGGCAGTAAGAAATTATGGTTATTGCATGACGGTACACTCCGCACATAAGTGGCATCTACGCAACACCTACGTAGAACTCTGGTTCACTCGGAATGGACCAATAAGATGGCGACCAACATCGCCAGATCTAAATCCATTGGAATTTTTTCTTTGGAAACACATAAAAACTCGCGTTTACTTGCCATAGGTGCCTAATGTGGAAACGTTGCAAGAGAGAATACTTCGAGCATCGAATTAATAAAACACAACCCGAAAGTAGTTCGTAAGAGTGCTGCAAAATTGGAGAAATCATTGTGAAGCATGTTTGTTGACAAGGGGTGCACATTTTGAACAATTTCTCTAAACATTAAAAAGAAATTTTCATTGATTTTCTGTTCCTGTCTTGCTTTAATTATTCAGTGTGTTTTATATTTCACAAAGAAAGAAAGGATAGTTTTGTAACTTGATTTTCCCAAGATTTTTTTTTACCTTTAAAAATAAGTATTCCTATTAATAATTTCGTAATATTGTAAATACTTCCTCAGTTCCATATTCCGCATAATATTTAGCTTACGTTACAAATCATGTGTAATTTTCTGTTCATTTGTATACTGGAAGTATTTATTTGTTCATCGCCATAGCAGCAGAAGCTGAAGAATTAAAAGTTAACCTGTTAAATGTAAAGTGAACATGTTGCATTTGCTGTGTTGCAATATTGTGCAAAATAAAATAGTAGTTATGTCAAGAAGGGAAAGCTTAATGGAAAAAATCTGATGTGTTACACTCACATGACTTTCCCTACTCTTGTACAAACTATTTTTACAAACGCTTATTCGCCATATGTTTCATGTTAATCGAGATATCGAGATGTTAATCTTATTGCTAATTTTCTTGTAGATGCAAGGGGAATTGGTAGGCTTTAAGCGATAGTCAAATATTTTAAGAGCTGGTTGCTATGTGGAGTATTCCATTATCTTGGCATTACCAGGACAAAAAAGAATCAATAACGAATTTGAGAAAAAGTAAGAGTATCGGAAAATTTAAAGGAATAACAAGCAATATCTCGGAAATGGTTCACCCCCCAAATAATGTATATGACATAAATTGTGTAGTAAAGTTTTGTCTATCTCTTATGGTTTACCAGTTATGCAAAAGTCGTTTACAATGAAGAATACTTTTGGAGACATTCCCAGAAAATTCGAGATATACATTTTATTTGTCATAAAAATATCTTAAACATATGATATCTTAATCAAAATCGTTAGAGCCATTTTTGAGAAAATTAAAATTTTCGAAAAATGTTCCATATAAAGTATAATCTGGGGTGGGGGAATTTTCTTGAAAACCTTCGTGTCGCATCTCTGGAAGATACTGAACCTAAATACCAAGTTTGTTGTTTATCCGACTGTTCGTTTCTGAGTTATGCTGTTCACAGACACACAGACACACACACGGACATGTTCCCAAAAATGCTTTTCTTGGATTCAGGGGGTCTCAAAATATATATTTCCGGCGAAATCTCGGTATCGAATTTTTTGGGTTGGAATACAATACTTCCCCTACTTATTATACGTAATAGAGAAAGTAAAAATTGATTAAGGAGAAACACTCAAAACAACGTGCTCTTTCATAGCTTAAAAGATGACCATAGTCACCTTCCATCCTATATAATGAGAGAAGGTTAACTGTACACGTCAAATCATGAAAAAGGATATACAACGGATATTAAGTGCAGAAACAGAAACATTGTGAGAAGTCCAAGAGATGTTATCAATTATGGCTGAATCGTTAAATACTGTAGTACTGCATTTAGAGCCAATGGGTGATGAGTAACTCGAGACCTTGTAATTCCAATCATTTCTCCTTAAGCTACTGATATGCATGTAGGAATGAGCATGACAACTTAGATCAGGTTGCAAGCATATAACTTCTCTAATGAACGACATAGCACAACGTTTCATACTTGGTACGTGTTTAGATCCAAATCAATACACCGTTAGAGACAACAAACTGCTTTTACCGCGATAAAATGTAGAAAGAACCGCCTAAAACACAGGGCGGAAAGCACAAGGGAGTAACAAATGTAAAAGAATATAAATTAATAATCATATTTCACACCTGTTTTCTCGGTTATCGCGTGGATTTATTAAAAAGGAAAGAAATCTTTCCATGGCTTCAAACTCACGTTGATGCATTTTGGTGATTGACCAAACATCCTTTTTTCAACTTAACTATTGCATAGTTAAGCATAGCCCAGTATCTACATAGTCTATATACGGCCTATTCATAATTTGGGTGCCAAAAGGTTTGCCGATATGCGAAAGGAAGCGCTTTAAGTTGGTATTTAGATTGTAGTTCCACTCTCTTTAAGCATCACCCTCCTACCTCCCCTCTTGCACCTGATTGATAAATTCCTTTCGCCATCACAAATGACATTCGTCGGCTAGCACTGGCACTGAACCATCGAGCGAAATGCTCTGCAGTAACATTTGAGGCTCGTATTTGGGAGGTCCCGAGTTTGATTCCTGTCGGACCTGCCACTCTGACCATGGTTTCCCCGGGTCGGAACGTAATGCTGCGGCGGTTCCTCTTCTATCACAAATTTCTTGTCCATCATTTCCTGCCCCTTTCATCTGTTTTAGGGTTGATTGAGTAGGCGACGGCATTCGGTGTGTTGCGGATTGTGCGCTTTGGAAAGGTTTCTCCCTGGCGTTTGGTTGATCTGCTGCGGGTCCTCTCCCTAGGTGCGGAGGCGTCGGAAAATGCTCAATCTAGAATCGTACTTGCTTGCGCCATCATCGTCCCTCCCTACCAGGGGTCACGTTGGAAGTAAAAGGGCCGTTGCAGCCTATTTGCGTTGCTCTGTTGCAGATTCTAGAGGCCCCTCCGTGTGTGTAGTCCTACTGCTACTGCCAATGAATTGTTGATGTTCTTGCTAGTTGAGTACTAGCAAGTTAATATTCATGATAACACCTCATATGGATAGTCAATTTATTAACAATGTTTTTAATGTTATAGTAATATTAAGTGTAATTGTGCATTATTCGAGGTATAGGTAATACATAATGGACAGATATAAACAGCCTCTTTATTGATGCTTTTGCCACCAACGTAATTTTTTTTCAAGGCGGTTCAACTCAACGGTAACTGCAACTGACATTCTTTTACGATGGCTGCAAATTTAGACTTGAATTCAATGCCCACTTTAGAAGAGACAATGTGGATGTTGTACCTTTTAACTCTGCAGGCAACTGATTTCTTACTGAGCGAGGTGGCGCCGCGGTAACTTGTGCGACTCGCATTCGGGAGGTCGCGGGTTCAATCCCCGACGACCTCAAACTCTGACTCACGGATTTTTTTTTGTGGATCGGGAGCGAATGCTGGGGTGGTTCATCTTCTACCACTTCATCTTCCTGCCCCTCTGTACCCATCATCTTTCTTGTCATCTGTTTCAGAGTTATAGGACCAGGAGAGGGTGTTTGTTGGTTGCGGCTGGGCGGTGACTGTGAGCTCTGTTGAGGTTTCTTCCTTATATCGTTGCGGGACTGCTCAGTTAGGCCTCGCCTCCGAGTGGGGAGGACCGCTGTGGGTTGAAGGCTTTTGGGTGGGCCTGGGCGGCGGCGGGGGGATGCATTCGACTTGGAAACGTCAGGGACCCCGACCATACTTGCACCCCTCATAATTCGGATCTGGTTGCCCTTCGTCTCTCCCCTCGTCCCTCTCTCCCAGGGGTCACGATAGAAGTAAGAAGCGCCGTTTCGGCCTACTAACAGTCCTCTGCTTCGATTGCGGGGGTCCTTCCGTTCGTCTTTACCTTCAACTCATTTCTCACTTACCCCTCCCTCTACAAGATAAGTGTCTAATGTATTGGGCTAGCCGTCCTCCAGTTGCTTATCCCAGTTAAGAGCAGAATTCATTAAAATATGCTACTTCTGACTCCTCCTTCGTTTCACTGAATATAACATTATTTATCGATTTATTTATTTCAAAACAATCATAAAGCGAGGTGATGAAGTCCTGGTGTAATAGTGTGTTGAAGAAGAAAAGAAAAACACATTGCGTTTTGAGGAATTGGGTCACTTTTGCTTTATCCAAGTATACTAATTCTTATCGGTACTCTTGGTCATTGTCAGAATTGGTTAGTTCCTATGCAACTTAAAGGCATCGTATTATCTCTGTCCTCTAGTGTGTTAATCCAGGCATTTAATGTTATACAGGATGAGTTTTAAGTTCACAGACAAATTTCAGGGAGTGATTCAGGACTGGAAATGGAGCACAGAAGTTGGTATCACCTTGTGTCCGGAAATACTTAGTTTCCAAGGTAGATGGCACTGACGACATTCTCTCATAACTTGCAGTGTGGTTTTGTGTGTTGCAGATTAGTATGATTTAAACAACTTAGAAGTTGCTTAAGTTGCATTACTTGTACCGGTATTCATTCCAGGAACAAGCCGAGATAGTGTTCGTGTATGGCCGTGAGCATGGGTCCTTTGAGACAGACGTACGTTCAGGGCGGCCGCGGACTGTGCGTACACCAGATGTGGAGGAACACGTTCTCCGTGATATTGCGAACAACCCTGGTACAAGCTCCATGCAATTGGAGTAAGCCAAAGGACGGTTATCTATATCCTACACGACAACCAACGTGTGCAGAATTTATCACCGGCGGATTTTCCTGTCGCTGGTTTGTGCAACAGGCCATTGTGGAATTTCTGTCTTCAGCCTTCTTCATCAATTAAGTGACTTTTGATAAAGATGGCATCATTAATTTCGATAATCATCATCTGTGGGCTACAGAAAATCCTCACGGAATGGTTGAAGTGTCTCATCAGCAGCGGTTCAGATCAAATGTTTATGTAGGGATTACTGGTGACAGTCTACTTGGACCATTTTTCTTCCACAACGCCTGAACGGAGAAACGTATCTGGATTTCTTGGGAAACACTTTGCCTTCATTGCTGGATAATGTGCCTTTGGCAATCCGACAGGGGATGTGGCTACAACACGATAGAGCGCCAGCCCACTTCCGCATTAATGTTCGCCGACACCTCAACATCTTCCCCAGACGTTAGATAGGACGTGGAAACCCTGTTGTATGGCCTGCTCGAACATCCGACTTAAAACCTCTGGATTTTTATTCGTGGGGCCTCTGAAAAGCATTGCGTACGGCGAGCCTGTTCCTGATGTTGAGACCCTTCAACAGCGTTTCCACGTAGCCTGTGATGGTATTCGGACACAGCCCAGGACATTCGAACGAGTGAGGCAATCCATGATGCGACGTGTGAACGCGTGCATTGCATCCCATGGAGGCCGCTTTGAACATCTGCTGTGATATGGATGGGTTTCAGGCCATGCACTGTGCGCCAGGGCTCTTTTTTGTCGTTCTTCAGTGTCTTCTACCCCTGAAACAAGGTAATATGAACTTTTGTGTTCCATTTCCAATCAGGAATCACCCTCTGAAGTTTGTCCGTGGACTTCAAACTCATTCTGTATGCAATGAATCGAAATTTTAAAAGAGACTTCACTTTACATGCTCCTACATAACAAAAAATTCGATACCGAAATTCACCGCAAATACTCGTTTTGAGACTCCCTGAATCGAGAAGTATGCATTTTTAGAAAACGCGTTGTGTGTGTGTGTGTGTGTGTGTGTGTGTGTGTGTGTGTGTGTGTGTGTGTGTGTGTGTGTGTGTGTGTGAACAGCGTAACTCAGAAATAAAAAGTCAGTTAAGCAAACTTGGTATTTAACTTCAGCGCCCGCCCCCCCTACAAGGATGTGACAACAAGTTTTCAAAAAGAAGTTTCCAACCCTCACCATCCTTTACATGGAAAAATTTGTTATCTTTTATTTTCTCAAAAATGACTAACGATTTTTTTTATTAAAATACCATAGTTTTAAGATATGTGGATGACAGAATGTATATCCTGGTTTTCCTGGTAATAGTCTGCGAAGTTCCCTTCTTTCTGAATGACTTTCGTATAACTAATAAACAAAGTCTTACTAATCAAAGAATGTAAATCTCATTAAAACACAAACAAAACGTTTTGTGGCTTTGAGCATACGAGGTATTCATTATTATTGGGCACAGTTTACAAACATACTTTTCTCCAGTGGCAGGTCGCCAATCATCGCTTTTACTTGTGCAATTTCAAAGTCATCATATAGGGATCCGCTTTTTAAAAATCTGAATATAGCTTTAGCCTATTGTATACTTCTTTATCTACAACGAAATCTGAAAATTTGTGTGATGACAGCTTATCTCGATTAACAAGAATTGGATAGAAGAGTAAAATTTTGTAAGAATAGTTTGTAGAAGACTGAGTGAAAAAAGTCTACATATCAGATAACGCTTTTTGGAAGCGTATCCGTGTGTGTGTGTCTGTCACTCTGAGCAGCATAACGAAGAGTCGGATAAACACCTAACTTGGTATTTAATTTTACTGTCTTCCAGAGATGCGACACACATATTTTCAAGAAAATCTCCACACCTCAAACTACCCTTTAGATGGAACATTTTTCGAAAATTTTGATTTGTTCAAAAATACCTCTAACGTTTTTGATTAAAATATCATACGTTTAAGTTATTTTTATGGCAAATGAAATGCATATCTTGAATTTTCTGGGTATGTCCGCAGAAGTCCTCTTCATTCTAAATGACTTTCACATAATTGGTAAACCGTAACAGATAGACAAAATTTTGCTACACAAAAACTGCAGATCTCGTTAAAACACAAAATTTATGTTATATATATATATATATATATATATATATATATTGTGGCGTGAACCATTTCCAAGATATTCTTTATTTGTTTGAATTTTCCAATACTTATGTTTTTTCTCAAATGGGAAATCGTTATTCTTTTTTTATGTTCTGGACATGTAAAGAGAATGAAATGCTCCACATAGCAATCAGCTCTTAAAAGATTTGACTATCGTTTAAAGCCTACCATATTCCCCTTGCATCTACAAGAAAATTAGCAATAACATTAACATCTCGATATCTTGATAAACATGAAATAGATGGAGAATAAGCGTTTGTAAAAATAGTTTGTACAGGAATAGAGAGAGTCATGTGAGTGTAACACATCAGAATTTTTCGAGTTGAGAAAGTAAAAATGTAGTGGCATAACTTAGGCATTGTTTGAAAATTTGACAGCTGGATCCAGTACATGTGGATAGCGAAAGTATGTGATCAGAAGTAGTTGATGCAGAAGAGAGGATAGTTTGTGGATTTGCTAATTGTTGCTTATCAATCATTGAAACAACAATAACATGTCTCTAGTTTCCTTGATGGTTTACTCTATTCCTCTGCCTGACGTAAGGAGAGAGAGAGTCAAATTCGTTGAATCAGTAGGATACAATTTGGAGTAAATAAATAAATAAATAAATAAATAAAACTGTCTTCGGCTAGAACTCCCACAATTTTAAACAAGCCAATAGCTCAGTTCTAAATCCTACAGTTTATTTCAGAAGGTATAGAAAGAATCGTTATCTCTAAGTATAGTGGAGCTGATCTGAACGAATGTGCCATATGTTTCTGGAACAGCCACAAGATAAAACAAATTTCCATGCAGCGGCGCTTTCGGTCTGTCGCTTCACTTTATGGGTGGTATGACCTTGAGCACCGCCGAAACGGCGAACGTTTTCAAACCGCCTTTGTTCTGCTTTAAAAGCACCAAAATCGTTCAGGCTCAAACAGACGCGTTCCCCCAAAACAACTTTGTGAAGCGCATCTTCAATTAACGGTGTGGAGATGCATTTAACTGTATGTGTATGCTTCTTGGCTGAACTTGCAAGTTGCAATGCAGTGAGTCATGGCCACGGTGTCAAACTGACTCATGGCCACGGCTAGAATCCATATATGAACTTCAGTTCCCATAGCTCTATCCGTGCCAACAGAATGCATTTACAAATTCAGCTTCCCCGAATTGGGACCAACGTAAACAAAGCATACCAAGTAACAAAAGGATATAAACATATAATTGAAATCGTAAACAATACAAATAACTTAACAAGTTGCACCTATATAAACACTAAATAATCTGCAAATATATATTCGTGCACAGTTTTAAAAATTCTGGTAGTCAAATTAATGGAGATAAAATTCTAATTTTTAATAGACAGAAAAAACATATGTTTTGGCAGATTTCAATATCTTGCATACTATTAGTTTTACAATTGTTTGAATTTTTGTTTTCAACCGGTTTGTACGTGGCGTTTACAGATTTATTTATCATGCATTAAATAGAGCGATGATTTTTTGTGCGATACCTCATTTTGCAGTGAAAATAGGTTTTCATTTGTAGGAAGAATAAAATGTCAGTCAGGGATTTTCAAGTCTTTTCCTGAACTTCCTCATTAACGCCTCAAATTTTAGACTTCACAAATTTATTTCTTCGCCAGTTCAAATCATACGTCGATGAAAACATCAGGTTAGTGTACACAAAAAATTGCACTACTAAGTGCATATAGTAAGTATAAATAAATCAAAAGTTATGGTATTTAAAAGAGGAAATAAACTAAAAAGAGAAGAGAAATGACAGATGGGGGGTTTAAAGTTAGAAGTTGTCAAGGAGTTGGATTATTTGGGGGGGGGATGAGCAGTAATGGTGAATGGGGGACGCATGGCAGGAAGGTTATGGTTAAAGGAAAGGTGCCAATGACAGAAGTAAGGATGTGCGAATACAAATTAGAAATGCCAACTAAATGGATAGAAAGAATGTATGAAGCATATGCAGTAGAAATTTGGGGAGGATCTGAATTAAGCAGAAAAATAGACCAGAGCTATAGAACGTTCTGTAAAGAGCTATTGGGGTTACCAAGATCAGCACCAGGGGAAGTAGCATTAGTGGAATTAGGAAGAACAAGAAGAAAGGGAGTGATACTGGAAAGGATATTAAAATTTTGGTTTAGATGCCTGAGAAAAGATAAAGAGGAAATTTTAAAGATATGCATGGAACAACAAAAGAGTATGAAAAATAAAAATGGATGGTGGACAGGGGTAGAAAAAATTATGCAGAAGAAAGGAATGGGAGATATTTGGAGAAAGGAGAAAGAAATAGCAATGGCTTCTGGATAACAGTAAGAAACAGAGTGGAGGACATAGAAAGACAAGAGATTTGGGGAAGCTTAGAGAATAAAAAGTCACTAGGGTTCTATAGATTAGTAAAAAGGAAATGGGGAAGAGAAGGGTATGTGGATTATTGTAATAGAGCAGAAAAAGAAGCGTTTGCTGGATGAGAACAGGATCAATGTATCTGAGAGGACTAAGAGGCCCAAAAAAAAAAAAGAGGAATTTGCGAATTATGCGAAGGTAGTGAGAGCACAGAGCATTATACATTATATGACAGAATGCAAAGAATTAGCAGAATGGAGACAAGAAGTATGGGAGGAAAAATGGGAAAAAATGGATGGAAAAATGGTAGCAATTAAAATGTTGACAAGAAAAGAAGAAAAGCAAAATAAGAATATGGGGGAGTTCTTAAAGAAAGTAAAAGAGAAATGGATTAGAAAAGTAAGAGAGATAAGAAAGGTAGAAAAGCAAACCGAGGAAGGAGAGGATGGGCAATAGGGATTAAGGGTAGCAAGGGATGCTCAGATGAGCCAGAAGGCAGGGTGCCAGGCAAAAAGAGCAGCATAGCTGGCAAGGAAATTTGTACATAGGTTAAGTTAGTTTATAAGTGGAATATTGTAAAAAGAATTGTGTATAAAAATGTACAAACAAAGTTATCTATCTATCTAAAAGTGCATATAAAATAAGTTTGTAAACACCACTGATAAAAAGATTGAAAAATCGGTGAAATCTTCA
The DNA here is from genome assembly GCA_030765065.1 of Deroplatys truncata. NCBI lineage: Eukaryota > Metazoa > Arthropoda > Insecta > Mantodea > Mantidae > Deroplatys > Deroplatys truncata. The sequence goes on from CM060978.1 coordinate 81,803,413, forward strand.
AAACAATAAAACTAATAAAATGAAAGATTTTGAAAAACCAAACAACATCTAAAATATAATACCATTTTTTCTCTGTGTGTATTAAGAACAAGAATTTTATTTCCATTCATTTGGCTGCTAGAATTTTTTAAAGACGAATACTTTTGTCCACCACTGTATGTGGAAGTGGCCCTTAACTAAAACAAACAGAACCCTTTAAGAACACTGAGTGCCACTGCTTTAATAAATTAATTCTTTAATTTATATCTTCTGCTAAACGTTACAAAAGAACATGAGACTGTGTCCCTGGCTGCAATCTAACAACGACAATTGAGAAGATAATATTTATTTCAGATGTAAGGTATAACTGGCTTGTAAATAACACACTTTTCGTCACTTTCAGGCTGGCCTTCGTCTGTTTCCAATTTGATGGTAGGATCTATGATAGTTCATGTATACTGACGTTCATAAAAAGTGGCTCATAGTGAAACGCAGCTGTTTATATTAGCGCTGACAATCTAACCCTACTCTCTGCCAGCATGATATTAACCGTCCCTTTAACATAACACTAGTCACCGGATTGGCAGAGTAACATTACAAGCTATAATATATCTTTTTACGTTATTCACATCACGCATTGGCCACCAATTTGAAGATAGATGTATTGTAGTTCCACTGTTGGGGAGCCAAACTTGAAATAGTTGCAGCCCCACGTACGATACAAAGTTTCCGGTGGCCTTCGCCCCACGTTCACTTTCCGGTGGCCTTCGCCCCCACGTTTAAAAATCAACTTGTAATTTGAAAGTTTATTTAAATATTATATTTATATGCCTCGGCTGCGTCAGCAATAATTTGCAGAAACACGTATCTCTTAGCAGGGGTGGTGTGGCTAAAGAATGAAGGCTTATACAAATTATTATTTTTACTTCACTCCTTTTTATTAATCTTTCACACGATTAAATAACACTTCACTGATATATCATACTGTAGAGCTGTGAGAGTATTTATTAATTGCACTTTTTAATACGTAAACTTTATTGTTATTCTTGCCGTAATGAAGTTTTATGTCTGATACTTAACCTGTACTGTATCGAAGTGCTCGGAAACGCTGCCTAGTAGCGTCTGGCTTCTTCCGCTTAAATTCGTACATTTACTATATTTCATGTCTCTGATTGGCTAATTTTACTCCAATAGAATACTTTTATTTAACTATAGCTTTTTCTAGTTTTTGCTTGGCTATTTATAAGAATTATTAGTAGTATTATTAAACTTTCCAATTTATTATTGCCTCAAAGATACCTCATTGTCAGCAACTATCGGCTTCTATTCTCACAGCTCCTTCATTGTTAAATTATGTAACATTATTATACATGTACATAATATAAACATTAATACAATGACTGCTACATACATTTTATATTATTACATACACATATTGCTTTAAGGCGGGCTGTTATTATATTTTATATTATATAATTAGACATATCATTTAAGTGTTAAATACTGCCTCAAAACTTGTTGGCTGTGTTCTCACTAGCGGAATACAGTTAAGGCATGCTTCGTTTAATTTTGGCGCTAAAATAAGATAATATAATAAACACGTAGAACTATAGGCGAAAATTAAAAACATTTTGTTCTTTGTTCTTTTAATACAGCTAACCTTTTATTTTTATGCTATACCACCGTTTTCTTAATGCCTGTTTTCTTATTGCCGTTTCAATGGCGGTAGTAACTTTAATTTCATCATTGAAAACTGAAGCCGTACACTTTGCTTCAAATTTTGATGCTGCTATCTCGAAGTTGCATCCATGTAGGTAACGTTTAATGTTACAGTTTTGTTGAAGAGTTCTGTGATGTCATCTCCTAGCTCGTTCTGAGTTGTCTACTCTACGAGCTGCTACAGTGGTATAGCTATGAGTTCTTTCTTTCAGTGTATGCGTAAGCGTAGTGTGAAAGGATAACATCAGTTTAGTTAGCTGACGAGTTTTAATGTTCGCACAAATATTCATTTGCAAAGAGTCGCCGACTATTAAATTAAATAATTACATTATTTCTAGAATAATTATGCGAAGCGTCAGTTGCCTAAGTTGCAGAAATTTTACTCAGAAAGATCCCCCGCAATAGCCGCTAAATCTTTCTAACTCAAGCGCTCACTGGACGTTACACGAGAAGTCCAGAATTAAGTCTGATTTAGAATGCATGCTCTTTTCTCAACTTAAGCTCCGTCTACCCAGCGCTACCCCTACAACGTTCCTACATGCGCGATCCAATCTTAAAACTCTGCGTATGCGTGTATGGCACTGTTTCATTGCGCTGTCTTGCTCGAATCTCAGAATTTCATTCCCTTTCTAATGTACAGAATTTTTGCGTAAGTACTTTTCAAACGTACTGGACTCAACTCTAGGTGCATTCCAGGAATCTTTATGCTAATGCGTTCACTACTCGACTGTTACTACTGAATTTCCTTAACATTACTTGCTACAAATCTTTCAACTGAGGCTTATTACATTATACATTGATTTAACATACAGAAATTGAAATTATTTCTCTACCTATCATTTCTTTATTTAATTGTTTAAATCTTCCTGACAATAATTTTGGTGCCAACGCTCTCATATAAATGTCATAGCTGTCGAACAGTTTAACGATAACATATAAACAATTCTTCTACTCTTCCTCTAGAAGGCCCAATTATGTTGTATTGGTTTAGCCTTCCCTTGAGTACCAATTGTAGCGAAACTCATTCATAGAGGCGGTTTCTGAAACACCCCCTTCATTTCACATCAATTAAAACATCGTTCATTGGTTCGTCTTTTACCCTGAATTGTTTTTCAGTCCAGTCACTTAAAGAGCTGATACTGGCTGGGTGAAGTCAAAGATTGGAAACCTTACAGAGGAAATAAACACTTGCGATCTAGAGGAATTGGTCACATTTTATACACGTCATGCATGTACGTGATTCAGGTTGAGTGGCTACGATGTCCACTTTTCTATGTGACTGTTCCCTCCGATAAACCTACTTAGTATTTCTGGAGTTTGAGGGCTGCGGCAGTCATTGAGCGCAATTGATGGTGTCTGATATTTCTGAACAAGTTTCCTTGTGGACAGAATCCAAGGAAATGGTAAGGATCTCTCTCACTCCACAGCGGCGACCGTGGATGCTCTCCTGGTATATTTGCTCTAACTGGAGAAACGTTTGCTGTCACTTTCAGGCAATTCTTTCTTCAATTCACCACTACTTAGTCCCTCCGGTCTATGGATCCAAATATTTGCTGGTGTGAATTGTTCATAAAGAACTATACACTTTCCTTTATGAGGCTGAGGATACCAGTTTTGAAACTCGCTCTCCTTTCTTCGTAAGCTGCGAACAGTGGCACTTTCATCAATAGTACGGCTAAGCTTGTGAAAACAGGTGTCAATTTCACCAGTTATATTATAATTAGCTTTTGTCCGAACATTTCCGGAAATTGCCCGTCTCCTACAAGCATTCAAAAGTTGCTTCTCTACCTCCCATACAGTCTCTCCACCATCTCTCTCCTCCTCATCCCTACCCTCAACGCTTATAATGCACATTTTCAAAACCCATAGCAATTTTCTTTACTTTGTCTATTACTTATCTATAGTAAGCGGAGAAAATATTGTATTCCGTCCAAAAAATCGAAATAGATATTTTCTTCATAAAATACACTTTGGGGTCCGTTTAATTTAAAAAAAAATAGAAAAAGGTGTGTGTGTTTTTGTGTGTGTGTGTGTGTGTGAGAGAGAGAGAGAGAGAGAGAGAGAGAGAGAGAGAGAGAGAACAGCATAACCCAAAAACAAAATGTCATAAATGTCCAATTTGGTACTCAAGCTTCAGACTGCTATGCGGGGTCCAAGTGGACCCAGTGTTTAAACGTTTTAGTTTATATGAGTGAAATATATAATTTAGAATTTTGAAATTTTTGTAATGTGTTACAAATGTCAGCTTTATTACCATAAAATAGTTCCGTAAAATGCTCAATAAATACAAATGTAAAAAGATAAAATATAACTTGGGGTCCACTTGGACCTTTCATAGCAGTTAACGTCTCATAAAATGTTCTGCATCTTGAACGTTTTATGTTGGCTGCCTTATGTTTTTCAGTTATTCTAGCATTTGAAATTTTGTGGAAACAGTTCAGTACTCTCCTCGTGTGCATTGTAAGGTGTCGAAACTGAAAGGTGAAACTTTTAAAAGCCCGATGTCAGTTATGTGTCTAAGAAAAAAATGATAGAAAATCTAGAACAAAGAACACATAGACAGGAAATTCATTTGCGATACCCACGCAAGAAAATGCAGACAGTAGTATGTCTTGGATGTTTACATGAATTGTAAAACTCCATGTAAAACTTAAAGGTACTGGTAGTACATTATTAAAATGTTAAACTGCAGTTGTGAATCCCAGTGAACAAAATCTGATGTGTTACACTCACATGACTTTCTCTACTCTTGTACAAACTATTTTTACAAACGCTTAATCTCATTGCTAATTTTCTTGTGGATGCAAGAGGAATTGGTAGGCTTTAAGCTATAGTCAAATATTTTAAGAGCTGGTTGCTATGTGGAGTATTCCATTCTCTTTGCATTAACAGGACAAAAAATCTGATGTGTTACACTCACATAACTTTCTCTACTCTTGTACAACCTAATTTTACAAATGACTATTCTCCATATGCTTCATGTTAATCGAGATATCGAGATGTCAATCTTATTGGTAATTTTCTTGTAGATGCAAGGAAAATATGGTAGCTTTTAAGCGATAGTCAAATATTTTAACGCCGGTTGCTATGTGACGCATTCCATTCTCTTTGCATGTCCAGGACATAAAAAAATGAATAACGCATTTGAGAAAAAGTATGAGTATTGGAAAATTTAAGGAAATAACAAGCAATATCTCGAAAACGGTTCACTCAACAAAAGAAATGTATATGACATAAGTTGTGTATTTTAACGCGATCTACATTTTTTGTGTAGTAAAATTTTGTCTATCTCTTATGGTTTACCAGTTATGCAAAAACCGTTCACAATGAAGAATACTTTTGGAGACATTCCCAGAAAATTTGAGATATACATTTCATTTCTCGTGACATTACCCTAAACATATGATATTTTCATCAAAATCGTTAGAGCCATTTTTGAGAAAATTAAAATTTTCGAAAAATCTTCCATGTAAAGGGTAGTCTGGGGTGGAGGGATTTTCTTGAAAACCTTCATGTCGCATCTCCGGAAGATACTGAACCTAAATACCAAGTTTGGTGCTTATCCGATTGTTCGTTTTTGAGTTATGCTGTTCACAGACTCACACACACACATACACACACACACAAAGACACACACACGGACATGTTTCCAAAAATGCTTTTTACTTTCTCTACTACGTATAGTAAGTAGGGGAAGTATTGCATTCCACCCAAAAATTCGATACCGAGATTTCACCGGAAATACATGTTTTGAGACCTCCTGAATCCAAAAAAAGCATTTTTGGAAACATGTCCGTGTGTGTGTCTGTGTGTCTGTGTGTGTGTGTGTGTGTGTCTGTGTGTGTGTCTGTGTGTGTGTGTGTGAACAGCATAACTCAAAAACGAACAGTCGGATAAACACCAAACTTGGTATTTAGGTTCAGTATCTTCCAGAGATGCGACACGAAGGTTTTCAAGAAAATCCCCCCACCCCAGACTACCCTTTACATGGAACATTTTTCGAAAATTTTAATTTTCTCAAAAATGGCTCTAACGATTTTGTTTAAAATATCATATGTTTAAGATAATGCCATGAGAAATGAAATGTATATCTCGAATTTTCTGGGAATGTCTCCAAAAGTATTCTTCATTGTGAACGACTTTTGCATAACTGGTAAACCATAAGAGATAGACAAAATTTTACTACACAAAAAATGTTGATCTCGTTAAAATACACAACTTATGTTATATACATTTCTTTTGTTGAGTGAACCGTTTTCGAGATATTGCTTGTTATTCCCTTAAATTTTCCAATACTTATACTTTTTCTCAAATTCGTTATTCATTTTTTTATGTCCTGGACTTGCAAAGAGAATGGAATTCGACACATAGCAACCAGCGTTAAAATATTTGACCATCGCTTAAAAGCTACCATATTCCCCTTGCATCTACAAGAAAATTAGCAATAAGATTGACATCTCGATATCTCGATTAACATAAAGCATATGGAGAATAGGCGTTTGTAAAAATAGATTGTACAAGAGTAGAGAAAGTCATGTGAGTGTAACACATCAGATTTTTTTGGATTCAGGAGGTCTCAAAACGTGTATTTCCGATGAAATCTCGGTATCGAATTTTTGGGTGGAATGCAATACTTCCCCTACTTACTATACGTAGTAGAGAAAGTAAAAAATGATTAACGAATTTGAGAAAAAGTATAAGACAGACACACAGACACACAGACACACAGACGGACATGTTTCCAAAAATGCTTTTTTTGGATTCAGTGAGTCTCAAAATATGTATTTCCGGTGAAATCTCGGTATCGAATTTTTGGGTGGAATACAATACTTCCCCTACTTACTATACGTAGTAGAGAAAGTAAAAAAAATGAATAACGTATTCCCATTTGATGAAAAGTATAAGAATTGGAAAATTTATGGGAATAACAAGGCAATATCTCGAAAATGGTTCACTCTACAAAAAAAAATGTATACGACATAGATTGTGTAGTTTAACGCGATCTACATTTTTTGTGTTGTAAAATTTTGTCTATCTCTTATAGTTTACCAGTTATGCAAAAGTCGTTCACAATGAAGAATACTTTTGGAGACATTCCCAAGAAATTCAAGATATACATTTCATTTGTCATGAAAATATCTTAAACATATGATAGTTTAATCAAAATCGTTAGAGCCATTTTTGAGAAAATTAAAATTTTCGAAAAATGTTCCATGTAAAAGATAATCTGGGCTGGGGGATTTTCTTGAAAACCTTCGTGTCGCATCTCTGGAAGATACTGAACCTAAATACCTTGTTTGGTGTTTATCCGACTGTTCGTTTCTGAGTATGCTGTTCTCACACACACACACACACACACACACACACACACACACACACACACACACACACACAAACACACACACACACGGACATGTTTCCAAAAATGCTTTTTTTGGATTCAGGGGGTCTCAAAACATATATTTCCGGTGAAATCTCGGTATCGAATTTTTGGGTGGAATACAATACTTCCCCAACTTACTATACGTAGTAGAGAAAGTAATAAAAAGTAAAACAAATTATTTCATCTAATGCGATAGAGCTGGGAAATAAAAATAATGTAATTTTTATTTCGGCAGTTTGTTTGACAATGCTAATTTTGAGCTACATTGTTGGTAAAAAAATGTTGAGTTTTAAAATGATTTTATTCGTTCTCAGTGAACTTAAGATAATTATATCGTGTTAATTCGAGTTTTCTGTTGGGTCCACTTGGACCCCTCCCAGTGTTATAAGAAGGTACAAAAGCATAGCAGTCTTAAGGTTAAGTTCATAATGTACCAAGGATGCGACCAGAAGATTTTCATGCTCCTCCACCCCAGACTAGCCTTTACATTGGAAACTCCTCCTTATTTTTTATTTTATTCTCTCAAAAATGGCTAGCGATTTTGATTCAAATACACCGAACCAGATGGCTGCGCAGTAAAGTGTGAGGCTCACTTTCGGGAGGTCCCGGGTTCGATTCCCGTTGACCGCCCACTCTTACCTTGGGTTTTTCGTGATTTTCCCTGATCGCTAGGCAAATTATGGAATGGTTTCTCATTTTCCATGATTTCCTTTCCATCATTTCCCTTTCGTTAGTTCCCCTCTCATCTTTCAGGTGTGCTTCTAGGTTTCGTGGTGTATGGCGGTGCCGAGCAGCGGTGCTCAAAGGAAAGAGTGCTCCCCGTACACACTAAAAGACTGCTTGGTCGATTGGGTCGTTTATCGCCCTCTCTAGGCAGCTCCAGCAATCGGATGTTTCTTCAAGCCTGGAACTGTTGGGGATTTCCGCACATCTCTGTGGCCTGTAGCCGCCTGTGGTTCCTTCACTTCTCCCTTCCTCCTGGAGGGTGGTAGCGATAATAGATCTATGTAGGTCGCAGTGCGCGAGGTGTCACCCTCGTTGTATAACCTAACCTATTAAAATACCATATATTTAACATATTTGAGTGACAAATAAGTTGTACATCTTGAATTTTTTGGCAATAGTTTGTGTAGTCATCTTCATTCTGAGTGAATTTGACATAAATATAGTCAAACACTTAGACGAAAAATGTAGATCTCTTTAAAATATACAACTTATGCCAAAAGAAATTGTTCTTTCAGAGATGTGCATCGCTATTGGTTTGAGTTTTCAAAAAGCTAACTCGCTATTCGTTTGGAAGGAACGTGGAATTTTAACGCCAGCGTATAGCGATCCGCTTTAATAACACCTGACTATCGCTTCAGCTTCCTGCAGCCCCCACATACCTTCAAAGAAATGTGTAATGAAAGCATTTATGCAAAGTTTAAACTTTGACAAGAACAGTTTGTAGAAGAGATATAAATTAAACGATAGTGAGTAAAGAGAACCATATGAATGCAAGACGTCAGCTTCTTTTTTCTGAGGTATTAAAACATTTAAATCTAAGTACGAGGTTTAATAATACAGGAGAACTTGTGTCTGTTATGCGATCAGACTATACTTTTATCGTAGTCACAAACTATAAAAGATGGGGAATAGTGCTTGGAGATGACTCGCTTATGTAAGAATAATATTAGCAAAAACAACTTCATATAGGCTCCGCGGTAACGTGCCAGGGTCGCATTCGGGAGGACCTGGGTTCTTGCGGCCGGCCACTCTGACCATGAGTATTTCGTAGGTTTCCCAGGTTGGCAAAGGCGAATGCTAGGTTGGTTTCTCTTCTACCACGAATTTCATTTCCCTCTTTCCTCCCCATAAGAGGGGTTTCGACCTCTCAACTGCCATGATGCGGGCGCTGCGGACCCTGAACACTCGTGGTACTTCTGACGTTACTAGAAGTACGCTGGACCAAACGTCCGAGCCCCACCCGTAAGAATGTCATTTGGATTGGATTGAACTCGGCGGGGCAGTGGTTTCCGATCCCATGGGAGATTGGGTACGTCTGGGCGGTTTTCCTTCCAGGCGGGGTTGTGAGACGCCTCAAGGTCCTCCGGTACCGTCCTGGTAAACAGTTGCTAGAGACTGTCGGCCCACCGAGGTTGTTCGGTAGTCTTCCTTTCTAGGGTTGACGCGCGTAAATGGCGTATCCAGTTCCAACCCTTAATGAGGGAGCCGGATTAGGCAACCAGGTGCCGGCCCAAAGGTAAAGCTCTCGGGAGTTGGGAGTGTCACTGGGATGACGCCCGCTCCCCAGGGGCACGTGGGGGCGCATTCCCCTTGTGTGTCTTATTTCCCTCTTTCCTATCATTTCGCTTCCTCTTTCATGCTTCAGTTAGGCTTAGGGGCTGTGCAGTGTCGGTTGGAATGTTCTCGAACATGCCAGATGGCAGTCTTCTCTGAGCCGTCTCAGGTGAGTCGATTCTCCCCGGTTCCGCCAGAGGGAAAGTTTTTCTGAGCATCCCACCGGTGTAACCAGTTCCTCAAAGGTGGAATCGTTAGAGACCTCTGCGGTCTATAGTCTGTTGCGGTTCCATCACCTCATCCGTTCCTCCCGGGAGTGGTAAGCACAAAAGAGCCGCGTTGTGTCGCGGTGCAAGATGTCCCCTTCGTTCCCTGGTCATAGTAATGGCATAAATAACTCCTCAATTATTCGTCTTATACAAGCTATGCAACTTGTCAGAAATGGTCTTTTTGTTTCAGATTGTCGGAGGGAACTCGGCACTGCACCAGTGAGGAATTATACCTATGGCTCCCGAGGGAGGAGGAGATAAAAGTGGACAGCGGGCCGCTACGACAGGTTCCCTACAGTTGCAGATTGAAGCTCCTCGACAGGCAGACCTGGAACCTCCGCCCCACACAGAGGGTCCACCATCCCGCTCCGAAAGGGCGGTCCGTTTACCCCCGGCAACCACCCGAAAGCCGGGGAGAAGAGAAAGTTCCACAGAGAGCATCCTTTTCCCCCTGTCACTCCGCACCGAAACACCATCGCCGACACTTCCAACTCTGAAACAGACCTAACGGGGTGAAGGATGAATGAAAAGATAAATGAAACGAAATGGGGGGGCAGGACATTCGAGGCTGATTTAAACCACTCCAGCATTCGCCTGATGACCCGGGAAAACCCCCAGAAAAAGCTGTGAGTCAGAGTTGGCGGTCGCCGGAAATCGATCCCGGCACCTCCCGAATTCGATTCGCAGGCGTTACCGCGGGCCACCTTGCTCGGCCAGAAACAGTTTATTTATAAACTTTTGTTGTGTGTTATATAACAAGTTTATAATAATAGGTTCAGTATTCATTAAGATAAAATGCTATTAAAGAAAACCGCAAACAACGGACAAAAGAAAGGAGGGGAAAAAAGGAAAAGTAAATGCGAAGCTTGTATTCAATGTGGTGAAGGGGATTATAGTTGTTAACATTGGTTATTTTATTTAAAATCGAAAATTGCTGGAAACGTTGCGGAACTTTCTACTATACGTGTAGCTGTGTGTATAATACGCTTTTCTGTTTCATTTATCTAGCTCCTTTTAACTTATTGTGTTATTACTGTAGATTTTAACATTAGGTTTGCTCGTTTTTATCAAGAAACACACCCACGCATTCCATCTCATTTTAATATTCCCAGACACTGTGGAGGGTAAGGAATGATTCCAGTTAAAGACAAAAGTTTGCGCCCTAACTGAGTGTGGAACCTAGGACCTCTGGGTTGGGAACCCAGAACGCTGATCAATCGACCACAGAGGCAGTCTCATGTTTTTACTTTGAGGCAGTATTTTTAACACTTGAATAATTTCAGTCTAATTATATAATATATAAATTCAATAACAGCCCGCCTTAAAGCAATATGTGTATGTAACAATATATAAAAAGTATATGTTACAGTCATATGTTTACATTATTGTATACATGTGTAATAGTGTTATGTGAATGTATTACATAATTTAATAATATAGCAGCTGTGAGAATAATAGGTTAAAAGTTGCTTACAATGAGGTAACCTTGAGGCAATAATGAATTTGAAAGTTTAACGATACTACTTATAATTCTTGGAAGCAATAATGTAATTTTTGTGAGTTTATAAAATAGCCAATCAACAACCAGAAAAAGCTTTAGTTAAATGAAGGTATTCTATTGGACTAGGATTAGCCAATCAGAAACTAAAATGTAGCAAAATTTAAATTCAGAAGTGAGTTGGTTGTAAACAGTGTTCCTAACCGGACGCGAGATGCGTTCTCGAGAAATTTAATACATATTCGTGTGAGACAAAATAGTTTTTAGTGTTAAAAAGTGCAAGTAATTAATAAAAAAAAATCTCACAGCTCTCTATATCAGTGAAGTGTTATTTAATCTGTGTCAAGCATTAATAAATGGAGTGAAGAAAACCTTAAAATCTGTGTAAGCCTACATTCTTCAGTCGTACCACTCCCTGCTAAGACATTCATGTCTCTAAAAATATATATATATATATAAATACTGACAGAGCCGAGGCAAACAAATATATAATATCTAAAGAAACAGTCAAAATTACAAAGTTAATATTTTTTAAACATTTGGGGCAAAGGCCACCGGAAAGTACATTTGGGGCGAAGGCTACCGGAAACTTTACCATACGTGCGGTTGCAACTACTTCAAGTTCGGCTCCCCAACATTTGAACTACAATACAACTCCTGCTAAAATTAAACTTCGACTTCACCATTTAATAATATATCTTGCTAGTAAACGATATTTGAAATGAAGGGAAAAATATTTTATTTTCCACAAGTTTTCCTATTTTGGAGATAGTACAAATGTTTACATACGTAAGGGAAGTCTTTGTGTATTAAAACCTTTTATTTGCATATTTGTTATATTTCATGTCATCAAAATTGTTAATATCTGAAATTTTCGAGTACAGACATAATTCTCTTCCTCGATTTAGAAAGACCCAACTGAGGGGCGTTTTCAAAAATGTCTTAATTACGAAAACCTGTTTTTTTTCAAAAGAGCTGTTTTAAAATGCGCCTATACAGGATAGACCATTTAAGTTGAGACTTTTCCCCAAATCTCCAAAACTAAGAGTTGTAGAAAGAAATGCCTTGAATTAAAGTTGCTTGATATTATGAGAGAAAGTAAATGCCATTATCATCATGTTTTATTTGGAGGGCGTTATGATGGTAATTTTAGGATACATTTAATCTGACCTTAATTGTAGGTTTCCGTTTAAAAAAAAATAGACCTTAAATGACTATCCCAAGTCCTCCAAACAAAACAAGACTAATGACATTTACTTTCCCCATAATATCAAGTAACTTTTATTTGGGACATTTCTTTCTACAACGCTTAGTTTGTAGAGAGTGGACAGGCATAGTCTATACAAAGCCGGGACTGCATAACTTCTCAATCCGCAGGCTGAGAAGACTCCCTCGGTATATATAAAGCTTTTTAAAACACACAAGATAAAACAACCGTATTGCAGAAGCTCAGCGCTTAATTAAATCTCATTGGCTAGAGATTTCAAATGTGCATTATCGTCATCACTGTGCATCCGAGGTCATTAGCCTCCTAAAGAAAATCATTCGTGAAAACGTAAAATTAGCTAAGTGTTATTTACATGTAGAAAATGTATTTGTATGTAGGTATATTTGTAAGTTCTACACATGCAGGGATCGATATTTCCAATAACTGTACATATTGTAGAACGCTTGTATTCAGCAGTTGTATTTGCTGATATATATTTATTTCAATAAATTCTTTGTTCATATATAATACTTATGTACGTAGTGAGGCAGTATTTTTAACACTTAAATAATTTCAGTCTAATTATATAATATGTAAATTCAATAACAGCCCGCCTTAAAGCAATATGTGTATGTAATAATTTGTAAAATGTATGTAACAGTCATTGTATATGTTTATATTATTGTATACATGTTCAATAATGTTATGTGGATGTATTACGTAATTTAATAATGTAGGAGCTGTGAGAAATAGGTCAAAAGTTGCTAACAAGGAGGTAACAATGAGGTAACCTTGACGCAATAATGAATTAGAAAGTAATAATACTACTGGCGATTCTTGGAAGCAATAATATAATTTTAGTGAGAGCTTATAAAATAGCCAATCAACAACCAGAAAAGACTTTAGTTAAATGAACGTATTCTATTGGATTAGGATTAGCCAATCAGAAACTGAAATAGAGCAAATTGTACAAATTTAGGCAGTAGAAATCAGTTCAATTGCTTGTAGTTGGTTGTAGACAGTGTTCCTAACCGGACGCGAGATGCGTCCTCGAGAAATTTAATACGTATTCGTGTGAGACGAAAATAGTTTAAGTGTTAAAAAGTGCATGTATTTAATAAAAGAATCTCACAGCTCTCTATATCAGTGAAGTGTTATTTAAATTGTGTCAAGGATTAATAAATGTAGTGAAGTAAAAATTATAATCTGTGTAAGCCTACATTCTTAGCCGCACTACTCTCTGCAAAGAAATCCATGTCTCTAACAATTATACTGACGCAGCCGAGGCAAACATAAAGATATAATATTTAAAGAAACAGTCAAAATTACAAAGTTAATATTTTTTTAAATACATTTTTGGGGCAAAGGCCACCGGAAAGTAAATTTGGGACGAAGGCTACCGGGTACCATACGTGCGGTTGCAACTACTTCAAGTTCGGCTCCCCAACAGTTGAACTACAATACAACTCCTACTTCAAATTGGCTTTCCATACGTAGCAGCAACAAATAATCTACTTCAGTAGCTCAATTGTACATGTTCTATGTGTTCACCAGTCTCACCGGCCAATAGTGAACTCGCAGAACATAATCTAATCTAATATCTAATTCAGTGCCCTTCTGCGCCATTTAACGCACCATGCTTTAATTTCACCGCTACAGTACGTGAGGTTTAGTTGAAACATGACCATTTTGACGCTACCTGACCGGACTGGGAGAGGGGGGTGCGCTAATGGCTGTCCGAGTGCTGAGAAACCCTGTCACAGTCACCCTTCACTGCCTAGTCTCTCAGTACAGCTGTACTTGCCAGTTGCACTTTTGGCAGTAAAATATAGAAAATATCCTGAAATCTTCGGCCGTCCTTGCTTCGCTGGCTTTCGTATTGTTACAAGCGGGTATTGGTTGTTCTCTTTTAACCTTCATGTTCCAACCTAAACCAGATTTAAATAGCAAGTTTCAATAGTAAACGTTTTGAGATTAGGCAGTTAAGGATTACCAACTACCGTGCTCTTTTTGCTTTTCATGTTTCAACTTAAAGCAAATCCACTATAAGGACAGTGTGAGAATTCGAATCTCCTTACAGAATTTCGGCCAGTATATGAACAGGTGCCATTGTGAAGAAATTGGGGATCCACAAAAGGGTTTAAAATACACATAGGTATATTTTGGATCCAATGCAGACCACTGTGTCGGTATTTGTCGACGAGTCATTCTCATCTTCAAATTCTTAAAATGACTGTGGCTGTAAACATCTAAGAACTTTGGATATTTACACTGAAATGGTGTGATTGTATATACAGAATTCCATGGTTTGCACACTGATATGAGAGATTAATTGCTTCAACTGCTTAGCTTATTTTTGTACAGCTGCCAAAATCTTGGCGTTGAAGTTTTGGGCATTTCAGGCTGTATGTCGATTAATGCCACACCCAGTTAAAATGCTAGAATATAAGACAACAAAATAAAACTAAAACTGTACCTTAAAATTTTCCGTATGAAGTAAGGTGTATTAAAGGAGTTGTATTATAGTTCTTATGTTGGGGAGCCGAACTTGAAGTAGTAGCAACCGCACGTATGGTACCCGGTAGCCTTCGTCCCAAATTTAAAAATATTAACTTTGTAATTTTGACTGTTTCTTTAAATTATCGGCTATGTCAGTATTATTGTTAGAGACATGTTTCTCTTTGCAGGGTTGTGGTGCGGCTGAAGAATGTAGGCTTACACAGATTATAATTTTTACTTCACTACCTTTTATTAATTCTTAACACGATTTAAATAACACTTCACTGATATAGATAGCTGTAACATTCTTTTATTAATTACTTGCACTTTTTAACACGTAAACTATTTTCGTCTCACACTGAATACGTATTAAACTTCTTGAGCGCACATCTCGCGTCTGATTAGTAACACTGTCTGTTAGCAACGCGTACAGTTATGAGCACTGTCTACAAGCAACTGACTTGATTTCTTCCGCCTAAATTTGTAAATTTCTGTATTTCAATTTCTGATCGGCTATTCCTAATCCAATAGAATACTTTTACTTAACTTAAGCTTTTTCTGGTTGTTGATTGGCTACTTTATGAACTGTCACAAAAAATTACATTATTGTTGCTCCAATAATGACTAGTAGCATTATTAAACATTCTTACTCATTACTGCCTCAAAGTTACTTCATTGTTATCTCATTGTTGGCAACTTTTTACCTATTATTCTCACAGCTCCTACATTATTAAATTACGCAATACATTCACTACTATGGTCCTTGGCGTCCCATTGGGCGTGAAAGACCAGTAATTTTGCTCAGAGGCCTCTTTATCGACTTGAGGTTGTTTTATGTACCCTAATCTACGACACGGGACCACCGGCTTTACTTCCCTTCCGAAGGAAGCCATGCTAAGGTTTTTACGTCCACCATTGTACGCCCACTATTAGCACCACCTATAGTAAGTAAAGGAAGTGTTAATTGTATTCCACCCAAAAATTCGATACCGAGATTTCACCATAAATACGCGCATACGATTATACGATTCTGCTTAATTTCATAGATAGGAAAATAAGCAGAAACAGTTTCATTGCATATTTCGTTGTAAGTGCATACAAGGGGTTAGAGGAAACGGAATCGATAGTTAGATGTTTAAAAGCGGACCGATATATGCTGGCCTTGAAATCCCATACCCTTCCCATGACATAGCGAGAAACAATTGAAAAGTGACAGCTCTTTTAAATCTGACAAGAGTACTGAATAATTCAAACCAACAATACTGGATCTCTCGAAAATAAGCGATGCCACAAAAAAACTTCATTTGCAATAAATTGTGGGTTTTGAAGAAATTATTTTTTTATGTGCAGTACGTTTTGTCATCTCTTATGGGTTTACAATTTATACACACTTCCTTCCGAATGTAAAGGATTTCATAGGCTATTCCGAGAAAAGTTAACTTATACATTTTATTGATAAATATCTTAAATGCATGATATTTTAATCAAAAGCATTAGAACTATTTTTGCCAAAATAAAAGGAATTCAAACAGGTGAAGGGTGGAAGATATACTCGTTGGTATTTTTAATTCTCATCCTGTATAATATAAACACGGATAAAATAAGGTGGTGCCTTCAGTATGTCCAAACTCCAATACGATATTCATTTATATGATATTTAATTGTAAAAATACTTTAAAGCGAAATGTTAAGTTAAAACAACAATTTTCATATCTTACATTAAAGGACTGTATTACATAGATCTAGTGAAATTGACGTTTTGTTTGTTTAGAATGCATAGGTATATACAGGATTGACTATCTGTACCTGTCGATTTTCGAAAATAAATTAAGAATATAAAACACAATTAATTACTTTTTGTAACCAAACATTAGAATGAAGTTTGCCATCCCAACCTAGCACTTCATTTTTCTAAGTTTTGAAACAGTACGCTTGTCAAGTGATCTACATTTCCCAAGCATTGTTGATAGATCCGCTGAAGGCGCGCTAAATTAAATTGAGTTTTATTTATGAACGTTCTTTAACTGCTGCGGTCCTTAGCGTGCCATTCTACATTGGGCGTGAAAGTCCGGAAATTTTAGTCAGAGGCCTCTATCAGGCTTGAGGTTCTTTTACATGCCGTAAATCTACGACACGCGACCACCGGCTTTACTTCCCTTCCGAAGGAAGCCATGCTAAGGATTTTTACGCCCGAAAAATATCCATCGGCCTCCGCCGGGTTAAACCCGCGACCTCGGGAACTAGAGTCTAACATGGTACCCCTAGACCACGGAGGGTGACTGAAGGCGCGCTGAAGTCTCTGTTCCAAGGTGTTTCGCAGATTCTCAATGTATTCTGCTATTTAAGTAAATAAAATACTTTGTAGTTACGAAACATTATTGTACCCCTGCAACCCGCATTGTTGAAATTACGGCGAAATAGTCGCTGCAAAATCACTGAATTGCCATTAAAAAGTACATAAGTAAAATTGCTATAAGAAATGATGTTCAGCAGGTTATGGCTCCATTATTACTTTAAACCTAGAGTTGAAGAGTGCTCTACCAGCGTGATTGTATTAGTAACGCACTACCCTAGGCGACAGGCGGTTCTTATGCTTTAGATTTATGACAGCACTACCTGCTTAGGCTGCTTCCGTGCAATAGCCTCCTTCGCTTAGAAACTTAAACCCAATTTATTCAAGACACTCCACTAGTAAAAATGTATGTTGTCATTCTTGTCGATATGCGTGTTATATTCGTTTAATTTGGAAGATATGTAGTCGAACACAGCCGGCCCTCGTAGCCGTGGTCGCCACAGTGTATAGTTCGGCGCTCGCCAAGCTGAGGGTCGCGGGTTCGAGTCCCGCCATGGGCATAGGTGTTTGAATGTGTGTGTAAATTGTGTAATTGCGGTAAATGACCACAGTAATGATAAACTGGGTAAATATGGGAACTTATTTAGCTACTAGCCTGAAAAGCAAAACAGACATTTGTATTACACTCTTTTGAGCCAAACTGTCGCCGAGGATAGCGCTTGGGTTAATACCAATCTACTGTATGTAAAAATACGTCAGGTTTCTGTGATTCTCTGTATAAACACTTATTTTATAACGAAATAAGTTGTGTTCACTGGTTCAGACAAATGCAAAATGAAAGTTCGGTTCACTTTCGAGAACTTCTTTAAAAATATTAGCATTTTTATCAATTTAGTACTATGGAATCAGTTAACTTTTAGGAATTCTCAATATGTTATATAAGTAATATTTATTATTATTATTATTATTATTATTATTATGCCTCAATTTTAAAATCAGCATTCATCAATACTGTTCACTAAAGTCACTGGAATATTTAGCATCAAAGTATCATTGCATTTTAAAATCATTTTAATTGAAAAACTTATCTATGAAGATATTATTCCTCAATAGCGTATACTTTGCTGAGAAGGTATATACTATTTTTCTTTCCTTCTTTTCAGTTTATTGCAGACTAAAAGCAAACTGGAGGTAGTTATCCTTGGTAGTAATCATCATCTAAGAGATGGCATTTCTGATTGAAATTGCCTGCAGTGCCTAGGGGGGTTTTCCAATGATATGAATATTCCAGTCTGCAGGAGAGGAAATCTTATCTGGGGGGAACGCTGGTCAAACTCTCCTACTTGATAACCACATCGCACACTCGTCCCCTGGGATTGGACTCAAGCTGACACACGGTGGTACTTCAGCAAGCTGCCTTACCGACACACACTGGAGATCAATACCGACCGAGCTGCCTGTAGCAAGGAAACTGAACCTCCGTGAAGACATGCTGATTCTCCTAGAGCGGCTAGACAACTTGCATCACAAAATAAATAAGTAGAGGTATGCGAAGTGTTGCCACCTTTTTAAAGTTACAACACACAAAATATGAACACTACTGGCAACGGTTACGACTCTTTTCTTAAGAATAACTTGTACACTTAAGTATCCTACGAACAACCTACTGAACATAATTCTGTAATAATACAGAAACTCAATCAAAGTTAAAATTACACTACAAGTAACTAAAATATAACTGTAGAAAGGCGTGAAATTAGATCGATGTGGAGATAACCTCCTTCCCTCCCACACTGCGTGCCCGTGTTCGAACCTCAGTTGGATTAAACTACTCGCCTGAAGTTTTAAGTTAAAAGTTTTTCTTGGCTCTAGCAATTTCAATCCTTGAGCTATTTTACACATTTACAATGCTGTATTTCACGCTACCAATGTTTATAAAGCAAAACAAAGATGTGCAAGTTTCTGCCAGCTAAAGAGAGACAGTTTTATTTTACCTGAGAGATGCAAAGACTATACAGGGTGGACCATTTAAGTTGAGATTATACAATATCTCCAAAACTAAAGGTTGTACAAAGAGATATCTTCAATGAAAGTTGGCTGATATTATGGGGTAAAATAAATGCCATTAGTAGTGTTTTATTTGGAGGACGTTGTGATGGTCATTTTAGGTTTAATTTAAATAGCCCCTAATTGTAGGTTCTCATTTAAAAAAATTAATTGAACCCAAAAACGCAACTTTTATTCAAGACATTTCTTTCTACAACGTTTAGTTTTGCAGATATTTTACAGTCTCAACTTAAATGGTCCACTCTGTAAAGCTAGTTCTATTAGAGATAAATAGTCTAGTAGGCCGATGATGTATTATATTCCATTCAAAAACAGATGTAGAAATGTCACGGTATCATGTTATGAAAACCAGTGAACCCTAAAAGAGAAAGAACAACATAACTCAAAAACGAAACTTGATACTGGAATCAGGCACTGTTTAAATATTATAGACGAGTATTTTCATAAAGACTTGCCAACCTCAAACCACCCCTTACCATGGAAAACTCTTAGTTATTTCTCATTTTCATTTTCTCAAAAATGCTTTAACGATGTTGATTAAAGTGCCATAGTTTAAGATATTCTAATGAATAATAAAATGTATATCATGACCTTTTTTAATAGCTTATGACATCCTCTTTCTTCTGAATGAATTTTCTATACTCGTAAACTGCAATAGGACTAAAATGCTACTACATGAAAAATGTAACGTTGAAATATGTAGTTTATGTAAATACTTTTTCATAGCAGACCATTTTCGAAATATTCAATGTAACGTTTAAGTTTTTCAGTTCGAACGTCATGTGACATCTATAAACCATATTACGCAATTCTTTTTTTCCCTGCATGGGTTCACGAGTAACAAAAACTGACTTACGATATCCGAAGTAATCAAGTCCACAATGCTTAATTAAGGATTATTTCTAATCAAATCAGGAATAATCTGAGGCGGATAGAAGAATTAATGTCTAAATGGATAGTATCAAAAATAAAGAATGATGTAAAATTGTGACAAGAAGAGGTAATCGTGCGAGATGTTTTTACCTGAACCTGCAGTATTCAGAAAATTGTAAGGAGCTGGCTCCGCACAAGGAATCAATTCGAACGCGTCCGCTAACTTTGGGAATCGGAAACGCACCTCATTAAAAGCTTGGAATAAAATCGGGCGTTCGGAAATCAATTCGGATGCACGCGTTGTGTCTCTCGTAAGCATACAAGAGTTCCGAGTATCTTTATAAACTATATGGTATTGCAAATTGGAACCGTTTCAGTATCGTAACCACTAGAAATGGATAGAGAAATTTTAAATGAACAGTCTATAGAAGCGCTACGAAATGGCAAAAGTGTAGAGGAATTTAAACGACTGTTAACATTTGAGGCAGTATTTTTAACACTTAAATGATTTCAGTCTAATTATATAATATATAAATTCAATAACAGCCCGCCTTAAAGCAATATGTGTATGTAACTATATATAAAAAGTGTATATTACAGTCATTGTAAATGTTTATATTATTGTATCCATGTTTAATAATGTTATGTGAATGTATTACGTAATTTAATAATGTAGGAGCTGTGAGAATAATAGGTTAAGCATTGTTAACAATAAGGTAACAATGAGGTAATCTTGAGGCAATAATGAGTTTGAGAGTTTAACAATACTACTTCTGATTCTTGGAAGCAATGATGTAATTTTAGTGACAGTTTATAAAATAGCCAATCAACAACCAGAAAAAGCTTTAGTTAAATGAAGGTATTCTATTAGACTAGGATTAGCCAATCAGAAACTGAAAAGGAGAAACATTTACAAATTCAGAAGTCAGTTGGCTGCAGACAGCGTTACTAACCAGACGCAAAAAGTGTCCTTGAGAAGTATAATACGTATTCGTGTGAGACGAAAATAGTTTACGTGTTAAAAAGTGCATGTAATTAATAAAAACATCTCACAGCTCTCTCTCTCTCTCTATCTCTCTATCTCTCTATCTCTCTATCTCTCTATCTCTCTATCTCTCTATCTCTCTATCTCTCTATCTCTCTATCTATCTATATCAGGTAAGTGTTATTTAAATCGTGTCAAGCATTAATAAAAGGAGTGAAGTAAAATTATAATCTATGTAAGCGTACATTCTTCTCGCATTACAACCCTGCTAAGAGAAACGTATCTCTAATAATAATACTGAAGCAGCCGAGACAAACATAAATATATGATATTTAAAGAAACATTCAAATTACAAAGTTAATAATTTTTTTTAAATTTGGGGCAAAGGCCACCCGAAAGTACATTTGGGGCGAAGGCTACCGGAAACAATTTACTATACGTGCGGTTGCAACTAATACAAGTTCGACTCCCCAACAGTTGAACTATAATACAACTCCTTCAATGCAATCTACCTTAAATTGACGCCCAAAGCGTGGTAAAAATAACGTAACAA
Organism: Deroplatys truncata; assembly: GCA_030765065.1. Lineage (NCBI taxonomy): Eukaryota > Metazoa > Arthropoda > Insecta > Mantodea > Mantidae > Deroplatys > Deroplatys truncata. Next base: position 81,825,018 of record CM060978.1, read on the forward strand.
ACCATCTTCTTCAAATTGGCGTCCATACGTGGGGCTAATAAAATGCTACTTCTCACATCACATTTTGTTTTACCTTGTTCCTTTAATTTCTATGAGAGAGAAACCATTTATAAACCAGGGAGTTTACCAGAATAGTAGCAAGTATTACTGTACAGGTCAAGTAGTCCATATTAAAACATTATATATCTACTTTAGAACATTAGTGTTGATTGCAAAGTACTCGTAAGATGCAGAGAAAATATTTAAAAGAGGATTTTTGTGAGGTAACTTAAATTGTAGCTATAATTTGATAAATGGAGATTTGATTTTTTTCTACTTTTGTTTTTTAGGCTTAATTTTCATACATGCTTAATTTCGGTGTCCTGGCATTTAAATTCGGTCAGATGACCATGTGGGCTGTAGTAATCTGCACTTTTCTAGCTGCAAATTAATGAAGGGAAAGCTCTCGTTTTAATAGAAAGAAAAAACAAATTTAATAGTTTACGTGCGCTGGCTTTTTTTCAAACTTCTCATGCGAGATGTTTACAATATAATTTTGCATGCACATAATAGACCATTTTTTAAAAAATAAAATCTGATGTGTTACACTCACATGACTTTCTCTACTCTTATACAAACTATTTTTACAAACTCTTATTCTCCATCCACTTCATATTAATCGAGATAAACATTTGCAGAAACGATCTTTTGACATGCCAAGAGAATTACATTTTACACATAGAGACCAGTTCTAAAAATATTTGACTATCGCTTAAGGCCTACTATGTTCCCCTTGTTTTGTAATCGCAAGGGCAATATAAGCATAGACATATCTCTTAATAGCTGGTTGCTAGGTGCAGCACCTTTTTCTTTGCCAGATTAATACTCTTTGCATATCCAAGACAAAAAATGAATACCGAATTCCCATTTGAGAAAATAAGTATTGAACATTTTAAGGGAATAACAAGCAATATCTCGAAAATGGTTCACTCAACAACAAAAATGTATATGACATAAATTGTGTATTTTAACGCGGTCTACATTTTTTATGTAGTAAAATTTTGTCTATCTCTTATGGTTTACCAGTTATGCAAAAGTAGTTCACAATGAAGAATACTTTTGGAGACATTCCCAGAAAATTCAAGATATACATTTTATTTATCATAAAAATATCTTAAACATATGATATTTTAATCAAAATCGTTAAGAGCCATTTTTGAGAAAATTAAAATTTTCGAAAAATGTTCCATGTAAAGGGTAATCTGGGGTGGGGGGATTTTGTTGAAAACCTTCGTGTCGCATCTCTGGTAGATACTGAACCTAAATACCAAGTTTGGTGTTTATCCGACTGTTCGTTTCTGAATTATGCTGTACACAGACACACACACGGACATGTTTCCAAAAATGTTTTTTTACTTTCTCTACTACGTATAGTAAGAAGAGCAAGTATTGCATTCCACCCAAAAATTCGATACCGAGATTTCACCGGAAATACGTGTTTTGAGACCCCCTGAATCCAAAAAAGCATACTTAATGCCTAAATATTCACATATCACGACACTACCCTTGAATTTTCTAAAATTTAAATTCTCAATTCTCTCCTTTAGAATTAATTATTTGCACGCTAAAAAACAAACAAAAACGTTATATGATTATTAACTTACTAAAGACAAAAGTATCCTCGTAGCTTGTCTCGAGTGTTCTATGGTGTATTTTCTTCTGAATGATTTTATTTATGGCTTTGGCATCCATTTCGTTTTTTATTTTGAAAAGGGGCACGATTTATGATCCCGCTATTTACACATTAAACTTTACGTGTTTGTATTTAGTTCACACAGGCATTTTTTGTGCAGTTAAATTTGTCTGCTCTCTCTACTAAATGTTGGTATGGCTTCTATTAGCTTTCTCTGAATGCAGGGTGGGACAAATTGGAAGTGCGGCCGGTCGGCACCACCTGGTAGCTAATCACACGAAGGTGTTTAGCAGCGAAAGGGTTAACAAGAGTTTATAAGCACTCCTATCTACTCCATTTATTTTAAAACAATCATTGCAAGTTGCTCTTAAAATTATGAAGTAGTGTGTTAATATAACGTTATCTAAAATATATTATTCTCTGCTGCTTTTAGACTGAGTAAATTTTTATGTCATTTAGAATCTTTTGATTAGTATTTGGCCCAGTGATTTGCTGAATAAACGGAAAATCAATCTTGGGTATTTCATATACCAGATGAATAGACCTTCTGCTAACATCACAACGGTACCCGTGGGAAATCTTTTCTGTCGTTTCATATATCTTCTTTTACATATTTTTTACTTCTTTCATTTTATTATTAATTCTGGATATTCCATCCCTAGTTGCATACTTTATCTCTGTTGTTAACTTCTGCTATTAGTAACTTAAGTTTATTTTCCTTAACTTTTGAGATTACCATATAACAAAGAGAATGCATATGTTTTAAACAAAAAGTTTTAATCAGAATAATGTTTTATAGACAAGGGACAATCAAATTCCTTTAGATCAACGCTCTTTCGAATAAAATTAGAAGAATAAATGTTCTTAAATAGGTATTTTCCAAAAGTAAATGTCTGGAGTATAATTTGTTTGAAAATATGTGGATTGATGATTTCAATGTCTTGAGGCCTATTTCTTCAATGGATTCTTGAGAAAGCAGGTGATTGTTCACCTTACACCAAAAGTGACTTCGCTATCCCTAAGACTATTTACAGTTTTAATACAAGGGATTGTTGATTCGTATACAAATTTCTTTTTTTTATAGACGTTCTCAGGTTAATCTCGGTAGGTTTCAAAAGGAATGTCGGACCAACTATACGTAGCCCGTTTTGGTTTCAGGTTTGAAGCCTGCTTTAATATTATTTAGTGATCTCAATACTAAGTGAGGATTTCAGTATACACATTTTTACTTTCTCTACTACATATAGTAAGTAGGGGAAGTATTGTACTCCACTCAAAAATTCGATACCGAGATTTCACCGGAAATATATGTTTTGAGAACCCCTGAATCATAAAAAAGCATCTTTGGAAACATGTCTGTGTGTGTGTGTGTGTGTCTGTGAACAGCATAACTCAGAAACGAACAGTCAAATAAACACCAATCTTGGTATTTAGGTTCAGTATCTTCCAGAGATGCGACACGAAGGTTTTCAAGAAAATTCCCCCACCCCAGATTACCCTTTAAATGGAACATTTTTCGAAATTATTAATTTTCTCAAAAATGGCTATAACGATTTTGATTAAAATATCATATGTTTAAGATATTTTCATGACAAATGAAATGTATATCTCGAATTTTCTGGGAATGTCTCCAAAAGTATTCTTCATTGTGAACGACCTTTGCATAACTGGTAAACCATAAGAGATAGAAAAATTTTTACTGCACACAAAATGTAGATCTCGTTAAAATAGACAATTTATGTCATATACATTTGTTTTGTTGAGTGAACCATTTTCGAGATATTGCTTGTTATTCCCTTAAATTTTCCAATATTTATACTTTTTCTCAAAGTTTTTGTTCTGGTAATGCAAAGAGAATGGAATAATCCACATAGCAACCAGCTCTTAAAATATTTGACTATCGCTTAAAGCCTAGCAGTTCCCCTTGCAACTACAGAAAATTAGCAATAAGATTAACATCTCGATTAACATGAAGCATATGGAGAATAAGCGTTTGTAAAAGTAGTTTGTACAAGAGTAGAGAAAGTCAAGAGAGTGTAACACATAAGATTTTTAGGAATAAATTAGGTTACAAAGGTGTTTGGAGAGGGAGTGCAGATTTTTTTAAGTGTTGCTGGTGGACTTCAAGGGAGTATTTTGATACAAAGAACCCGATTCAAAGATTTACTGTTACAGCGCTAAACAAAATGCACTGTAAATTGTTGTTTATTAATTATAACAAATAGAAGTTGTTGTACAACGTAGTTCGAAATTTTTGCCAGATACTTGATTCCACAACTGCTTACTTTAACTCCCGGAAAACAAAACAACAGGGTATTGGGGTGTTTAAACTAATTACAGTATGTAAAATTTAGAATTGTGAATTACTGTGACAATAATTGTGTTTTTGTATTATTGTTAAGCACAATACCATTATAATTTGAAAGACTGCACTGTAATTTGAAAGATTTTTACTTGCCTAGGTTGGTAAAACGTAGAAAATAGTTATTAAGCTATGAAGTTCCGTCTTCTGTACTACATTTAATTTAGAAAATTTCAACAGCCTGTGGAGCAACAAAAATTACATCGTGCAAACTATAAAATGTTAAGAAAATGACAATTTTATGATAGAATCTTTTTCTTCTTCCATACAAATATTTTATTCAAACTCCTTCCAGAGAAAAGCTTCTCAATAAAATAATTGTTTAGTGTTGGTCTCGAAGAAGTTGTCATGGTAAAGTTTCTTTGGAATCGTCGAAAGTATCCTCAAAGAATTTTCCTCTCACACTTACGACAAACCGGAAGAAAAGCAAGTATTCAATCACCACAATAATTTCCTATACCCGAATAACGCCGCAATAAATAATGAACGTAAAGCAAAAATAAAGTCATATTTCTTCTAGGAATTATTAAGCCATATTGGCACGTCTATTCTCTCTGTGTAAAGAAAACAGAAGGGTGGCGTATTGATTTTCATTACAAGGGCGAAACGGACACTCTCAGACATGCAGCGCTTATACGGGATGTCTTAGCTTCATTAACATTCTGGTATTCACATTTTCCTTCATTTTATTTAATGTTTAGAAGTCTTTAAGACTTTTATCTTCTCTTGCTCACAACTTGCATTCACCAAAACGCATATAAAAATTTCAGCGAAAGTAAACGCTTTGATGTAACAACGACAAGAACAAATAATAATAATAATAATAATAATAATAATAATAATAATAATAATAATAATAATAATAATAAATAGGCTTCAATAATTATGACATAGCCTTTTCCAACTTGAGAAGTTCATCTCTGAAGATTTCTATGAACTTCATGTGCCCTCGTGGGTAACAATTCAGAAAGATATTTGGAAATTATCCTACACTATATTATCCAATTAAGCAATTTATAGTTTGATAATTACTTACGATGTTTATTCTCCTCACATGAACACGGGGCCCGACCAGTTGAAGACCCATATATTTTAACAGAGTAAATACTATAAACTGTCATTCTTTGTATATAGTCCATCTAGTTTTTCTCCCGTCGCTCTCCCTTACCTTTCAAATTATAAATGTTTATTTCTTCATTTCTTCTCTGATGGTTTAAAAGACTGTAGCCAACTATGAAACTGTAGCTCTGAAGATTCTTTGTGTTTACCAACCTAATGTCCAATTTTGACAGCTACTTTACAACATTGATGTTGACTATTACTTTATGCAATTAAGAATTTAGTTGTTAGTGTATAAATTTATTTAGCATCACTTTCTTCATTCCAACAGTATAAAACATTGAAACCGGGATGGGTAAAACGAGATATTTGTTCAAAAACGTACTTGGTCGCGCGTGTCCATGCTCTAAACGTTTAACATCCCTTTTTACAGCTCAGAGCTGCAAAAAACGGTGGATGAAATTGGGAGAATACCCCAAATGAGCCCCGGGTCCATTGAACTGAGGGCTTCTAGACATTTGGTTGAGAAGATATGGGAAAACCCTTACAAAAGACTTAGCCAAATAAGTCAACCCAACAGAGATTAGAACCTGGGCCCTTCGGATTGGAAAGCAAGCAGTCTACTCCCACATAACGGCGGTGTGTGTGTGTTTTTTTTTGGGGGGGTGAGAGCGCAGAGTAGGTCAAGAAGATATGTTCGATGGTTTATGGACATGGAAGGAGAATATTTTCAGAGAATTATTCTCATCACAAGCGATGCTTCCAAATGCAGTTTTTATTCGGTTTTATTTATTTTCTCAAATAAATTACTGATTTTGATAGGTGTAACCAATTATACCTATACCGAATTCTGTATAAATACCTGGCGAGCTGCTCTGTTTACTTTCTCTACTACGTATAGTAAGTAGGGGAAGTATTGCATTTCGCTAAAAATTCCTTACAGAGATTTCACCGGAAATGCATATTTTAAGGTGATCTGAACACAAGTAAGGCAATTTTTACAACCTGCCCGTGTGTGTGTGTGTGTGTGTGTGTGTGTGTGTGTGTGTGTGTGTGTGTGTGTGTGTGTGTGTGTCTTGTCTGTCTATCTTGGAACAGCATAACTCAAAAACGAATAGTCGGATAAATACCAAACTTTATATATGAGTTTAGTATCTTTCAAGGATGCAATACAAAGATTTTCAAGAAAATCCCCCACCGCAAACTACTCTTTACACGAAACATTTTACGAAAATTTTGATTTTCTCAAAAATGGCTCTAATGATTTCGATTAAAATATCATATTTTTTAAAATATTTTCATGCCAAATGAAATGTATATCTTGAATTTTCCGAGAATGTCCCCAAAGTCCTCTTTATTCTGAATGGCTTTTGCATAACTGGTAAACCGTAAGAGATAGACAAGCGTTTTCTACAAAAAAAATGTAGAGCACGTTAAAACACCAATTTATGTCATAAGCATTCTTTTTGTGGAGTGAACCACTTCAGAGTTATTTCTTGTTATTTGTTTGAATTTTCCAATACTTCTTGATTTGTTCGTTGTTCGTTTTTTTATGTCCTGGACATGCAAAGAGAATGGAATGCTCCACGTAACCACCAACTCTTAAAAGATTTGATATCGCTTTCGATATTCCCCTTGGATCCTACAAGAACATTTGCAATAAGATAAGTTTCTGTAAATGTTATCTCGATTTACAAGAAGTAGATGAAGAATAAGCGTTTTTAAAAATAGTGTATACAAGAATAGAGATAGTGATGTGAGTAACACATCAGATTTTTAATCTTGGAAGTTGTCGAGTATGGCCCATTCTAACTGTATTTGAACTAGAAATTTTATAGTGGACAAGAGACAACATTGGATTGAACATCGTCATGCAAATGGAAAACAAAGAGATTCCCAAAAGCAATCTCAAATTATCGCCAAGAGGAAGAGCAGATCGAGGGCGATCCAGGAAAGAACTGTGAAGCCAAGTCAGAAGGGGGTGTTTCCTAAACCTGAAGTAGAGATGTTCAATCAGATATGAAATGAAAGCTTATAGAATAGACTATTTTGTGAATTACAACAGTTAAATATTTCAATATTATAATATTCAAAGGCTTTTAGTTAAAAATAAAGATTTTATTATACTTACTAAGGAATTCAGGAAAAAGCAAACGGACAGCAATTCTAATATTTGGAAACATGTCCGTGTGTGTGTCTGTGTGTGTGTGTCTGTGTGTGTCTGTCTGTGAACAGCATAACTCAGAAACGAACAGTCGGATAAACACCAAACTTGGTATTTAGGTATAGTATTTTCCAGAGATGCGACACGAACGTTTTCAAGAAAATCCCCCCACCCCAGATTACCCTTTACATGGAAGATTTTTCGAAAATTTTAATTTTCTCAAAAATGGCTCTTAACGATTTTGATTAAAATATCATATGTTTAAGATATTTTTATGACAAATAAAATGTATATCTTGAATTTCCTGGGAATGTCTCCAAAAGTATTCTTCATTGTGAACGACTTTTGCATAACTGGTAAACCATGAGATAGACAAAATTTTACTACACAAAAAATGTAGATCGCGTTAAAATATACAATTTATGTCATATACATTTGTTTTGTTGAGTGAACCATTTTCGAGAGATTGCTTGTTATTCCCTTAAATTTTTCAATACTTATTTTCTCAAACGGGAATTCGTTATTCATTTTTTTGTCTTGGATATGCAAAGAGTATTAATCTGTGGGAAAGGGAATGGTGCTGCATCTAGCAACCAGCTATTAAGAGATATGTATGTGCTTAAAGGCTACTGTATTTCTATATTGCCCTTGTAAATATACATTCCCCTTACATCTACAAGAAAATTAGCAATAAGATGGAGTCTGCAAATGTTTATCTCGATTAACATGAACTAGATGGAGAATAAGCGTTTGTAAAAATAGTTTGTACAAGAGTAGAGAAAGTCTTGAGTGTAACACATCAGATTATTTCTTTTCACACTGTTGTGTCTAAATCGAACAAGCAATTCCTGAAAAACTGGTCATATCTATGCAACATGATATTTATTTTTAAAGGAACATATAGAATACGACTCTGCATATCAGAACAAGAAAACAAGACAACCCTTAGTGACCGCGTCATCATGACGTAGGGGCGCTGAATTTTTCTACTAGATATCAATTGAAGAGGATCGTCCCCGGACATGCCGTGGCAACAACGCGCAATTTGAATGTGAACCTAGAGATAAGGGGGAAGGACCAGAGAAGGGGAGATAGATCTGGGGTACTGGATGAACGTTGGTTTTACTTTCAACCCGACCCCACCCTTCTCTTCATCGCGTTGGGGTTGTAAGGTAACAGTGTCACTACCAACCGTTTCTTCCGGGTCTCACACAAGTGGCTGCCCATTTCTTTTCATTTACGTCCCGGGGCGTCTTTCCGTTCTAGTGGACGTTTTCACTTCTATCACTCTCGACAGGTTCACTTACAAGTCTCAGTTAATTGACAGGAAAACACTACAGGAAGTGCTGGTTAAAGCTTATGTTTCTATTTACTACATTTTAATCTAAGTAAACCTTTACAGAAATAGCTGCAACGATAGTCAAATGTTTAATAACTGGACGCTATACGCTGCCTTAAAATTCCATACTGTTTCCATGCAATCGCGAAAAACAAATGAATGTTGACAGAACATTAGGAAAATGACCAAGTAATAAACAATTTGAACCTTTAATAACGAATATATCAGAAATGGCAGATGCCACAAAAAAGCTTATTTGAAAAAATTGTATGTTTTAAACAGACCTGTATTTTTTATATAGAACTTTTCGTCTATCGCTTACAGTTCTACAAACTTACACAAAATTCCTTCCGAATGAAGAGGTCTTCTCAGACTATTCCCAGAAAATTTAAGATATACATTTTATTTGTCATGTAAATATTTTTAATATATGGTAATTTAACCAAAATCGTTAGTCTTTTTTAGAAATAAAAATTGTGGGTGTAGTTGTGGGTGGAGGCATTTTTTTGAAAATCCTCTTGTCACATCTTTGGAAGATACTGAACCTAAATACTAAGTTTGGTATTTATCCGACTTTTCGTTTTTGTGTTATGTTGATCACGGACGGACACACACACACATACACACACACACACAGACGGACGGACCTTCTTCTAAATATGTTTTTCGATTCAGGGGCCTTAAAACATGTATTTTCAGTGAAATGTCGCGACCCAATTTTTGGGTGGAATGCAATACCTTCTCTACCTATAATGTACGTGGTAGAAAAAGTAAAAAAGATGCATTTGAATGTCAGTCTGAACAGATTAATTCAAAACATCTTATGTGTATGCATTATCATGACCTTCCTCAGTTACTCTTCTACAAACTATTCTCACAAAAGCTTATTCTTTTGTCTAATTCTTGTTAATAGAGATAAACTTTCATTGCATATTTCCACATTCGTTGTAGGTATTATAAGGACACAGTAGGCTAAAGCGATAGTCAGGTATTTAAAAAACGGATCACTGTGTGATGGCTTTAAAATTCCATGCTCTTTACAAGACCAGGATAAGAAACGAATAGAGACTTACCACTTCAAAAAGTGTAGTAATTTGAGAATTCTTACCAAATAACAAAAACATCTCGGAAATAATTAAGGCCACAAAAATCTTATTTGACATAAATTGTGTGTTTTAATGAGATTTGTACTGTTTGTTAAGTAGGTAAGATTTTGCCTAACTCTCACGGTTTACGAATTATATAAAATTAATTCAGAATGAATAGGACTCTATGGAATATTCCCAGAAAATTCAAGATATACGTATTATTTGTCATGCAAATATCTTAAGCATATGATATTTTAATCTAAATCGTTAAGAGCGTTTTTGAGAGAAAAAAAAAAGGAGACGAGAAATTTTGCATATAGTTTGGGGTGGGGAGGATTTTATTGATATGTCATACAGTCAGTCTCTAAAGAGTAAGAATCCACAGTTTTCATTTAGTTTAAAATTTTTACCATGCATGCAAAACATAAAACAAACGAAACGTACAAAATTTTAACCAGTTGGTCAAATTTTTTATCCTTGAAAAATACGAGGGCTGATCAATAAAGACTGAGATTGATTCTTTCCTGTAGCTTTCTTGAGAGTTTCCTGTCCCTACCATGAATATTTGAAAAGAGCGGGGTTTCATGTACAATGTCCATAGGCGGCAGTACTCTCGTATCGGTAGGTTGGTAGTAATGATGTATATTGTTGACCCTAGTTGAATTTCGCATACCACAAAATGAAGGTGGCACAAGAGGAGCAATAACATTTTGTTTTCGTTTAAATCATACAGCCTCTGAAACTTTGGAAAAGCTGAAGCAAGCATACGGTGAAGATGCACTACCTCGTGCAACGGTGTTTAGGTGGTTTAAAGACTTCAAAGTAGAGCGAGTCCTCTGTGCTAAGCAAGGTGAGCCTGGTGCTTCGGCTTCTGCTATGACTGAAGTCAACATCAACACAGCTGCTGTGATTGTTGTTCCCACTCACACCACTGTTACAGCAGCGTACTGCACGTCAGTATTGGCTACACCGAGGAAGCACATTGCAAGGAAACATCCAGAACTTATCACGACAACGTGCGGCCTCACGTTGCAAATCAAGTCCAGGAATTTTTGGCTCTATTCAACATTACCTGTGTGCCGCATCTGCCTTATAGCCCCAATCTTGTCCCCTGTGATTTCTTCTTATTCCCATCACTAAAGGCAAAGCTCCGGGGCATTCGATTTGAGAGCACTGAAGCAGTGCTGAAGAAAAGTGAGGCGATTCTCAAAGACCTGACAAAGAATGGCCTGTACCATGTGTTCGAGGACTGGCAGAGACGCTATAAAAAGTGCATTCAAGTAGGAGAGGACTACTTTGAAAAAGACCATGTCAACATTGAAATGGAGTAATAAATATCTGTGAAAAAAAATTAATCTCAGTCTTTATTGATCAGCCCTCGTATTTATTACTTTCTCTATCCTATAGTAAGCAGAGAAAGTATTTATTTCACACAAAAATCCTATATCGAAATACACGTTATCAGAAACTGTTTGAATGTATGCGTTCTCTGAGAATGAGAATGCCATTACTTAAAAATGAAATGCCCGATAAATACCTTATCTTCTAAGGATGCGACACAATGACTTTCAAGAACCCCCAATCAAAACTAACTTTTATATGGGAAATGTTCCATTATCTTTTTATTTTCATAAAAATGGCTAACCTTTTTGAACTAAAATATCATATCTAATACACTTGCACGACTAGTAAGGTGTATTTCTCTAATTTTATGTGAATAGCTGGTGAAGACTTATTTCTGAATTAATTTTGTATAAATTTGTACAATTAAACCATGAGTGAGAGAGAAAGAGATTCACCACATGAAAACGGTAGCTTTATCAAAACGATTTAAACAGAAAAATTGTACCATTGAACATTTCTTGCATATTCCTGGTATTGTTTGGGAATTTCATATTTTTTCATACCAAGTAACCACTCTTTTGTTTTTCGTAACACCTTACAAAGAATGTAGAATTTCAAAGCCAGCATATAGTGACATGCTTTTTAAAAATTTGACTGTCGCTTCGGCGCAATGAAAATCAACTACAAACTTATCTCGATTAATATGAACTAAATCGAAAAACAGTATTTTGTAAAATAATTTTAGAAGAAACTCAAAAATAAACGATAGTGCATATGAAAGCCATGAGAATGTAGCAGATTGGTTGTGTTTATATAACGAAATGACGTTTTAATTGCTAATAAAAAATGTTTCTTCAACCAAAGAGTTTGTTGCATCCGTCCTGGAATGTTACTTTGATTTTAAAGGGGTATAAATAATTTGTTGAACTATTTAATTTTTAATAATTGCACAAAAATTATTAAACCACTATTTTCTGAAGCTCTTCTGAAATTTTCAAGCAAAATGTCAGTCATTTTGCCTGATTTCAGGCCTTAAGGAATGAAACAATAAATTGTTGGGAAATTCCCACCATCTCCCAAAAATAATCTTGCATGAAAGCGTTTCCTTATTTTGTTTTCTTTCTACAAAGAGTCCTATTAGTTTTGATTGAAGTGCTGAAGTGATTTATAAAATGTAAGTATATTTAGTATATTTTGATTTTATGTAAACAGCTAGTGAAGTTCCATTTATTCATGTATATATAACCACAACCGAATGTTTCTAATTTGTTTCTAATCCAACATTTTTCATGACCAAGGCAAAGTGATTGGAATTGCCTTTTATGTGAATACTGTAGTATAAAACGATTATGTGAAGTTATAATGGGTAGAGAAAATGGTGCGAGCGTGACAGTTCAGTTTTTAACTCAAAACATGTCTTAACAGTGATGTTGTGCCGTGAGTTGTGTTGAGCAAAAAAATTATGTACACTAATATTAAAGAGAGAAATAATGTGTGTGCGTGCGTGCGTGCGTGCGTGCGTGCGTGCATGCGTGCATGCATTTGAAAAGCTCTATTCCTTCTGATGGCTATGAGCTGTAAAACATCTAATTACAATTTATTTGTGTGTTTTAAAGAGATCTACATTTCTTGTGTAGTACGTTTTCGTCTTGCTTAACGTTTACCAGATAGATCTACAAGATTATACAAAATTCCTTCCGAATGAAGAGGGCTTCAAAAGCTGTTCCAAGAAAATTCAAGATATATATTCTATTTGTCATGTAAATATCTTTAATATATGGTATTTTAATCAAAATCTTTAGTGCCATCTTTTAGAAAATAAAAAATTGCGAAAAATGTTCCATGTAAAGGATAGTTTAGGGGATTTTCTTTAAAATCTACGTGTCGCATCTTTGGAAGGTGCTGAAATTAAATACAAAGTGTGGTATTGATTCAACTTTGCTTTTGAGTTATGCTGTTCACAAACACACACACATGAATGTTTTTCTGATTTTTACTTTCTCTACTACGTATAGTAAGTAGGGGAAGTATTGTATTCCACCCAAAAATTCGATACCGAGATTTCACTGGAAATATATGTTTTGAGACCCCCTGAATCCAAAAAAAAGCATTTTTGGAAACATGTCCGTGTGTCTGTGAACAGCATAACTCAGAAACGAACAATCGGATAAACACCAAACTTGGTTTAGGTTCAGTATCTTCCAGAGATGCGACACGAAGGTTTTCAAGAAAATCCCCCCACCCCAAATTACCCTTTACATGGAACATTTTTCGAAAATTTTAATTTTCTCAAAAATGACTAACGATTTTGATTAAAACATCATGTCTTTAAGATATTTTCATGACAAATAAAATGTATATCTCGAATTTTCTGCGAATGTCTCCAAAAGTATTCTTCATTGTGAACGACTTTTGCATAACTGGTAAACCACAAAGATAGACAAACGTTTACTACACAAAAAATGTAGATCGCGTTAAAATACACAATTTATGTCATATACATTTTTTTTTTTTTTTTGAGTGAACCATTTTCGAGATATTGCTTGTTATTCCCTTAAATTTTGCAATACTTACTTTTTCTCAAATGGAAATTCGTTATTCATTTTTATAGTCCTGGTAATGCAAAGAGAATGGAATATTCCACATAGCAACCAGCTCTTAAAATATTTGACTATCGCTTAAAGCCTACCAGTTCCCCTTGCATCTACAAGAAAATTAGCAATAAGATTAACATCTCGATTAACATGAAGCATATGGAGAATAAGCGTTTGTAAACATAGTTTGTACAAGAGTGAGAAAGTCATGTGAGTATAACATATCAGAATTTTTTTCTATTCGGGGGCTTCAAAACATATATTTTTGGTGAATCTCGGTATCGAATTTCGGGTGGAGTGCAATACCTCTCTACCTACTACGTGGTAGAGAAAGTAAAAATGACTCGATCATTCCAACTGATGATTGTACCGCCAAAGGGTACGTATAGGCTATGCAGCATTTCCAAAACTTTGAAGACTATCGGGGAGAGGTTAAGCAAGTCGATATTCCGCCAATGTTTCACAACTTTTTGCATGAATATCGGGAGATTTGCGGCACGTAAAAGAACCTCAAGCCTGTTAAAGAGACCTCTGAGCAAAATTAGTCTTTCACGCCCAATATAGAATGGTAGGCTAAGGACCACAGCAGTTAAAGACCTTCCATAAATAAAACTCAATTTAATTTTGGGGAATTTTTTATCCGTTATTAGGAACAGCCGGGACTATACGAAATTACAATTATAAAGGGTGAAGGGCAGAATTCACCATAAAAATCTTCTAGGGTATTGTAAAATAATGTCATAAATAACGGGGGAAGGTAAATAGAAGTAAGTAAATCTTCATTCGAGTTCTTAGCTAGCCATGCTAAGCTAGTGAGTGCATACGTATTAACTTGGTGTAGTTATACATTAATTAGACGGACAGCTACTGGGAAAGATACAACTGTGCCCACCAACTAATTTAAAACTTTTACATCAAATCTACGAGCTCTTGCTCCAGTTGTGTAAGGGATCTGTATCACATTTTGATTTATAGGGCACCCATTGCGATGAGAAAAGATTCCCACAGTCATAGAGAAGCAGGAAGGTGGGAGGGGGAAGGGAGAGGCGTGTAATTCAAAATCTGCACCCTCCAGCACGTCTCAGCAGTTAAAATGCCCTTATCCACTCGCTCAGTCCTCAGGTAATATCACCTGCAAACTTCGGATAGAGGGGATGATTTCGTTCTCTCTTATTTGGAGACCAGCTTTTGTTTCGCTGCTGAAATACCAACAAACTTTTAACGTACATGTCGTAATTAAGATAAAAGGAAATTCTGTAGTAAAATGAAAAGCAGCATAACTCTGCATATTTTTTACAAGTCCTACAAGTTGAAAGGTTAAACTTTTAAACAATTTATATAACGCTGTGTAAATAATTCTTAAACCGCTGCTTACCCTCGCACAATATCTATACCCTATACTTGTTCATATAGTCTATTTTATTTCTATATTCATAGTGTTACTCACAATACATTTTGACTAAAATTATCTCAAATTAAGGAATATAAATCTTGTTATATGCACAACACAGAAAACAAAACAAGTGTTCATATATCGTAAGTCAGTTTTCTCTTATCAATGAACCAATGCAGGAAAAATAGCATTGCATAAGATTCTTATACTGAAAACGGCTAATGCTACGAAAAAGTTATTTAACAAATTTTATTTTTCAATGAGCTCTACGTTTTTCCTTGAATAACGTTTTGATAGTTACAGATTCTAAGTTATATAAAATTCAATAAGAAAGAAGGGGACTTATCAGTAGGGACAAGATTTTGACGACTTAAAATATTTGAAAAATGGCCTAAAATTGAGATTTAGTTAATTAAAATTAAATTAGTATACAGAAATTATAAATTGATTTATACATGCACTAATAGCTATACAAGTAGAAAAAGTAGGTATAGGAATCATGATGAGATAATTTAGTAAGGAATTAAAAATATATCTTTGTTCCACGTTCTTACTTGAAGAAACTGAAAATAAAACTAAGAAAGCTGGTTTTGAAGCAGGTATTATAAAATTGTAGAATTAAATCTTTGATACAAAACTCATTGCAATTGAAGAGGACTTCACATCGCATGACATAGCAACCTAACGCTAGATTAGCGCTCATTGACGCGAAAAAGGGAAAACTGAACTGTCTCATCCGTAGTTTGGGACATGAATTCATAACAATAACTAACAACCACCACCCCTTTCCAAAAACAAAAAAACAACTATTAAATAGGAATGATTTTTCCGAAGAATGCGAACATGGTATATACAAAGTTACTGTTATTTCTCAGTTGAATAGTGAAATTTCTGATGTTTGAAAATGTATCCTTACGTAAAATGTCAATAATATCAAAATATTTATATATACTCGATGTAAAGCAAGAAAATGACTAAATAAAAACACAAAGGTCAAGAAAATAAAATAATAACGTAAAATCGAAAAAAATAGACATGGATAAAATGATTACAAAAATCTGATGATTTACACTCACATGACTTTCTCTACTCTTGTACAAACTATTTTTACAAACCCTTAATCTCCATATGCTTCATGTTAATCGAGATGTTAATCTTATTGCTAATTTTCTTTAGATGCAAAGGGGAATATGGTAGGTTTTAAGCGATAGTCAAATATTTTAAGCGTTGGTTGCTATGTGGCGCATTCCATTCTCTTTGCATGTCCAGGACATAAAAAAATGAATAACGAATTTGAGAAAAAGTATAAGTTTTGGACAATTTAAGGGAATAACAAGCAATATCTCGAAAATGGTTCACTCAACAACAAAAAAATGTAAATGACATAAATTGTGTATTTTAAAGCGATCTACATCTTTTTGTGTAGTAAAAGGTTGTCTATCCCTTATTGTTTACCAGTTATGCAAAAGTCGTTCACAATGAAGAATACTTTTGGAGACATTCCCAGAAAATTCGAGATATACTTTTCATTTGTCATGAAAATATCTTAAACATGTGATTTTTAATCAAAATCGTTGGAGCCATTTTTGAGAAAATTAAAATTTTCGAAAAATGTTCCATGTAAAGGGTATTTTGGGGTGGAGGGATTTTCTTGAAAACCTTCGTGTCGCATCTCAGGAAGATACTGAACCTAAATACCAAGTTTGGTGTTTATCCGACTGTTCGTTTCTGAGTTATGATGTTCTCAGACAGACACACAGACAGACAGACAGACAGACAGACAGACACACACGGACACGTTTCCAAAAATGTTTTTTTTGGATTCAGGGGGTCTCAAAACATGTATTTCCGGTGAAATCTCGGTATCGAATTTTTGGGTGGAATACAATACTTCCCCTACTTACTATACGTAGTAGAGAAAGTAAAAACCAATAAATACACATTTTCATAATCTGGGGTCCATGATAAGGACTTATGTACACGTTACCAATGCCAATGATGCAAAAATTAAAAGATGACGTCATCGAGGTCTTTGAGCATCATGTACGTTTTATTCATCGTGTAGACATGTAATATTAATCAAACATTTCAGCTATTTTTGAGAAAATAAAAGACGAACACGTTTCCAAGGGATCTTGGTTGCGGTGGCAGGGATTTTCTTTATGTATGATTCGAAAATTGAATTTGTTGTATTCAAGGGACCTCAAAGTACATCCCGGTGAAGTCTTGATATTGAGTTTTTGTGTGTGTACAGTGCTGCTTCTAATACCAGAGCTAAGCGGTAGAGAAAGTAAAACTAAAATTGTAGGGATACTGTCACCAATGTTCTTCCTAGAACATATAAAAGCAACTGAAACTAGTAGCTAATTACATTTCTTTTTCTTCCGTTTCCAAAATAAATTTGCGTCCAGCAGATGCGATGAACACATTCAGCAGTGGAGCTACAATATTTTCAGAGCGGAAGTGTGAAGCACGGAACTGCATTCACGGCGAAGTTCAACGAAAGACTTCAAGGAACCGAGATGCCAAGAGGATGAGCGACTATCCGAATTCCAAGAAACGCTGAGAGATACACATTTCCTGTTAAGATTTCTGGGAACGAGATGTTTACGGGCTTTATAGAACATGAATGGAAAATTAGTAGTGGCAAAATATTCACTTGTTAAATCTACTATTCTAAACAATGTCACTAAACGTGTCCTCTTGGAGACTGATCAGAGAAGATGTTTAAGGAAAAAACATTTATAATGATCTACTTTGCTCATTTTTAGAGCCACAGCCATTGTTTTTGGCGTACAAACGAAATTTGAAAAACAGTTTACTGTAATAAATTTCCTTTTTATTGCACAGAAAAGTCCACAAAATTGCTGAAAACCTTCAATTTTCTGGCTAGCTTTAAGACAATTAAAACTCGAGAACAATGAATAGTAATAATTATACAGATCCACACAATTTTTGCTGAATGGAAACTGTTGATATTTTCTGATCCCTTACCAGATGGAGGCTATCAAACCAGCCAGGATTTTGTTTCATCAGGGTACAGTTTTTCAGAAATCGCTTTTGCGAATACTAAAGCTAAGATAGCAGCAGGTACTTTCGAGGGCCCCCAGATTCGTGAACTTATGCAGGATGAGACCTTTCCTCAGTCAATGTCCGAGTTAGAGAACTCGGCATACAAAATAGTGACAGAAAACTTTCTTGGTAACAACAAGTGTGAGAACTATAAGGAAATTGTGTTGGAAATGCTACATTTTAGAAATCTAGGGTGTAAAATGAGTGTTAAAATGCATTTTCTCCTGAGCCATGTTCATTATCTTCCAGAAAATCTTGGTGCAACGAGTGAAGAAAAGACATTTTTTTCATAAAGTCATTAAAATAATGGAAACCCGTACCAAGGCCATTGGGATGTGTTAATGATGGCTGGCTGTTGTTAGTGTGTGAAAACATATACTAATGTAGGACATGCCGGAACTTTGAAGAAAAAAATTGAAGTTTTCTTCTCCCCAACAATGAAAATGGGTGGAAACTCATAATTATTGGCACATAGTTCTCTTTTTCAATATATATTATTAATATTTATGTTAATAAAACCTAAAGAAACAGTTTTGTCTTAGCTTTATGTATTTCATATATTTATAAAATTGCGTTGAAACTTAATTACATTATTACATTTGATTTGATTTTGAATGAAGATCTAGCCCAATAGAGCAAAACTGAAACATTTACTACTTATGATGATTCATTATATTTACAGGTTCTAAACCCTTTGCACTATAATTTCTAATAATAACAAATGACTTGCACTCAAAAAGTATTGAACTATCAGTTTTCCTTAAAGTAAGCAAGAAGCAAATCAATTTTAATCAGTTTCATATATATATATATATATATATATATATATATATAGACAGAGAGAGAGAGAGAGAGAGAGAGCATGTGTGTGGGTGTGCGTGTGAATAAACAAAAGCAAGAAAAAATCTTTTTTGTAGACCTGTGTTACCAGTAAAAAATTGTATCCCTTGTTTGCAATAGAGGTGATTATTTATTCCGCTAAAAAAACTGCAATAAAAAAATGGTGCTACACTCACATGACTTTCTCCTCCCATTGCTATATATAGTGCTCACACAAAAAGTGACGAAAAGGCGGATAAATCTCAAACTTAAGTAAGGAGAATTAAAGGATACAAGGCGAATTTTTATAACAACTTTGCTCTCAAGCTCAAACATTTATTTTCATGGAAAATCTTTTGTTATTTTATATTTTCATAAAACCGGCAAGAATATTTTTATTCCCCTCGGCCGTAAATAAAACAAACCTGTATCAACCAAAGCATTGCTTTTTGAATGTTTTAAAACATAGCTCTACAAAGTACGATAATATGTTATATCACGTATCATACTGATAAAATGTATAGATCTAATTTTTTTTTAAATGATCTATGAAGCTCTCTTCAGTCTCACTGAGTTTTATATAACTGGGAAGCCACAAGAGCTGAATAAAAATTGAGTATAGGGAAACATTAAGAACTCATTAAAAATCTAATGTGCCTCGCAGTTTCAACACTTCCAGAAATATCCGTTGTTTACACTTAAATTTTCCCAAGTGTAAGTTTACTTTAGTGTAACATCTTTAAAATTATGTTTCTCCTCTTTTTTTTCTAATGTTTATGGCTAATATTTACTTATGATATAAATTATTTAATATTGATTTTGCATATAACCAAGTCCATATTGCGTGATTTGAAATATTTCTAGGTAACGTGATAAAGTAAGGTGCATAAATAATAACTGTTATAATGGTAGTATCTTATAGTGTAAGACTGTTTGTGGTCTGGTGGTTAGCATGCTAACCTCTAAATCCAGAGGTCCAGGGTTCGATTGCCGGTTGGAGGGTGGAGATTTTTCTTTAGCCAGGATTTTTCTCCATCCTCCCTACAGTCTGAATGTATGAAAGAATGTGTGGTGTGGTGAATTTAATGTAACCAAAACTAATACCAACCCAAGGATTAACACTACTGTAAGACAGTGAACACAATTGAGGATAAGCAATTTTTTCCAAAAGTAAAAAGTCGCCGATATGACCTTTGATGTTAAAGGCGGCATATAAATGGAGCATTAAAAAACATAATGCATAAGGAATGCCTTTGAACTGGCAATTAGTAGAGAAATTTGGTGATGCTAAGCATAATTGTTAAGGGTAAAATTCCAATTTTTACTCCAGAGGCTTAATTTTTTTTTTTTCATTTAAGCTCCGCCTTTAACTGCAGTGGTCATAACGGAGGCCTTTTACCTTTAGGAATGTATTGCCTAAAAGGCAATGGTGTTAACTCGAATAGCTTTGTCATTGGATTTCTGACTTTGAGTTGTTTACGTTAGAAAACAAACACACACACACACACACACACACATATTCACATTCACACTCTCATCCATGCTTCCAGACTCTGGGAGGATAGGGTATAATCTTGGATAGGGAAACATTCCCACCCCCAGCCTGGAATCGTACCCAGAACCCCTCGAACAGTAGGCAGTTGCTCTATCGACTGAGCTACACTTAATGTTTTGTGTGCACTAACTGCTTGGTATTAGTATTAATAGTGTTAAGCTGGATTTTTACTTTCTCTACTACGTATGCTAAGTAGGGGAAGTATTGTATTCCACCCAAAAATTCGATACCGAGATTTCACCGGAAATATATGTTTTGAGACCCCCTGAATCCAAAAAAGCATTTTTGGAAACATGTCCATGTGTGGTCTGTGAACAGCATAACTCAGAAACGAACAGTCGGATAAACACCAAACTTGGTATTTTGGTTCAGTATCTTCCAGAGATGCGACACAAAGGTTTTCAAGATCCCCCACCACAGATTACCCTTTACATGGAACATTTTTCGAAAATTTTAATTTTCTCAAAAATGGCTCTAACGATATTGATTAAAATATATGTTTAAGATATTTTTATGACAAATGAAATGTATTTGACTATCGCTTAAAGCCTACCTATTCCCCTTGCATATACAAGAAAATTAGCAATAATATCTCGATATCTCGATTAACATGAAGCATATGGAGAATAAGTGTTTGTAAAAATAGTTTCTACAAGAGTAGAGAAAGTTATGTTAGTGTAACGCATCAGATATTCTTTTGTCCTGGTAATGCAAAGAGAACCACATAGCAACCAGCTCTTAAATATTTGACTATAACTTAAAGCCTAGCAATTCCCCTTTCATCTACAAGAAAATTAGCAATAAGATTAACATCTCGATATCTCGATTAACATAAAGCATATGGAGAATAAGCGTTTGTAAAAATAGTTTGTACAAGAGTAGAGAAAGTCATGTGAATGTAACACATCAGATTTTTTTATTTGTCTTTTTATATAAAATATAAGTTACACGCATATAACAGCAGCTCATAATTATAATTTTGAGTGTACGAAAAATATTTGTTTTAAAAAAAGGAAAAAAATTAATAGTGGATTTGATATATACTGTATTTTAGCGTTTAAATTACATGTTTTATTTTTTACATTCTGGAAATATTTACTTGATCCAAAATAATACTCTGGAGTATTTTTGTTTTTAACCACAGCTATCAGTAGATGATGTACAAGTTAGTTCCTAAGCATAAACATGACTAAGATGCATTAAAAGTGTATAAACATTTCCATTTAAGATACTGTCATACATATCTAAGGTTATCGTAAAACAAAAATTAGTTTTTTTTTCTTTCTTGATAAACTGGCCACAATTTCACCCTTGAACCCACCCTGAAAGTAGGGAACTTAAAAATATTTGGCTGCCTTGGAGTTTAGATTTGGGGACTTAAGGTAAGAATCTGCCACCTGTGCGTTTACATGTACTTGGACCCAAAAGAGACACTGTTTTAAACAAGCACTCTCACGGTTTGGGCCAGTAAAACGAAGAATGCAGAAGAGAGAGTGGTGACAATGTCAGTTTGTGACGGATGACGTGACGAGTGCTGGAATTTGCATTCTGCCACACTCGTGTATGGTCACTCGACGCATCACTCACCGTCCTAACGACCCTGTGTGACCAGAACATTACATTTTATGGCACCATCAACATGATGTTAGCAAGCATCGCTACAAACCCTTTCGTACCCTTTATCCCGTCATTTTTATCGACGTCTGTGCATGTAGGGTTATATTGCAGTTTTTATACACTCTTACTTCAACTTGATTCCTTTCGCTGTCCTTCTGGAGTTTACGTGTAAGGGGACGATACATAAATATAATACAACACGCTTGTTTTGACCATAGGTACACCCATAAAGTATAAAATGTGTCTTCCACATGTATTTGTATTCAAAAGCCATGGCGGTTACAACTTCTAGTTGCAACAGTTCTCACACGTTCTCAAACAGGAGTCACTCCATTACTACACGGTAAAACTTTCAAATATAACAACAGTGAACTTAGGGCACCTTATATCCACTCTTACGCATTTGAAATGGGGTTCTAAACGTCAAACAGTTATTTATTCTGAAAGCGTTTATGCTCTAGATGGTTAAAAAGCTTAAAAATATACCTGTTAAAGATGGTTTTGACCTTCCGTTCTTGTTGGAAGGGAAACAAAAGCCGAGTGTATTTTGTTCTAAGCAGTGTTATACATAATGTTTCATAAGTAACATATTATACCAATAGAACTAAAATTAACTCAGTATTTAAATGACAGAACACGTAAATTAATATGTTGAGGTGAATATCTTACAAAAAGTTATTTCGGTTATTATTCTACAGAATGAGACCGATATTTTAAATGATAAGTCGAGATTTCACCGGAAATATATGCTTTGAGGCCCTCTGAACCACAAAAAAGTATTTTTAACTTTCTCTACCACGTACACTCCAAGTAGCAAAAAAAGAAGAAAAAAAAATGAATGAGCAGACTCTCGAAGCGTATATTTGTCGAAGTCCAAATCGTTTCCGCGGTCGGTTCACAAAGGTGTCTCGGGATGCGTGTCTATAGCTTCGTTCTATTGTCATCTTTCATATTGAGTCCCAGCTGTTGAATATGTACTGACAGCCGAACGGTTATAAAAGCTATGTAGTAATGAAATCTACCGAGATTCGTATCCGAGCATATTTTATTATTATTTTTATTGTGCAACGCAATGCTTATTATGCATATTGTAATATAATTCCCAATTGCTAAGACTTTTGATTTCAAGGTATTTACATACGCTCACACATAAAAACTGAAACGCACTGTTTTTCGTTTTCAAACTAAATATGAAATAAGTAACTATATTACTACATAAAAAAGCAAATAAAAATAGAAATTAACTCAATAAAATCCCTGCTGTAAACTTTCTGTTTTTATTACTGCCCTCATTCTATGGAACATGGATGATATAAAATGTCTAGTCAGATTTTCATGAGAGGATACTTCCTCCTAATGATCCTGTATTTGATCTCACAAAACCTATTTTGTCTTGCAGGCAAATTTAACTCCAGAACTTTCTTCACCTCTGCTCGCACATTTTCAATAGGATTCAGATCTGGTGAGCAAGGAGGTTAATCAATCACTGTTATATCTTGCCTTTGCGAGAACCAGTTTGAAACCTGCCGACTTGTGTGGACAGGGTGGTTATCTTGCTGGAATTCAACCATTTCATCAGGATATGTAGTCCTTACACAAGAAACCATTATGTTTCCGAGGATTTCCTTATACTGGTGGCTATTTAATGTGCCATCAAGCTGCCACAACACACCTAGACCATCTCGTGATATCTAATCCCAACACGACACAGATACCGCCTTGGCGATCCATTTGTGCCAAGTATTTTGCGTCGTAACGTTTTCCTCTGGGGCGGTAGATAATTACTTCCCCCATTTGTATATGAAAATGTCACCTTGTCTGTGAATATAACCCTATTCCAGTTATGGAATAAAAATGATGGTTAAAACACCATCTATTTACATTATATTTACATTTATCAGATATTTACATGACAAATAAAATGTATACCTTAAATTTTCTGGGAATAGCCTTTGAAGTTCTCTTCACTGGGAAAATTTTATACAATCTAATATTACTGGTAAACGTTAAGTGATAGACAAAAATGTTCTCCACAAAAATGTAGATCTCCTTAAAACACACAATTTATTTCACATACCTTTCTGTGGCATCAGCCATTACTGAGTTATCCGTTATGGCCCTAATTGTTCAATACTGAGATATTCTTTTCAAGTCCTGTCGATTTTTAATTGTTTCTGGCGATGTCGTAGAAAGAGAGTGCATTTTAAGTCCAGTTCTAAACATTGGGCTATCGCAGGTATGTGTGTGCACGCGCGACTCTTCTCTCTCAGATGTTACATGATTGTATCGCAATAAGTGAAGTAGATAGAAGAATCAGGGTTTGTAAGAATAATTTATACAAGAATGATTACAGAAAGTCACTAGATTGCAACATATCATACTTTTTTTCTTTCTAAAAAGCATTTATGTGCTTTAATTGCTTGTGAATTTTTTTTTTTGCGACGGTCACGTAATTCTTGACTTGTGTATCAGATTTTGTTTGAAGGAAACTTTATCGTAATAGCAGTCTAAAATAAAACGTTTTTAACAGTAACAGATATGAATTGAGAGAAGACGTACACAACAAGAAGTATGCATACGTTCCAATTAAACTAATCCAAACAGGCAACCAATTTCGCAGGCAGCCCTGAGAAGAATAGGAACAAAATTCAAAGAACACGGACATATCAGAGATGTCGAAAGTTCCGGAAGACCTCGAAATATTAAATTTGTGTGTCGCAGCATGTTTTAAAAGTAAATGAGTTAATTTCAGCTTTATGGGTATATATAATTTAACCTATGAAAAAATGGGCTTATTTCTAAAAGTGGAAGGCATTAGAATGGCATCGCATTTAAGATAACCGTTTTCAAAATATTTATACTTTATCATACAATTCTTATATTTATGAAAACTACTTTAGAGCTCTAGCCTAATAATATAGACAATATACTACAACATCACGAGTGCTAAAAACTTCTGAATTTTACAGGTTAAAAGGAAATGCTAGAATTACCTTTCTCAATTCAGTTTTTTTAAAGGTTGTGACGAAAGTATATATAGTGATATAAAACTCAAATTTAAGAGCAAGGTGTTTAAGTTGGTTAGCCTGTAATAACTGTTGAGGTTTTGAAGTTTATTTACAACTTTATATTCATAGCTTTCTTTAAAAATTATTGACTTTATGCATCGTTTAAGGAGCAGATATATACAAAAAGTGACAAAAATAATGACAAGTTACTTTTTGTGGGTTTTAAATAGTTCCTTTATGTATTAGAAGCATGATTTAAAGCTACTCTTCCCCTCTACGTGTTTTCAGTGTATTTTGCGCGAATATCTTGATAGACTTCAACTTATGAGCTTTTTCCTCTCTCAGATGTTATATGATTGCATCGCAATAAGTTCCAGCTTTAATGTATATTAAGTTACAGGCGTGGTTTTGTTTGTGTATATATACTTCATACAATAAGATTTATCTCACTACGAAAATATAATGAAATTAAGTTTAAGTTTAAAGAAAGAAAAATAAAATGGTGCAAATGTTTAGCGATAATATACGAGTAGCAGTGAGAAAACCTAATCCACATCCATAAAATTAAGGAGTTGAAACATTTCGAAGTAAATGAATAAGATAATTGTAAATAGGACATAGCTATTAAACTAAGTCTGAGGCACAGACACAAAACTGAACTGAGGTAAAACACTTGCCTGTAAAGACTGTACTTCAAGTGGTAGAAAAAAAATCTGAATGTGTTACATTCACATTACTTTCTCTGAAATTCCATATTCTTTCCATGATACCGCGAGTAACAATTGAAAATGGACAAAGTTTTAAAAGAATGACAGAACAATTCGGATATCTCGGAAATTGGTGATGCCACAAAAATTTTATTTGAAATAAATTGTATATTTTAAAGAGATCTATAGTTTTTGTGTTGTATGTTTTCGTCTATCCCTTAACGTTTATTAGTATACAAGATTATACAAAATTCCTTCTGAATTAAGAGGACATCGCAGGCTTCCCAGTAAATTCAAGATACACATTTTATTTGTAATTTAAATATCTTTAATATACGGTATTTTAATAAAAATTGTTATAGCCATCTTGAAGATAAAAAATTCGAAACATTTGAGTAGGGTAGTTTGGGGTGTTGTTTTCGTGTCGCATCTTTGAAGGGTACTAAACCTAAATATCAAGTTTGGTATTCATCCAACATTTCGTTTTTGAATTATGTTCACACACACATGGATCTTTTTCTAAAAATGATTTGTTTTATTCAAGGGGCCTCAAAACATGTATTCCCGGTGAAATCTTGCTATCGAATTTTTGAGTGGAATGCATTACCTTCTCTACCTAGCAGTACGTGATAGAGAAAGTAATACGTAGCCAGCTTCCCCATTAAACTCTCTACAGGCTTAAAACATACTTAAAAATGGAAAAAGTTGTGATAGGAATTATATTCAATGGGTTTCTCAAGTGTGTTTCAATATGTACAAGTAAATTTTTACATATGCACATTTATTACTGCGTGAAAATAAATATTCGTGTTAAAAATAATAACGAGATGTTGCTAACCACATATAACCTACATGATTAAACGTACCTGTGTTTATTTCATCCAGCATTATAAACAGGGTTTATGATTAGAATTTTTTACAATTGACCCTATCATGCAAAATTAGTCTGCTGAAACAACATGCACCTATACTAGATTTGATCCTAACCAGCAGAATTCTAAAGACGCCCATAACAATGCTCTTTGGATTCCTTCCGAGTAGAATCATTTCCAACCCGAATTGGTCTTATATGATATGACACTGGAAATGTTCGTTCATTCAGAGGTGCCATATTATTTTTACTAAAGCCTATTGGCTATTAATGGGTTATCTGTTCTCTTCCACGGTGCTGTCATTGTTTCAAGAATCAAACAAAATTCAGCAAATTAGAATTACAATAATTATGATTTTAGAGTGATTTTTGGATCTCTTCGCCTTCGTCTTTCATATTGTGGTAGCCATTAAAGATTTCATATGTAATAATTGGATGCAACTTTACATAATGTTATAAGTCTCTGGATTTCGAAAGTATAATTAATCAAAGGCTCAGATCCTGTATCCAAAATTTTACAAAAATAATATTTCGGTTTCATTATGTTCATATTCTCGTTTGGAAACCGGTTCGTGAATTTTCCTCGCAACTATGCTCCTGAAATATAATGCCTATAAATGTTAGTTTATTAAAATTTCAAAATAAATTTAGCTCCCCTACAAAATTTAGTTAAGTGAATTCAAACTAGTAAGGCCCCGTTTTATCTTTAAGGGTAGTTATAGTTTTGCTAGATCATGTATATTATAAATTACGAAACATGGAAAACATTATGCATGTAAGACATACAGGTCATGAGGGGGGATAATATAAATGCACTTAGTTTTTGTATTTTTTCGAATAGCTCTCGTAATATGTTTAGTGCGCAGGCAAGTAACACAGGAATGACATGGCTTCCCCTGTAGACAAGTTGTACATTCTAAATGATTTTCGAATTTTGGCGATATATATGTTTATCTCTACTTTACCGCTTTTTTATTACTTTTCCTGTTCTACTATTGGGAAACTACTACTAAATGTAAATGCATCCTTTCTGCGGCTTAGCAAACAAGTATTTCGGTTATTATTACATTATGAATATGGGCACTGCCACGCGACATTAAAGCAAACAGAATATGGCTCAACCTTTTAAGAACCTTCGTCTAAGAAAATGACCGCCTCGAGCGACCCGAAGTGACCAAGAGCTCGAAAGATCAGCAAATCCCGGTCACTATGGCTGACCTCAAGGAGGGATAGCCGATGAATGAAATCAGGATTGGGACGATCGTAAATCTGCCTGCAGCACGCGCAATCCTGCTGGACGAGGTAATCAAGGCGATGAAGTGGTCATCACGGACTGACAGCAGGGAGACTGACCAGTGGTCACGTGTGGTTACAAGGACAGGATAGTGCTGTCCTCAAAGGGAAATATAACTTATTTATTCACAAGTTATAACCCCTATGGTTAGCACTCTTGATCTGGAACCCAGCGGAAAGAAAACAAATTATAGACATATAACCTGATGAACTTTACAAAACCAGTTTATGGTTTCCATTTTATGGTCTGGGAATAAATAACTAGTACAAATGCTTTTAAGAATATCCAGGTTTAAGATCTTATTAGGTTTACACAAACCTTCAGGAAAACTAGGATCCTTAATTCTTTCGTGAAAAAGACAGATTCTTGCAAGATTTTTGCCAAAAACGTCTACAATAAAGCTGGACTCCTTAGACAATTAATGTCAAAAGTTGTGTATTTAACACCCATGCGTATTCCTGGCAATATCTGATACGATAGCTTCTACAAATTTAAGTAAAATATATTAAGAAAACAAAAATTCAAGTTAAATTTAACGTCACACCAGCTGAAGAAAGCGGTACTCAAACAAAGTGGCATATCTATGAAATTGACCAAAATCAGTATCGGCCTTAAATTTTAAGAAAATCGCTTTTTTGGCATTAAAACCCTCAATCGACAGACACTTTAAATATGAGCTTTCTCTTAATACTTTATGCATTTTTTGCGTTACTGAAAATGCCCAAAAGGATCCATTTTAGGAACGCTTACTGTTCGAGAAATCTAGCAGGAAATTTCCTTTCTATTTTAGAAAATAATTTAATTTTTAGAATAACAAACACTTTTATTTATTAAACTTTTAAATATTCTTAGCGTATAACAATAAAACTCTTCTAAAATAATTAAACAAAATCTTATCTATACACGTTTAATTATAAAAATAAACTACAAAGAGAAAACCTTGATGATGTTTTAAATTTATATACTCTCGAGTATTTTGATCGTATATTTAAATAAAAATACCATTTACTTCACGAATGATATCAGTTTATGATTTTATCATATTTTATTTTGTAAAAATAATTATTGAAATGGCTAAGGTAACTAGAGATATTAAATCGGAGAAAACATTGTCACAATTTTTAATTAGCTAAGGTGTATACTGCAGAATTTACAAATTTCAAAGTATATATTAAAATATAGAGTATGCTAAACATTTATAAAGATCAACAGTTAAGCATTTGAACACCTGCATGCGCAGCAGGTCTGTCCATATTTGTTAGAGTTGAGTGGTAGTCTGATGTGTAACATTACACAACCTTTTTCTTGTACACTTTTATTATAAAAAGTAATTTGATATCGACTTATTTATTCATGATAAATGGCTACAAATGACTTGCTAGATTATACGAAATGGATTATACAGACCACGTATAAACCATGCTTAGATGATATATATATATACACGACACCAGATTTTTATCAACAATGAACTAGGCGAAAAAAGAAGAGAATAACACATTGTTGCTAACACTTAGCAAAACTTAAAATATACAGCAAAATTTGGAAAATGGACAATACACAAAAATTAGTTTTTTGACATGCGTAAAGAGGGGGGTGTTAAGCGATTTCAATTTTGGTTTATATTAGTCTGTATAATAGTCCCATTATATTGGCAACATAACTTGATTACGCCATTTTGAAGACAAAATATTACAAGGAAGGTATTTAAAATTACACATATTTGATTCAAAAAAATGATTCGTAATAAAATCTTTTCTAAATCTTTTCAAAAAATATCAAAGATTTACGCCTTCAAATGAAAATATTCTTAAAATCTTTTTTGGTAGTTTAATTTAGCAGATACAGTAAATAGTTACATTTAAAATTGGTGTTTATAATTAGGTTCCGAAAGTGAAAATTAATCTCTCCTATTGAGTAATTTAGAAGAAAACACTGAAGTTTGCAGAAAAATTGTAGAATGTATGTACTAAATTTAAGATATCTAGATCAAGAGGTGTATGAGGTGTGCGCCTAATAAGTCTTGAGGAATGGTTTACGACATTGCCAAAATTAATAAAGAAACTTGAACTCCTGAAAGAAAAACAAAATTCTCTTAATGAGAACATTCAACCTCGCAATCTTATTTTTTTTTTCACAATGAGAATGAAGAGGATTTTGCACGCTATTTACATAAAATTCAAAATACACATTTCAGTTATCATGAAAATATCTGAGGTATGACTTTTTAATCAAAATCATAGCAACCATTTATGAGAAATTAAAAAATAACTAAAGCTTTCCCCTGTAAAGGTTTCTTTGGTGTGGGAGGGGGCGGAATTCTATGAAAATGTTTGGCTTGCATTCTGAATGTGTGCCTTAATGCATGTAATTTGGCGCGCGCACGCACTAAAGTATTTTTATTTTCTGGGAACAAATTTCCAGTGAAATCATGAAACCAAATAACACACGTCAGAGAGCAAAGGCAACTGTTTTGCTTTGCGTTGACGTGGACGCTATCAAAAGAACATGGAAAACACAATGTCTTAACCTTTTAAAACCTTTCTATAAGAAGGTGACCACATCGGAGGGACCCGAATTGACCAAGAGCTCAAAAGATCATCAAATCCCTGACCTCAAGAAGGATTCGGACGTGCTATCCTGCCGAACAAGGTCATCAAAGCGATGAAGTGGTCATCAAGGAATGACAGGGAGAATGACCAGTGGTCAGCGCGTGTCTGCTAGGGTAGGTCAGCACGCGCTTCAAACCGGCTCGGCCAGCAATTAGAGGGATTACTGGCGTGCACAGGCAATAAATTGTCGGATTATGCAAATGTATAGGCACCGCCTTCCTCTTTTTAAATATCCATCAACGGCAGAACGTACGTGACTCGGCTCGTGTTAGGGAGAACTCAATAAATTGACTGTGTGTCACTGTCCACGACAAACCGCTGTGCAAATCTAACAGTCAACATGTTGGTAGGGACATTTTTCAGTTGTTAGGTTGCTCTCTTCCTAGAACAGATCATACCTGATGTGGTATAAAGCGAATGTTACAAAGTAAGGGAAAATAAATGTAAAATGTTTCCGGTTGCTTAGAGGAAGAACTGCATTCTGGTGAATCACGTTAACATCGTGTTTCCCCGTTCTGAACCTTCTGAACCCAAAGGCATACCACAAGAGACTTGTCGCTGTGTGTGTACGAGTGTAAAATGGATAAATAACATTTCGTGTTTATGAGGCACCTTTATGGAATTCCCCACCAGACTACTATTGATGCGGATTTTTAAACTTACGAGTATTTTTGGTAAAAATGATTATAACGGTTTTATTAAAATATAATATTAGTACGATTCTGAAAATAGTTTGAGTTCTCCTATGTCCTGATTTTATATAGTAACTGCAGAATCCACAGCTCCCTTCGTCTTACCGCCTATTGCATTAAGTACGGAGATCCTTTTACCCTCTTCCCTCCCTCTCCCTCCCTCTCTCTCTCTCTCTCTCTCTGTGCGTTTTGTAAACAGACAAACTGTCAGTTTTGTAAACTGCTCTTTCTGGATTATTAATAAAATTAAGAAATTTAAGTGGCTAGTTTACCAAGTTGCAACAATTATTGTAATTATTATAATTTAATAAATCTTATTATTTTTCATATCCAAAACAATACACCTCGTAAGAATCGCTATGCTTGCCAAGTTCTTCAAAACCTCGACAATACACTAAGTATTTTTATTTCGTAAACCATTACAACCTTCCTTTTGGGGAAATTATTTGAATGTTATACATCCCAGATACAAAACTACCACAAACAGTTTGGTAACATTTTTTTATAAGTTGGAAAGCTATAATCGATGAGCAGAAACTCAAATCACGAGAAGCAAAGCATTAATTAAACTATACAAAAATCTATAACATCTATTCTGGCATGAATCATTCTCCAAATATTTGCACTTGTGTATCGTTTGCCCGAACCATCTATCGTAAAGTACTCAAAAGCATGTACTAGTTTTTTCCCTTGAGATCATAACAAAGATACACTTGTTTCGTAAAAGAACAGTTGAATGTGACAAAGCGTGTCCTACATGTGTACCATTACGCAACTGAAAACATTTGTATGCAAATGAATAACTTAAAGCAGATAGAAAAAAAAAACAGTACTTTTATGAATTTTTAATGGATTTACTATGAAAGCGTGTGAAAGTCTAGGGTAAATATGTACTACAATATTTGTTCCTTCATGGAAAACCACGAATATTCTCTCCACGTTCAGTGTTTGTCTGGATAACACACTTTCGCAAACTTAAATATATTTTAAGGTACATCACTTAAGGCTCCAGAATAAACTCAAAGATAGCCTTGAAGCTAGGATAACCAAGGTGAACTGTTGTAGTACTATGCAGTTGGTTACATAACGTAAAGAAATTAAAATTCAAAATATTTTAGTTAAATTACTGTTTGCTCTCGAGATTAACACCGCACATTTGACAATAAACATGAACACAACACCGATGAATACTTTCGAGCTGGGTTATGAAAAGCAATTATTTCTGATGATAAGAAGTTAAAATATAACATGCTAAAATGCGCTGGCCTATAAGACTCGTGAATTGCATATTAATAAGAAATCAGTACACAAATGAGTAATAAATTAAAAAATAAAAATCAAATTTATCAAAATAAATACTTATTAACCTCAATAGGAACATGCTGAACCCAAGAAACGCACACACTATCATGAAATTGAACTGACCTGGCGCTGTAAATGTGTAATCCCAATCCCACTTCCCAGTTCAACTCCTGTAGCACTACTGAACTCGGAGAATTATTCAGGAACTATAAAAAAGAAAGACACAGTTTGAAACTATGAATGTCACTTCCTCTGCCGCTGTTCACTGAATGAAAGGGAGAAAGCAGAGGTCTAGGGGAGGGCGGGGCAGACCAAGTGCATCCAAACCTCACAAAAACAATTCGGGTTACCTGCGTTTCTGCAGTAAACTTCCAACTTACCTGAAATGGGACCAAACATCTCTTTCACTTGTTATTACAGTTGAAGTGCTTATTCTCCATATGCTTCATGTTAAACGAGATGTTAGTCTTATTGCTAATTTTCTTGTACGTGCAAGGGGAATATGGTAGGCTCTAAGCAATAGTCAAATGTTTTAAGAGCTGGTTGCTGTGTGGCGCAATCCATTGTCTTTGTATGTCCAGGACATAAAAAATGAATAACGAATTCCCATTTGAGAAAAAGTATTAGAAAATATATCGAAGCAATATCTCGAAAATGGTTCACTAACAAAAAAAATGTGTATGTCATAAATTGTGTATTTTAACACGATCTACATTTTTTGTGTAGTAAAATTTTGTCTATCTCTTATGGTTTACCAGTTATGCAAAAGTCGTTCACAATGAAGTATACTTTTGGAGACATTCCCAGAAAATTCGAGATATACATTTCATTTGTCATGAAAATATCTTAAACATATGATATTTTAATCAAAATCGTTAGAGCCATTTTTAGAAAATTAAAATTTTCTAAAAATGTTCCATGTAAAGGGTAATCTGGGGTGGGGGGATTTTCTTGAAAACCTTCGTGTCGCATCTCTGGAAGATATTGAACCTAAATACCAAGTTTGGTGTTTATCGGACAGTTCGTTTCTGAATTTTGCTGTCCACACACACACACACACACACACACACACACGGTAATGTTTCTAAAAATGCTTTTTATGGATTCAGGGGGTCTCAAAACATGTATCTCCGGTGAAATCTCGGTATCGCTGGAATATAATACTTCTCCTACTTACTATACGTAGTAGAGAAAGTAAAAAGATTATTTCATAAAAGAAACGGAAACAGTCCCAATAAACGTTATTTCATTTGCTATCATTTTTCATTATTGGTGAGTAATATGTAAGATTTAAGGAGATAAAAAATGAACTCCTTCATAGGACACAAAATTGGCATACAAATGAGAAAGAATGCATTATCACTTTTACTTTCTCTGATACAAAAATTTGATGCCCCAATTTTTGAGGCCCAAAAACAAAAACAAAAAAATTTTAGAAAAAGTGCACGCGCGCACAGTATGTGCGAACACCATAACTAAAAACTCTAATGCGTTACATTCACATGACTTTCTCTATAATTTATTAATGGGTATAAAAACTATTCTTACGAAACCTTATTTTTCTGTCTACTTTGTTTTAATTCAGATAAACCTTTACAGAAATAGCTATATTACACATTTCGTTATAGATAGAAAGGAAATAGTGGTCAGATGTTTAAGAACTGCACGCTCCACACTCTTTCCATGCAACCACGAGAAACAACTGAATGTCGACAGAACTTTTAAAAGAGTGACAAATTATTGAATAATTCAACCGTTTAATAACGCACATCCCGAAAATGACTGGTGCTAAAAAGAAAGTTATTTGAAATAAATTATGTGTTTTAAAGAAATCTGCTTTTTTAGTGCGTTTTCATCTATCATTTAACGCATACCAGGCATACGATATTATACAAAATTCCTACCGAATAAGAGGACTTCATAGGCTATTCCCAGAAAGTGAAAAATATACATTTTATTTGTCATGTAAATATATTTAATATATGCTATTTTCAAAATCGCTAGCGCTATTTGTTTAGAATATCAAAATTTTGAAAAATGTTTGATGTAAAGGGTTGTTGGAAGTTGGGAGATTTTGTTGAAAATCTTCGTATCATATCTTTAAAGAAACTGAACTTAGTGCTTGGATTAGGCGTGGAGGGGGACTTGGCACTCGACCTAATAAGATCTTAGGTGTCTAAGCCCATTGACGGGGCGCCCCCGGAGGGAGGTGAGAGGAGACATAGGGAGGCCGGACTAGGAGGCACGACAGGGCAGAGAGCACGGTGAAGCCGAAATTATAAAGTCAATAATTATAATAATCTGGGAAGGATGGCGAAATAAAATAAATAATAAAATATTTAAAATCAGTGCATGTATTAAAAGGAGAAGCGTTGGGAAAATTGTTCACTGTTAAAAGCGACAGAAAGGCCAGACAGGCACAGTTTAGCTAATTAGGGACCAGCACCAGGTATAAACGGTAAAACCGCTGAAGCCAGTTTCTCTTGGAAATAATGGGTGCAGTTGCACTGGCCAGGATGTGAAGGTCACTAGAAGCTTCATGACGCTGAGTTTTTGGTACGAAATGTTTAAGGGGAGAGGGGGGAAGTTAGGTGAGTTCTTTATGTGGTGAGAACATTTTCGCTGGGACGCTCGTGTGGTGAGGACACACTTTCGTTGGGACCGTCTTGGGGTGCGGAACAATATTCTCTGGGTGCGAACTTGCAAGAGGATCGAACGCTCAGCTGTAATTGATAATCTTCGGTCTTGGAAAAGACACAGTAACATCGTAAGAATTTAAAAGTGATCGGCAAATCTTAAGTCTTATTTTAATGGTGAATAAAAGTGTTCCAAGAAAGCGTTCGTGTTTCTATGTACACACACTCACGCATACCCAATGATTAAGATCTCATGCTCGAGCAACCGTGGCAAAATAAAAAAAAAACATCTAGGAGGAGAAAAGCAGCAACCGTGAGGCAAAGGTAGTGCTTCATTGATGGAGGACGTAGCGTGGCTGCGTCAACGGTCCCCATCTCTTCAGATTTAAACTTCCTGGATGGCAGTTGGTACCATAGACCCCCTCATCCCCTGCAGACTTACACATTCCACTGGGGGCCCGGGACTCGGAGACCGCCTTCATTCCGGTGGACGAAGTCTTACATAGAGCATGCAACGCACACTCCTTCCGACACTTGCAACCCTGAAACAGCCAAGTAGATGGAAGGTGAAGTGAAATGAGAATTGAGGTGAAATTGAGGGACAGGGAATTCGGGGATGTAATGAACATTCTCAGCATTCACCTAGCACACCAGGGAAACCCTCGACCAAACCCTTTGGTCAGCAAAGTCGGCTGCGGGAATCGAACATACGACCTCCCGAATGCGGGCCACAGAAGTTGCCACCTGAGCCATCTCCCTCCGTAACTGAACTTAAATACTAAGTTTGGCATTTAAACGACTTGTCGCTTTTTAGTTATACCGTTCACAGACACAGACACACACACGGACCTTTTTCCAAAAAAATGTTTTTATTCAGGGGTCTCAAAACATGTATTTCCGGGGCGTGAATTCTCGTATTGAACTCTAGAACGGAATGCAACACCTTTACTTTCTATCTTATGCGTGGTAGAGAAACTAAAAATGAAAAATTGTATAAATAATAAACTTGGTTCAAGTTCAACATCTTCCAAAAAGGTGACAAGAAGCGTTTCAAGAAACTCTCCCTACTCCAAACTAACCTTTACATAGATGATTTTTTGTTTTCTTTGATTTTCGCAAAAATTGCTCTAACGGTTTTGATTAAAATATCGTATGTTAAAAGCGCTATGTCTTGAATTTTCTTCGAACAGCCTATGAAGACCTTACACAAACATACAGATTCTATTACGTCACACCGTATTAAGTTGGCTGATCCTGACTTATCCTGAAAATGATACTACATCTTTGTTAAACCTGGATCAAAAACACATGTAAATACGGAAGCAAATTATGCGAAGAATCCAGCATTCACTGAAACTATAGAACCCATAACTAAGGTAGAGGATAGAACTGTAAATCTATGTGTATTTGGGAAATGTGCTGGTTTTATGATTTAAAGGAAAATTACGCCGAAATTCATCCAATTTAATATCGAAATGTAAGGATAACTTCTTATAAAGGATTCGCTTGATGTTTACCAAAACGTGTCACATTTTGACAGAAAAAATTGCCTATTTTTCTATGTGAATTCACAGAGTTAAGGAAAAGTCAACAGTAGTAAAGTAGAGAAGAGGTGCAGAAACCTCGTTAGGGAGACAAACATTTCCTAAAATATTTTAGAAGAAAGAAGGGAAACCGTATTCCTGAGAACTAATTAAATTTAAGGAAAGCTTAACATCCATTCATTCCGGTGCTAACCTGAGAGAAAGGTACATACCAACAGTAAAAGGATCCTTAGAAGCTAGAAGGTGCCAACATTTGGTCGACCATAATTTCTTAATATTTATGATCACATGGTAGCGAAAGGTTTGAACACATACCTCTAAGTGATCGAATAGATATTTAATCACTAAGATAAAGTCATTAAATAGAGCCAACGTTCGCTAGTGCGGAAGCTAATTATCGTGCTCTGTCCGTCTGCACGAGTAAAGTAACTCACGTACCGCTGCACGTACAGAGTTGAAGTTTTATGTATAAAGTTTCAAGAAAATGTGCTAATACATTTCAAAATAATTCCAAATGGATATGGAGTTTAATGATGGTTCACATGGAGTGAAACTCATAAAATTTTACGACTTTTAGGCGAACTGTTGCAAATGCGGAGTTGAACGCTTAATACATTAGAGATGAAATTTCATCAATACGTTTCAAATGTGCTTACAATAAACAAAATTTAAGGGCGACTTTCTTAAAAATCTGATGTGTTACACTCACATGACTCTTGTACACATGACTCTCTACTCTTGTACAAACTATTTTTACAAACGCTTATTCTCCATCTACTCTATCTTATTGCTAATTTTCTTGTAGATTTAAGGGGAAAATATATTTACAAGGGCAATATAGAAATACAGTAGCCTTTAAGCACATACATATCTCTTAATAGCTGGTTGCTAGGTGCAACACTATTCCCTTTGCCACAGATTAATACTCTTTGCATATCCAAGACAAAAAAAATGAATAACGAATTCCCATTTGAGAAAATAAGTATTGAAAAATTTAAGGGAATAACAAGTAATATCTCGTAAATGGTTCAATCAACAAAAAAAATGTATACGACATAAATTGTGTATTTTAACACGATCTACATTTTTTGTGTAGTAAAATTTTGTCTATCACTTATGGT
The DNA here is from genome assembly GCA_030765065.1 of Deroplatys truncata. Lineage (NCBI taxonomy): Eukaryota > Metazoa > Arthropoda > Insecta > Mantodea > Mantidae > Deroplatys > Deroplatys truncata. The sequence goes on from CM060978.1 coordinate 81,862,883, forward strand.
TTACCAGTTTACAAAAAGTCGTTCAGAATGGAGAATAGTTTTGGAGATATTCCCAGAAAATTCAAGATATACAGTTTATTTGTCATAAGAATATCTTAAACATATGATATTTTAATCAAAATCGTTAGCCATTTTTGAGAAAATTAAACTTTTCGAAAAATCTTACATGTAAAGGGTAATCTGGGGTGGGGGGATTTTCTTGAAAACCTTCGTGTCGCATCTCTGGAAGATATTGAACCTAAATACCAAGTTTGGTGTTTATCCGACTATTCGTTTCTGAGTTATGCTGTTCACAGACAGACACACACACAGACACACAGACACACACGGACATGTTTCCAAAAATGCTTTTTTTGGATTCAGGGTGTCTCAAAACATGTATTTCCGGTGAAATCTCGGTATCGAATTTTTGGGTGGAATACAATACTTCCCCAACATACTGTACGTAGTAGAGAAAGTAAAAATGTACTATCTTTAGGCAAACTGAATTGTTCAATACTTAGCCATCCTTTTAAAGTCCTGTCGACATTCAGTTGTTTCTCGCGATTGCATGGAAAGGGTATAGAATTTTAAGGTCAGTATATAGCGTCCAGTTCTTAAAGATTTGACTATCGCTATTTCCTTTGTAGCTATAACGAAATGTGTAATGTAGCGATTTCTGAAAGGGTTTATCTCAATTAAAATGAAGTAGATAGGAAAATAAAGTTTCGTAAGAATAATTTGTATACTCATTAAATAGAGGGTAGAGAAAGTCATGCGAATGTAACGCATCAGAATTTTTTATTGAAAAGTATGCAAAAGCAGATGAGAGAGAGGGGAAAGAGAGAAAATGTCTTTCATCAAGCAGTGGGACAACACGAGGAAAGATGCGAGTTCTGAATGTAAAATCCTGAAATATGTCAGCATAATGTGGTGAAACATGTGAATATTTAGGGATGAATTTTGTTCCCTTATATGCTAGTGTTTGGTGCTACATCGCATGAGGAAAAATGCCATAACAAAATTTCCCAGCCACTTTGGGTGGAATCCATGTAACGGCGATAATGGTTTGGTTATTACCGTTTCTTTCCCATTGGCTGTTTCGTGTTTGCTTCCCCATTGTGTCTTTCGATACACAGATAATGTATTGAAATGTTAAAACCATGGAAGATTTTATCAGTCTCACAGCTGCAGACGAATGAACGCCTCGGAAAACACGCACTGCAACACACACAGTGAAAAAGGATGTACCGTTGTTCTTAAAAAACAACAATAACTTGAAAGGCAAGTCCAGCAAAGCCAAGAGACATTACTTTTGCCTATAACGGCATCAAAGAAAGATCTGACAAGAAAAGCACAGTTCCTAAGTAATTGCGAATAACGGTATCACAAAAACTTTTAAGAAATCAAACGTTTTGTTTTGTTTCCTTTTGTTGTATACTATCCATTTATGTTTATTACGTGTCATAAATATACACTATGTTTACCAGTAAAAATATAAACACATCCCAATCAGATTTATTTACAATGCCATTATACCTTTTGAGGGCATACATGGCTTCCGTAATGGAGTAAAGAAGCTTGAAGAACGGCTAAGCTTAATGATACTTTGGTGCAGCATGTGACATCACCGTCCCCTTTCGTGAACTTCATGCCGCCAACAGGAAGTGCCATGTTTAATTCAAGCATCTTCCAACGATTATAGACAAAGATTTTCATGAAATTCCTACCACACGAGCAGCAATTTATAATAAAATCTTCCGACACTTTCTTTTTATTACAAAAAAATCTGATGTGTTACACACACATGACTTTCTCTACTCTTGTACAAACTATTTTTTATAAACTCTTATTCTTCATCTATTTCATATTAATCGAGATAAACATTTGCAGAAAGGATCTTTTAACATGCAAAGAGAATTACATTTTACGCATAGCGACCAGTTCTAAAAATATTTGACTATCCCTTAAGGCCTACTATGTTCCCCTTGTTTTGTATTTGCAAGGGCAATATAGAAATACAGTAGCCTTTAAGCATAGATATATCTCTTAATAGCTGGTTGCTATGTGCAGCACCATTCTCTTTGCCACAGATTAATACTCTTTGTATATCCAAGACAAAAAATGAATAACGAATTCCCATTTGAAAAAATAAGTACTGAAACATTTAAGGGAATAACAAACAATATCTCGAAAATGGTTCACTCAACAACAAAAATGTATATGACATAAATTGTCTATATTAACGCGATATAAACTTTTTGTGTAGTAAAATTTTGTCTATCTCTTATGGTTTATCAGTTATGCAAAAGTCATTCACAATGAAGAATACTTTTGGAGAAATTCCCAGAAAATTCAAGATATCTATACGTTTTATTTGTCATGAAAGTATCTTAAACATATGATATTTTAATCAAAATCGTTAGAGCCATTTTTAAGAAAATTAAAATTTTCGAAAAATGTTCCATGTAAAGGGTAATCTGGGGCGGGGGATTTTCTTGAAAACCTTCGTGTCGCATCTCTGGAAGATACTGAAACAAGTTTGGTGTTTATACGACTGTTCGTTTCTGAGTTATGCTGTTCACAGGCACACACACACACAGACACACACGGACATGTTTCCTAAAATGCTTTTTTTGGATTCAGGGGGTCTCAAAACATATATTTCCGATGAAATCTCGGTAGTGAATTTTTGGTTGGAGTACAATACTTCCCCTACTTACTATACGTAGTAGAGAAAGTAAAAAAGGGGGGACTTAATGTCATCTATCTGAAACCTTGGCATACAAATAAGATGTTTATATCCCCAAGCTTTCTGTCGGAAGCCTTTGTAGTCCTCTTCATTCGTACTGAATTTTATATAAATTGAGATACCATATGAGATCGAAGTAAACTTACGTCTGATTAAAACGTTGCATTTGTGACAACCTTCTGTAGCTTTAGCCACTTACGAGATAGTTCCTGTTGTTCACAGGGGTTTTCCATTATTTCCATACACTTCTGAAATGTTATGCTCATCAGCTCACACAAAGAGCATGCAGTATCAAGGGTTGTATATTACAGAGGGTTGTTCACACTCTATGGTAGCAATATCAGACGAGCACAAAGCTCCACGCTGAAACATGTGGAACCGAATGAAAGTTCAGCAGTATGAGTGTATCACTGTGTTTGTTCAGTTGTGTGCTCTTGTTCTTGATGCATCAAATGGTGTCAAAAATAGAACCATTCTGATAAGGGTACGTATTGCCCTTTCCGATGCAAAATACTTGTATTTTAAGATTATTAAGCAGTGCAAGAGGCGTGGTTTTACCATATCCAAGAAGGTGATCCCATGTACAGTCAACAAAAAAGGTAAGGCCACATCAGGACTTATTCCAAAGGGCAAGAAGTAGGAAAATCTGCGACTGGCCACCAGTCGCCCGGAGATAATTTGGATGGTGAAGGCCCATGCCTCTGGATCAAATCCTGCAACTCAGAGGACCATTGTTCTGTAATTAGGTATCTCTATGACTACTGTGAACACTAACTGAATCAACCAGGATTTGAATGTAGAAAAGGGCCATAAGAGCGGGGATATAAGCTATTGCTAAACACATTGCAGAACGTGCCACTAACAGCAGAAAGCTGTATGAACGATACCTAGCTGGTGAAAAGTGGATGTTTGTTGTCTTTTTAAATGAGGCATAGGTTTATCTAAGTGACTGCAACAACCCTGGGCTATCTATTACCTGCCACGGGTTTGAAAGTTGGTATAAGGAAACTAACGAAAATTTCCCCAAAGGTTTCATGGCAATATCAAAGTACAGTTACAATGACAAATTAACCATTCGTCGTGTACATAAAAATGTGAAATCAACTCGGCATATTGTCAGACTAACTCCTGATACCAATTTTCCATACAGAAATCTCTGCTCTCTAGCCATAGCCATACGTCTGCTTCAACCTACAAATTTTTGGAGAACATAGAGAGAGAAATGGGAATACATTCCATACCCTTCAGCGACAACCGTGTTAAGCCATCTGATGCATCACTGATGAAGTTTTGTGCATTTGGGTTACTGAAAAGAGCCCTTGGAAGCAGACGGCCGCGAACTTTGGATGCTCTCTGGAGGGAAAACTGGACATACCTGTATTTCGTAGCAGTTTGCTCCATGAAAGCTGAGCTGCAGATTGATAGCTCAAGCTACAGTCTGCCTGATAGAACATCGTTGCTGGTGGAGGCGTGGTTTTTCATAAGGTAAGGGGGTCTTAAATTTGTTACCATAGATTGCGAACAACCCTATGTATTCGACTTGCTCAGTGTCATCGCAGGCTACTTAGTGAGCCTGAGACTTATAATAATACACATACCATTTCTTGCGAATAAGAATTAATGGAAAATACATAGAAGAATAAACTCTTAGTACGACTAGTTTCTGTAACAGCTGCTAAATGGTAGAAAAATTGTGTAATTTAGGAACACACCACATGTTTAAAAGAAAAGTGACAAGACCCATTGGTGCACTTCTATGGTCAATGTGCATAAGCTAAAGCTAGCAAATTTTAACTGACGTAGAAAACATTTGCAATAGAAGAAAAATTAATAATCAATCAAGCACCTATGCCAAAGATGCTTTTATTGCAGAGCACTTATGGATAAAAGTTTTATCACACTTTTTACTCTAACCACTGTTTCTTATTTTCATACATATTCTACAAATTGTTTTTTTATCCACTTCTTCTTAATCATAAAAATCCTCACAAAATTGGTTTCAATACACGTTTTGTAGCCTACAGGAGATGATATTACAGGAGAAACGATACAGTAAGAACAAGAGCGAATGTTTCGGAAATGGCTAATGCTCTGAAAAAACGTATATGTCACAAATCATGTGTTTTAATGGGTTCTGCATTTTCCTAAAGTAAGTTTTTGTGCGTTTCTTATACTTGGGCGTGAAAGTTCAGAAATGTTGCTCCGAGGCCTCTTTACGCCTCTTTTTACGCCTGAAAAAATCCATCGCCCTCCGCCAGGTTTGAACCCGCGAGCTTAAACCGTGTTTAACTCAAGTATGAAATTTGATATTTATGAGTTTCTGAGTTATTCTCTTCAGAAAAAGGCAGACACATACATGCGGACATGGATAGCCGAGGTCGTTAATGTAAGGACTCATGAATAGGAGGCTTGTGGTTGAAATTTCACCTCGACCATCCTTCCTAATTGAGCTTTTCCCAGGTTTTCCTCACTCTCATAAATGGCAAATGCGGGGAGGTACCTTAAACTAAGGCCTGGGATGTTTGCTTCACAAATTACCTTTCCCAATTATCATTTCATTTCATCTATCATCAGTGTCCATCACCTGTGGTGCCGTAATAAGAAGGGCGTTAAACACCACATACACCTCTCATAAATGGATCATTTTCTTATTCAATAGACCTCTAAAGGGTATTTATGGTGAAACCTGATGCCGCAATTATTGACAGGAAGATATAAACGATTAAATAATGAAATAGTAGTAAGATAGAAAAATAATTGCAATAAATAACCTCCTTATATTAAATCAAGGTATTATGTAATAAGCTTGAGTTCAACAGATTTGTCCGAGGAAAATGTCACTGAGTTATGTTAAGTAGTCATTGACGACAGCCGAAGTAGCGAACGCGTTAGTATAAAAGTTCTTGGTATGCAGTTAAGGGGTGAATTCAGACGTTTGAACCGTCACTTAGACCAGAATTCTGTGAAAGAGAAAGGGGATGAAATTCTGAGATTCAGCGTAGCATCCCATAGTAACAGGGTAAGAAAGTATACGTAAGAATTATAATATTGGCTCGGATAAGAAGGAGATTTGGTGAGGGAGTTCTAAAATAGGCGGGGCTTAAAGTGACGTAATTAGAGGCACCCTCTCTTGAGACTTATTCAGTTAATTATGTGACTTACTCGTGTGTTACTTTAAGCGCCCAGTGACGTGAGGGGTTTTCCGGTAAGCATTTTAGCGACTCACGGCAAATTACGTTATTGCGGAAACAGATATTTCAAACCATAAAATTGTTAGCAGGTACAATAAGTCAATTGTTATAGCTTCGAGTGCTACGATTCATAATCAGTTTAATTTTTTATCTTCCAACTGTCAGTAACTCGCTTCAATAGTTCAAGTAGTAGATCACATTAAATTTCGCAGTCTATTTAAAGTGGTTATCCTTTCAAAATACGCCCGCGCAGAGAGAAAGATCTCACAGCCAACCACTGTAGCAGCCGGGAGCATAATCAACACCAGATATTAAAGCAAAGGGTATGGGTTCAGAAAGTGACGATGATCGAGCGGCTTCAAAATTGTCGCATTATCGTGCGGCTCCAAACACAGTATTACGTTTTTGGTGGTATACAATTCTTCTTGTATTTGCCATAGTGAAGACGCGATGAACGCACCTAACGGTTGCTGAACACAGGTGGAATGGCTCATCACTGATATAATAAAATCAGACAGACATACAATGCAACTTGCGCATTTCCAGCCGTCCCCTAAAGCGTCTGTTTACGTGGGGTGCGGTGGGAGGATCGTCTCAGTGGGGCGGCAGTTTTCAACCCCATTTATTCTTTTTCACTTCCTGCTCCCCTTTCATGAAGCACCGTTGGTATTGCGTGCCAATGGAAGTCTATATGCATATAGAATTTTATCTCGTCCTTACCGGAAAACAAATCTGTTTTTACTTACCTAAGACGATCTGCTGCTGTGGCGTAGTGGTCAGTAAACCTGGCGAGCATACAAAGGGACCCGGGTTGGATTCTCGTTTGTAGTGGAGGGTTTTTCAATAATGCAGAAACTTCCGTCGTAGGTTTAAGCCTACAACGTCATTTAACTCAGCTGCTGCAGAAGCCACGTATAAATTACCCCAATATCATCTCCCTAGTTGATCTCTTGTGTCCATATTTTTCATTTTATTAGTTTTATAACTTTTAAAACACCGCATCGATTTTTCAACCTTTTTCATATGCTATGTTTAGAAAATGAATTTATATGCATTTAGTACATAAGTTGATCTATTTAACCCTACCATTATAAATAGGTTCTTACAGTATTCAACATCTTGCATAATTGGCTCATTACGGCACGCGTACCAATAATGGCATCAAGCGAGATGGCGCAGCGGTAGCATGTACAACTCACATTCGGGAGGTCCCGGGTTCTATCCCCGACAACTGTCCACTCTGACACATGGGTTTTTCGTGGTTTCCCCGGGTCGGCAGGGAATGCTGAGGTGTTTCATCTCTTACCACGACCTTACTGCCCCCAATTTCCTGTACCCATCATATTCCTTGCCATCTGTTTCAGGGTTGTAGGACCAGGCAACCGTATTCGGTGGGTTGCGGCTGGGCGGTGGCTGTGCGCTCTGTAGCGGTTTCTTCCTTGGCATCGTTGCGGGACTGCTAAAAAGCTTGAGTTTTATTTATGGACGCTCTATAACTGCTATGGTTCTAGCGTCCCATTCTATAATGGGCGTGAAAAATTGGAAATTTTGCTCAAGGCCTCTTTATCGGCTTGAGGTTCTTTTACGTGCCGCAAATCTACGACACGGGACCAACGGCTTTGGTTCCCTTCCGAAGGAAGCCATGTTAAAGATTTTTACGCCCGAAAAATCCATCGCCCTCCGTCGGATTTCGCAACCTCGAGAACTAGAAGCTAGCTTGGTACCCCTAGATCACAAAGACGACACAGTACTACTCAGATATCTCCTCCGAGTGGATCCTGCAGGGGGAGCCGCCGGGGATTCGGTGGCTCGTGGGCGGGCCCAGGTGGCGTCGGATACTTGTGCCTGTCGTCGTCCGGATCTGGTCGCCCTTCGTGGTCTTTCCCCTCGTCTCTCCCTCCTGGGAGTCATGGTAAAAATAAAAAGGGCCGTTGCAGCCTACTCGCGGTGCTCTGCCCCGGATGCCAGGGGCCCCCCCCGTTTGTCCGTACCTTTACCTTTTAGCAATAATAACAATGACGTATTTCCTATAGCAATTACGTAATACCAGTATTACAGAAGTTTACAGGGAGAAGATGAAACCATTTTGTTGCATTATTCTCTCCGAGCAACGAGGATGCAAGTTGGAATTGAAGTATAACTTCAGAGTGACCAAAAACTCAGAATAAATTATAAAGAATTGAACCACCTCCTCCTGCAGGAAAGTTGTATAAACGTTTCTGTCAGTTAAGAGTAGATTGCTCCGAAAAGTACTTGGAGGGATAATAATAAAAGAACAACACTAATTCCTACGTTACCGAGCGGGATGGCACAGTCGGTAACGTCTGTGGCCCGCATTCGGGAGGTCGTGGGTTCAATTCCCGTGACCAATATTCTTGACATGGGTTTCCTCGGGGGTTTCCCCGGATCACTAGGCGAATGCTGGGAAGACTCATTACATCCCCGAATTTCCTGTCCTTCCATTTCATCTCCATTCTCATTTCACTTCACCTTTCATTTGCTTGGCTGTTGAGGGTTGAAAGTGTCTCGGGAGTCTCAGCGTTGCATGCCAGGGGAAAAGAATACTAAGTGTAACCCTTCGTCCCCCGGAATAGGGTGGTTTCCGTATCCCGGAACCCCGGATGTGTAAGCTGCAGGGGGAGGGGAGCCGGTTGCACCATCTGCCATCTGGAGAGTTCAGTCTGTATAAGATAGGGACCCTGCCCTCTGCCCTATCGTGCTTCTTGTCCGGTCGCACTCTGTCTCCTCTCACTCCATCCCGTCAGGGGCTAAAGCACAAAAGAACTTATAGGTCGAGATGCTAAATCCGTCTCCCAGTTAGTCCTACTCCCACTATTTCCTACGTTATTACATTTAGAATCATCACCATCGTCACATTCGACCGTAGTTTGTTCCTTACTCACAGTAATTGTTCCATCTTCTGTATGGTCTGCCTGTCTTACTATGAAGATTATGAGTAATAATTCATGTCCTTATTACAGACTACCCACCTGTAAGTAAATGTTGGGGATGGCAACTCAAAGCTCAACATATACAATAATTAAGTTCTGAATTTATAATTGCTTACTTACCATGCTATGCTTATAACAGGCTACATCGCAGTCCATAACACCTGCTCTCTTCTCTACCAGGAAGAGAATGCACGCAAGTGACGCCTTCTTTTTCGGATAAACACATCAGGTAATAACGAATAAAATGGAGGGAGAGCAGCTAATGTCTCATTTTCGAGGGCTCTCACTTGTCAGCTAGAATTATTTCATGATTTATTTCCTAAAATTTATAATGCTGTATCCAACTCTTGGATAATAATCTTAATGACACTCATATAAATTGTCATTATCATACACTTGTTGCATAAATTACTAGTCTAACACTTGACAATAAACCAAAATATGATTTAAATTGCCAGAAAAATAAATGTGTAAAGTTGTAAAACTTTGAGAATTTCTAACTTTGACGGTTTATCTTCCGTCAGATTAAAACTTATTTTCCGTGAATGTTCACGTTTTATAAAAAAATTATGTGATGCATTCACACGACTTTTTCTACCAACTACAAATTCACAAATATCCACCATAGATTATAACATTATATAATCAGTGATTCTTTTATTCATATTACGTTACTAGCGATGTGCCTAGTTTAACCTTGGAACGACTTTAAGTAAGCAAGAAGTGCAAAGACAACCGTAGATGTTAGAATGGTTTCAAATGAGGAAACATTATCAGACGTTTATTGGTGGTAACAAGTTCTCGCGATTGAAGCAAATGGGGGAATGCTATGACAAGGAATACATCGCTCACCTCGATCTTTTGTGGCTAAACCTCCCAGGGAGGAACCACAGGAGACCAGAGGCCGCAGGCAGACAGGTTACAGAGACGAGAAGAGGTCCTTAATGTTTCCAAGATATAAGATGATCACACCGTCGGACTGCTCACTAGCAGGCTTCCCTCTGGCGAGTCGGAGAGAACTTTCCAATGACCAAGCATGTGCACAATCTGTCCAACACCGACCTATACTGCGTAGCCTCGAAACCCACCTGAACCTGAAAGACGAAACGAAATAATGAGAGGGCAGGACTTTAGTGGTAGAAGAGTAATCGCCCCAGCATTCGTCTACTGACACAGGAAACCACGAAAGAAATCATGGTTAGAGTGGCCGACCCGACGGGAGTCAAACCCGATACCTCCCAAACGCGAATCTCACACATCACCGCTCATTACCATTTCATTCGGTGAAATATGAAAGAAAGAAAACAAAAACAATAATCACAAACTTTCAAGTACGACCATTAAATGTTGCCTGGGAAAGATCTAAGTTAGAAAAATGGAATATTTCCAGAACGGTTAACGCTACAAAAAATGTATTGGCATAATTTGATGACATCCGCCTTTTCTGTGGTAAGTTTTATCTATATTTTAAGGTTTTCTAAATATACAAAATAGACAATCTGCTATTTCCAGAAAATTCAAGCTATAAAACCATTATATCCACTATACATTTACAATCTGCTTTTTCCATAAAATTCAAGGTATACCTCTTAAACAGAAAACCATTAGATTCACTATAAATATACAATCTACTATTTACATAAAATTCAAGGTATACCTCCTAAACAGAAAACCATTAGATTCACTATAAATATGCAATCTGCTACTTCCGTAAAATTCAAGATATACCTCCTAAACGAAAACCATTAGATTCACTGTAAATATGCAATCTGCTACTTCCGTAAAATTCAAGGTATACCTCCTAAACAGAAAAACCTTAGATTCACTATAAATATACAATCTGCTATTTCCATAACATTCAAGGTATATCTCTTAAACAGAAAAGCATTAGATCCCTATAAATATACAATCTGCTATTTACGCAAAATTCAAGGTATACCTCTTAAACAGAAAAACCATTAGATTCACTATAAATATACAATCTGCTACTTCCGTAAAATTCAAGGCATACCTATTAAACAGAAAAACCATTAGATTCACTATAAATATCAAATATAAAGAAAATCCAAGATATACTTCTTAAACCGAAAACGATTAGATCCGCTATAAATATACAATCCCCTATTTCAAGAAAATTCAAGGTATAGCTCTTAAACAGAAAACCATTAGACCCACTATAAATATACAATCTGCTATTTCCAGAGAATTCAAGACGAACAATTTTATTGTTCTTAAGATTTCCCACTCTCTAGTTTGGGTTAAAGACAGTGATAATGTCGGAAAGTAGGTAACGTAAGGGAAAAGCTTTTCTAAATCAGCAAGTTACTTTCGCAACAAAACAACTTTATGGTAGTTCAGACAACCTTCGAAGTATGAGCTTGAATTTATAGTGGCTTATTTTGAAACGCTGTATTGACAGTGGAAGGCTTAGCAACAATAACAACAACAACCTTCCAGAGTTGTATTTTTTGTAACCTTGAAAGCATTTTACGGCCTCTCTCCCGGGCGGCTAGCTGTTACAAACGATTTGGATCTTGCTTGTAGTAAAGCAAACAACAAAAAGTCGTCGTACTGATGAAAAGGGGAGTAGCTGTAAAGCATTTCCCGGTCATATTTCTGTCTAGTGTTGAGTGATGGAACAGTCCAATAAGGGGAATATGCCGCCGACACATAAAACATAACTTTCACCGCCTCAGGCGTTTAGGACGTCTTCTTGCAAATAACATACTAGTGCTTAGCTATCTTCAATAGGGCTCTGGTAATACGTTTTGGCAAACAGAGGAATCCCCATTAGGCTTGACAGTACACCATTGTCATTATGACTGGACTCGGATTTATGTCAACTAAAAAATATATGCATTAATATTCTATGGGAAAATTCGTAATCAAAGATATTTCTGAAACTACATTATTAGAATATCTACTAGGTTTGTAATCACAACATATGCACAATGAGAAAATTGAAAAACGCCTAAATTTCATTTGCAGACTCACTCAGTATTCACAGATTATGAGAAAGCTTTTGACAAAATAAATAGGTCCCTTCTATGGAATATATTACGAACAAGAGGCTTTCCAAAGCATTTTATTAGTTTTATTTAGAGTGTATATGTAAATATCAAGGGTTAACAATACAAATTTAAAATTTCAGATAAAATGTTTACAAAACAGGATGTTCGATAAGGGTACAGTTTATCACCCACTTTGTTTAATTTACGTATTAACGTTATAGGGAGTGGGAAAATGAAATTCAATTTGGGATTAAAATTAGTTTAAGTTCATCTTTGATGATCAAATAATTATTCAGGAAACAGAAGATAAACATTAAGATCCAGTGTAATTTAAACCAACATGGAATGCAAATAAGAAAAATGTTATGCGTTTTTAAGAGGATTTTATTAGATGGAAAATATTAATAAAGTTTGGAACTTGTATCTTATTTACACTATCTAAGATGTGGCATTGCTGGTTTTAAATTTGATAAAGCCATTGAGATGAAAGTTAATAAATGTCTCAACTAATTTGCGGAACAAGAACTTTAAGGGAGACTTAAAAATAAACACAAAGAATTTCTTGAATGTGATGACTATGCCTATTCTTATGTATGGTTCCGAATCGTAGACAATGGCAAAAGTATTCAGTCTGTGGATATGACATTTATAAGATATGTAAGAGAATGTACTAGAGCTGATAAAATAAGAAATGGAACTATAGGATAAGATTTTAATAATTTTCAATTAACGAAGTAAGGGATGATGGTAAAATAAACTGGAAGGAATACACAGATAGAATGTTAGATAGTATATTGTCCAAGAAGATAATAGAAGGAGAGATTTGGTAGACCACGAAAGAGATAGCTTGATAACACAGACTGGAAATGATGATTTCATCTGCTCCCTGAAAAGAGAAACATAATTGTACCAGCTGAATTGCCCGGCTTTAAATCAAATGACGATTTAATTAATTTCATGTAACCTCACTGTACTTTTCGTAACAGATATTTTTGAACGAATCCTCTTCTTTACTCCATAGAACTGTAATTTCATAAAACCCCATTACATTTGTAATAATGGACAAACAACTAATTATATTCACGGAAATGAGAATGAAATATGTTGCATTTAAAATCCCTGCCACATTCCAAGTTCTGAATATGTTGTATACCTTGTAAATATATTCTAGCAGCGAAAGAATTATTCAAATAGTGCATCCAGACAATGCACCAGTTCATACATCCATTATCGCCATGGCCAAAATCAATGAGTTAAAGTTCGAATTGCTTCCTCCTGCATCCTATTCGCCAGACTTAGCCTCCTCTGATTATTTTCTGTTTCCAAAGTTGAAGAAATGGCTTGGTGATAAAACATTTGCCACCAATGAAGAGGTGGAGTTTGCAGTTGATGGCTATTTTGCAGAACTCGACGGTTCTCACTATAAACAGGGCATCGAAGCTATTGAACATCGCTGGGAAAAGTGTATCGAGCTGAAAGGATACTATGTAGAGAAATAAAGATGTTTTTTCCCAAAATTTTTTGTTAGGTCGGGTACTTCTGGGACAATTCTCGTATCTATACCGTCTCAGATTCACTTCTTTAACTGCACCACTATCTAGTGGTTTTAGTCGCTAGGAATAATTATTGTTAATCCTTAGTTCTTATTATTTACTATTACTTTCTCCAATACTTACCTATAGCAAGTATTTCATACAAGAATTCGATAATGAGATTTTACCGGAAATACATGTTTTGAGGTCTCTTACCACACCAAAAAGCATTTTTATAAAATGGAGAGTGCACGAACGTATGTGCTTATTTGTGTGTCTGTCTGTGAACATCATAACTCAAAAAATAAATGCCTAAATACCAAGTTTGGTTATCTAAGTTCGGCATTTTTCAAGGATGTAATACAAGATTTTCACTCCAAACTGCCCTTTACATGGAAAATTTGTTATTTCTATTTCCTCAAAACTACCACGTGTGTTGATTAAAATCCTATGTGTTTTTAGATAATTGCATGACAAATAAGGTATATATCTTGAATTTTCTGGGAATAGTTTGTAAAGTCCTCTTAATTCTGAATGAATTTTGTACAATTTTATATAACTGGTAAACAATTAGACAAAAAATGATTACTACACAAAATATGTAAAACACGTTTACACACACTTAATGTGAAATACATTTTTTTTATTAACAACCTCCTAGCTATTCGCTTTTATTGGTTTAAATTTTCAAATACTTAATACATTTCGGAATTGGTGCCATTAAATTGTTTCTCCTGGTCTTGTAAAGAGAATAATTTCAAATCCAACACATGGCGACCCGCTTTTTAAAGATTTGACTATCGCTTCAATCTCTTGTATCTACCTTGTACCCACAACGAAATATTGCGTAGTAAAACCATTTCTGCAAACGTTTATGTGAAGTAGATCGAAAGTAGCTTTTAAAAGAAGAATTTGTACAAGGCACATATGAATAAACGATAGTGGGTAGAGAAAGTTATGTGAATGTAAGTAAATGAGATTTTGGTAGGTATACTTCAATAAAAACATTAAATAATTAAATTTGAATGGAAATTTTGTAAAAGAGAAAAATTAAAATGTGCATGTGTAAGTTCATAAAAAATGAGTCATATTCAAAATATCTTATGAATTTAATCCTTTTCATTAGGAAACGCATCCTTCAAGGAAATACAATTTACCATAAATTCTCGTACTGGAAAAAACATTAGACAACAAATTATCATTTAAAAAAAGATACTTTGTCGTTCTCCGTGGTGTAGTGGTTACCATACTAGCCTCTAGTTCCTGAGGTCGTAGGTTCAAGCCCGGCGGAGGGCGACGGATTTTTTCGGGCGTAAAAATCCTTAGAATGGCTTGCTTCGGAAGGGAAGTAAAGTCGATGGTTCCGTGTCGTAGATTTACGGAAGGTAAAAGAATCTCAAGCCTGATAAAGATGCCTCTGAGCAATATTTCCGGTCTTTCACGCCCAATATAGAATGGGAACAAAGAACCACAGCAGTTAAAGAGCTCCATAAATAAAACATACACAAAAAAAGGAAGATACCGTGGTAAATTTAATTAAAAAGTTTATACGTCTGTATTGTTCAGATTTAAAGTTCACAGGGTTTAATTCTGGACATTCGGTAGTATACTTCATAATTATTCTACCTTCAGTTGGTGAAATTACATGTAAATAATTAAATAATTAATTATTTAAGTGTTAAAGCTTCAGTTTAAGATTTTCTCTGCGCTAGGTACATATTTGGGTAAGTGATTAGCTAAATGAACCATTGAACCAAATAAATCTGGAAAACTATTGTTAATATTATCTTACACATTAAGGGGGAAAACACATTATTTTCCACGAGGTACAAATGTACTGGGAGGTAAATCTGTTTCGATTCCCCGGTGAGTATACTATTTTTTCCACGAGCGGAGCTAAATTTTCGCATTTTATTTATTTTTATTGAATTTTGCTGGAAGTATTTCATTGTGGTCTTTGGAATTATTGACAAGGGATAAGAGGCTTTGGAATTATATTAAGGATGTGCAAAGCAGCGTTATTTATATCGACTGCATTGTTTACAATGTGAAGTTAAATGCAAAATGGATAATTTTGAAGAACCCAAAGATATAAGTGTACTGCTTGAAATAGTTATCACATGCTTTCTCTACTCTTGTACAAACTATTTTTACAAACGCTTATTCTCCATGTGCTTCATGTTCATCGAGATATCGAGATGTCAATCTTATTGCTAACTTTCTTGTTGATGCAAGGGGAATATGGTAGGTTATAAGCGATAGTCAAATCTTTTAAGAGCTGGTTGCTATGTGGAATATTCCATTCTCTTTGCATTACCAGGACAAAAAAATTAATAAGGAATTCCCATTTGAGAAAAAGTATAAGTATTGGAAAATTTAAGGGAATAACAAGCAATATCTCGAAAATGGTTCACTCACCAAAAGAATGTGTGACATAAATTGTGTATTTTAACGCGATCTACATTTTTTGTGTAGTAAACTTTTGTCTATCTCTTATGGTTTACAAGTTATGCAAAAGTCGTTCACAATGAAGAATACTTTTGGAGACATTCCTAGAAAATTCGAGATATACATTTCATTTGTCATGAAAATATCTTAAACATATGATGTTTTAATCAAAATCGTTAGAGCCATTTTTGAGAAAATTAAATTTTCGAAAAATGTTCCATGTAAAGAGTAGTCTGGGGTGAGGGATTTTCTTGAAAACCTTCGTGTCGTATCTCTGGAAGATACTGAACCTAAATACCAAGTTTGGTGTTTATCCGACTGTTCGTTTCTGAGTTATGCTGTTCACAGACGATTACACACACACGGACATGTTTCCAAAAATGATTTTTTTTTGGATTCAGGGGGTTTCAAAATATGTATTTCCGGTGAAATCTCGGTATCGAATTTTTGGGTGGAATAGAATACTTCCCATACTTACTATGCGTAGTAGAGGAAGTAAAAATGGTATTTACTGAAGAATATACAAATGTATTCAGGAAATGCCTTGTTGGTTTATTTCGTGGAAATAGAAAAGGAATATGTCTTGTGAGATACGGGTATAATATTCTATGTTAAGATCTTGTATTAGTATATTATTAATTAAGGTGCCATAAAAGGTGTAGAGGTAGAGTTGTTAATCTTTCTCTCCTTGAGGAGATAGTTATTACATTATCTCTCTAGAGAGAAAATGCTATACTTCTCTCCCGTTTTTGGTAACCTAGAAACCGACATTTAGCTCTTATGGTGGAAAAATGATTTTGTGTAGTTTCATGTTGAGCAATTAATGCCACTCATTATCATGCTTGATTGCTAACAAGCCGACATGTCAGAAGCGCGTTAAGGTGGGCCGTGAGATGCTGGACTGAGGCTATGCCAAGCAAGGAAGCAAGCAAGGAAGGAAGGGTGGGTAGCTGTACGCATTGTATTGATCTGACCCTACCCCCACAACCCTTACATCTCACCAGCAGCTCCTGCCACCCCCAACTGGACCACCGGCGTCACGTCTTACATACCTTGTTCTCGCTGGACGGGGCGACAGCGCACCCGAACCCCAGATATGCAGATAACACTGGCTGGCTGCACGGGGATGTCCCAAGTCATCAAGTGCATAAATAACATCGTCTTGTCAGCCAAGCAATATCCCAAATATATTGACCAAGTGCTATAACAACATAATGTACAAAAATTCTTATATGTTACATTCACATGACTTTCTCTACCCTCTAGCACTTATTAAAAGAAGGTTTATTTTCCTATCTATTTCATTTCAATCGAGATAAAACTTTGCGGAAATAGCTGCATTACACATTTCGTTATAGATATAAAGGGTATAACAGTAATCAATTTTTACTTTCTCTACTACGTATAGTAAGTACGGGAAGTATTGTAGTCCACCCAAAATTTTCGATACCGGATTTCACCGGAAATACATGTTTTGAGACCACCTGAATCCAAAAAAAGCATTTTTGGAAACATGTCCGTGCATGTGTCTGTGTGTGTGTGTCTGTGAACATCATAACTCACAAACGAACTGTCGGATAAACACCAAACTTGGTATTTAGGTTCAATACCATCCAGAGATGCGACACGAAGGTTTTCAAGAAAATCCCCCACCCCACATTACCCTTTACATGGATCATTTTTCGAAAATATTCATTTTCTCAAAAATGGCTCTAACAATTTTGATTAAAATATCATATATTTCAGATACTTTCATGACAAATAAAATATATATCTTGAATTTTCTGGGAATGTCTCCAAAAGTATTCTTCATTGTGAACGCCTTTTGCATAACTGGTAAACCATAAGAGATAGACAAACGTTTACTACACAAAAAATATAGATCGCGTTAAAATACGCAATTTATGTCATATACATTTTTGTTGTTGAGTGGACCATTTTCGAGATATTGCTTGTTATTCCCTTAAATTTTTCAATACTTATACTTTTTCTCAAATTGAAATTCGCTATTAATTTTTTTTTTTTTGGTCATGGTAACGCAGAGAGAATGGAATATTCCACATAGCAACCAGCTCTTAAAATATTCTTAAAGCCTAGCAATTCCCTTTGCATCTACAAGAAAATTATCAATAAGATTAACATCTCGATTAACATGAAATGGATGGAGAATAAGCGTTTGTAAAAATAGTTTGTACAAGAGTAGAGAAAGTCATGTGAGTGTAACACATCAGATTTTTTAAGAACTGGACGCTATGCAGTAAAATTCCATACCGTTTCCATACAATCGCGAGAAACAACTCAATGTTGACATAACTTAAGAGAATGGCCAAGAAATTAACAATTCGAACCTTTAATAATGGATATCTCAGAAATAGCTTATGCCACAACATGCTTATTTGAAATAAATTGTCTGTTTTAAAGAGATCTACTTTTTTCTGTGTACGTTTTCATCTATCACTTAACGATTACCAGTTATATAACATTATAAAAAACGTCTTCTGAATCAAATGGACTTCACGGCTATTCCCAGAAAATTCAAAATATAAATTTTATTTTTAATATAAATATCTTAAATATATGGAATTTTAACCAAAATCGTTAGAGCCATTTTTGGAAAAACAAAAATTTCGTAAAATCGTCCATGTATAGGGCAGTCTGGGGTAGGGGGATTTTCTTGAAAACTTTCGTGTCGTACTTTGGAATGTACCAAGTTTGGTATTTATGTGACTTTTCGTTTATGAATTATGCTGTTCATAGACACACACACGGACCTTTTTCTAAAAATGCTTGCGGGGGGGGGATTCAGGGAGCGTCAAAACAGGTATTTCCGTAAAGTCCCGGTATCGAATCTTTGGGTGGAATGCAATACTTTCTCCACCTACCACTGCCGTTTATTTTTATAAAACTTCTACAAACTATACTGACGAAAGCGCATTTTCCTATCTACTTCGTATTATTCGAAATAAATCTTACCAGAAATAGTTCCAATACACATTTGTTGAAGGTACAAGGGGGAAAGAGGAAACGGAAACTAACTCAAATGTTTAAAAACTCGGTCGCTACACACTGTCTAGAAAAATTCCCTACTCTTTCTGTCACATCGCGAGAAACAACTGAACAGCGAAAGCAGTTTTAAAGAATGCCAAAAGCATTAAAAAATTCTAACCAATAACAACGGATATCTCGCAAAGGCTGATGCCACAAAAAAATCATTTGAAAAAAATTATACGTTTTAGGAGACACACTTTTTAATACGTTTTTGACTATTTTCTATGGCTTACCAGTTACACAAAATTACACAAATTCCTTCCGAATGAAGATGGTTTCAGGCTGTTCGCAAAAAACTCAAGGTATACATTTTATTTGTCATGTAAAGATGTTAAATATATTGTATTTTAATCAAAATCTTATATCTATTTTTGAGAAAATGTAAAATTTCGAAAAATGTCAATGCAAAGCATAGTTTGGGGAAGGGGAATTTTCTTGAAACTCTCCGTGTCGCATTTTTGGAAGATGCTGATCCTAAATATCAAGTTTGAAATTTATCGACCTTTTCGTTTTTGGGTTATCTGCTCACACACACACACACACACACACACACACACACACACCGTTTTCTAAAAACGTTTTATTCAGGAACCTCAAACCATGAATTTCCGGCGAAATCATGATATCGATTTTTTGGGTGGAATGCAATACCTTCTCTACCTACTTACGTGGTAGAGAAAGTAAAAAGTTGTTCCATCCATTTATGTTATTCGAGATAAATGTTTGCCTATACAGGATATCAAATTAAGCAATAGAGTCGTATTTACAGATAAGTTGTAAGAAAGGTCTACCAGGACAAGAGCCGGAGCCCAGATCCCCCTTCTAAACCCAGGGTTCAGCGCCAACCAAGTGGCTCTCCAAACCGTGGGGTGTTTCCCATGAAGCCAATATCTTGTTTCCTAAAAAGGCCCCCTTAGGCGCGTCATCCAGAAAGGCAGACTACCGATAACCTCGGTAGGGCCGACAGTATTCTAGCAAGCCGACTACCGGCTATCCAGGTCGGTACCGGAGGGCATTGAGGCGTCTCACAACCCCGTCTGTATGGAAACCCGTACAGACGTACCCAATCTCCCATGGGTATCGGGAACCACTGCCCCGTCGAGATCAACCCAATCCGAACAGCTCCCCAACGGGAGGAGCTCGAATGTTCGGCCCGACGTACTTCTAGTAACGTCAGAAGTACCACGAGTAGAAGATACATTACAATATTTGTATAATCGGCCGCGGTAATAAGCTTTTGTGAGGCAAATGAATATGAAAAATTATCAGGGGTTCGCCAGGTGACGCACTTACAGTTAGAAAAAATTCAAACATAGAGCATGGAGTTTTTCATAAAGGCTAACGCTACAAAAAAGCATATTTAAAGCAAACTGTGTAATTTAAACAGATTTTTTTCTATAGTGCGTTTATGTGTACCTATCTGTTATACAGGGTGACTTATGAAGAACTGACACACTTCTTTCTTTAATTATTCTGTTCGAAATTCACTCAATGCCCCAATTTTAGCACCAAATTAAGCAGAGTTTCGATTGCCTGTCACTAGATGCGCAGATGGTCATGTTTTATTCGTAATTGTTAGTTTTATTGTCGGCAAATGTTTTTGAGATTTTGTTCTAGTCAATGTGAAAATGGAATACATATTAAATAAACGACTCTTCATTGTAAAGCAATACTGGATTACTAATTCAATTACAGCTACTCAAAGGGCATACCAGAGAGAATTTGGTGTTCGGAATCCTCCAAAAAGAAGCACAATACTGGGACTGGTAAACAAATTTGACACAACTGGATCTCTGGTGAGTGAAAAAGGCAAAACTCGTTCATCTAGGCTTCCCACGGTTGTTGTTGACGTAAGAGCACGACTGGATCAATCAACCAAAAAATCATTAAGACGTTTGTGCAGGAGACAGGGTACAACTACTCAATGTGTCAGAGAGCTGTAAAAAGTACAGGCCTAAAGCCGTATAGGATTACGGTTGTCCATCAGTTACAGGAAGCAGATAAGGATAGAGGACTGAATTATTGTCGTTGGTTTCAGGCGTGTTTTTTTTTTTTTTTTTTTTGGCAAAATCCTGCCATATTGTCCATCACATGGTTCACAGATAAAGCATGGTTCCATTTATTCGGCTTGTTAAAATAGCACAGAGAATAGTGGGACCAATTTTTTTTAAACACTGTGAACACCGCAGAGTACAGATGGATTTTCATGGAGTTTGCTAAGTAACTAGACGATGTAGAGCTGAGTCAAGGATATTTTCAGCAGGACGGCGCTACATGCCATACATCAAATGAATCCATGGCACTAATTGCAAGTTTCTTTGACGACCGGATAATTTCCAAGAACCTGTGGCCACCGAGATCTCCGGATTTGACATCCCCGGACTTCTTTCTATGGGGCTACTTAAAAGACAGGGTTTATGCCACACGTCCCCAGACTTTCGACGATCTGAAGCACAGCGTTATACAGGAGATTCACGCTATTGACAATAGAGTCCTCCAACGAGTTGTCAGTAACATGGAACGACGTGTTGAGTTGTGCCTTATGCAGGATGGAGGACATTTTCAACATTTTGCTATAAAGGTAAATAATCTCCCAAAATTCTTCTGAATTTCAGCTATAATAAGTTGTCGCTAGCATAACTCGTTTTGAAACAATTAAAGAAATAAATGTGTTAGTTCTTCCTAAATAATCCTGTAGTTTCCCGGTTATACACAATTATATAAGATTTAACAGAATGAAAAGGAATGCAGGCTATTTATGCCAAATTCAAATTTTAATTCTTCGTGTCAATATCTCAAATGTATTACATTTTAATAATGTATTAGAGCCGCTTTTGCAAAAATATAAAATTAGGAATGTGCATTTTTTTCCATTTATAGAGTAGTTTGGAATAGGTAAATTTCATAAAAATCTTCATTTTGAATCCCCCAAAAAATCTGATATGATACATTCACATGACTTTCTCCACCCTCTATCGTTTATTGGTGGGTATACAAATTATTCTTACTAAAGCTTATTTTTCTATCTACTACATTTTAATCCGAATAAGCCTTTGTAGAAATAGAATCAGATGACTGAAAAATTCAATGCCACACATTTTGTTATACATAGAAACAAAGGGAACAACGATAGTCAAATGTTTAAGAACTGGACGCTATACGTTGGGCTTAAAATTCCATACTGTTTCCATGCAATCGCGAGAAACAATTGAATGTTGACAGGACTGAAAGAGAATGACCAAGTATTGAAGAATTCGAACTTTTAATGACGGATATCTCAGAAATGTCTTATGCCACAAAAAATGTATTTGAAATAAATTGTGTGTTTTAAAGAGATCTACATCTTTTGTATAGTACGTTTTCATCTATGGCTTAACGTTTAGCAATTATACAAGATTGTACAAAGTTCCTTCCGAATGACGAGAACTTATAGGCTATTCATAAATAATTATAGATATACATTTTATTTGTTATGTAAATAACTTTGATATATGGTATTTTAATCAAAATCGTTTGACTATTTTCTATAAAATAAAAAAAATTCGAAAACTGTTCCATGTAAAGGGTAGTAGGGGTGGGGAAATTTTCTTGGAAATCTTCGTGTCGCATCTGAGGAAGTTACTGATCCTAAATACCACACACCCACAAGGACATTTTTCCAAATATGGATATATTGCACTCACTTGACTTTTTCTTCTCTTGTACACACTATTTTTACAAATGCTTATTCTCCATCTACTTCATATTAAACGAGATAAACATTTGCAGAGACTAATTTATTGCTAATTTTCTTGTAGGTGCAAGGGGAATATGGTAAGCTTTAAGCGATAGTCAAATATTTTAAGAACTGGTTGCTATTTGGGGCATTCCATTCTCTTTGATGTCCAGGGCAAAAAAAAAAAAAAAAAAAAAACGTAGTCGCATTTGAGAAAAAGTAGGAGTATTGAAAATTCAAACAAATAACAAGGAATATCGCTGAAATGGTTCACTCGACAAAAAAAGAAAATGTATGTGTCATAAATTGTGTATTTTTTGTGTAGTAAAATTTTGTCTATCTCTTATGGTTTACCAGTTATGCAAAAGTCGTTCACAATGAAGAATACTTTTGGAGACATTCCCAGAAAATTCGAGATATACATTTCATTTGTCATGAAATATCTTAAACATATGATATTTTAATCAAAATCGTGAGAGCCATTTTTGGAAAAATAAAAATTTTCCAAAAATGTTCCATGTAAAGAGTAGTCTGGGGTCGGGGGATTCTCTTGAAAAGCTTCGTGTCGCATCTTTGAGAGATACTGAACCTAAACACCAAGTTTGGTGTTTATCCGATTATTGGTTTTTGAGTTATGCTGTTCGCAGAAACAGAGAGAGAGAGAGAGAGAGAGAGAGAGAGAGAGAGAGACGGGCCTTTTTCTAAAAATGCTTTTTTGGTGTTCAAGGGGCTTCAAAACATGTATTTCCGGTAAAATCGATATCGAATTTTTCGGTGGAATCCAACACTTCCCCACTTACCATACATAGTAGAGAACGTAAAAATGTCTTTTATTGTATTTCCGGTGAAATCCCAGTATCGAATTTTTGGGGGAACTCAATACCTTCTCTACCTATTAAGTACGTAATAAAGAAAGTGAAAATGAGGGTTTAGAAATAAAGTCTTCGGACTGAGTTATGTTGCTAACAGACACGCACACTTTCCTTACGCAGATTGTTTTCTATTTTTTTTTCTTTATTTTCAGGAACCTCCGACCCCCCCCCCAAAACTGGTGAAATCTAGATATTGCAATTTTAGGTGGAATACAATACTTGCTCTAAATACCATTGGCAGGGAGAAAATAAAAGTCTGCTGTGGCTTATGAATATCACTTCCAAATATGTTTGATGGTGCTTAAATACTGAAACAAAAATAAATAAAAGGAAGGAAGGAAGAAAACAACCACAAAAACAACATACGCTCCATTTGGAGCAATTTATACAGGTGGAGCTTTACAACAATTTATCACTATTTGTTCCGCAATGCATGTTTTCCAACATATTCCAAGAAAAATCTAATATATTTCAGATTAGCAGCCCCCCAGCTCTGTTCGCGTTATTACTTTAAATGCTGGGTTTCTTTTCTGTCTGTGTCTCTCTCTCACTCTCTCTCCCTCCTTACCCTCTTTCTCATTGCTTCTCCCTCCTACACTGGTCTAAATCTCCGTCTCTGTACCTCACCTCTCTTTCTCCTCTCTATCCCTTTTCCCCTCTCCTTTTTCACTTCCTCATCCCTCTGGCTCCTCTCTGTGCACCTTACACGTCAGGTGATGTTTTGAAAATTAAAACGTAAGTAAAGGGTTCAACAGTACACATACTGTGTGGGTGGGGGAGAGGAAGAAGTAAAAGAAGAATGTGTTTTTTGAAATAAAATATTCCAATAGTATTCGGCAATATAAAATAGGTACTTGTGAAGAAACTGTAATATCTGAACATCGGAGTATGATCGCCGAATGTACGGAAATTAACTTCAACGTATTTACTATTCTTGTGCTGGTAAAGTATATATACAGCACAGGCTTGTGTTCCTTAAAGTAAATAAAGTATATGATTAAGTTGAATAATTTATGTTATTTTATTTCACACAGCGGAGAAGAAGTAGCAATAGGACTGGTAATTTCATTTTGTGGGCAATCTGCATGACACAATTAAGAACACCTAAATCGTACGAACAGAACAAAATATAAAATTCCAAGTTGACAGTTTTTTTTTCGCGTTATGGCAAAGTTATCTGTAAAATATTTGTTTGGAATTGCTGCAGCGGCGTGGATTTGTAATCAATAAAAGCAAACAGTACTGCATATAACTAGGGTTTTTTAAACTACAATAGGATCAATTAATCAACCATAATTTTCTGTCTGAAAGCAGGTCCATCATTGCAAACCTCATCCATTCTTACTTCTTCGCCTTCCTCTCCACGAATGAACCATTTATCTCAATATTGTCTATTAAGTTGTATCTTCTGCCCCGTACCTTTTTTTCTGGTTCACTATTCCCAGAAGTGCACAATTTCTTTTCATTCACTGCCCAAACCAATTGCTTTTCCTCCTCCTGATCAGCCTGAGCCCAGTCTTTCTAAAATAGTTCGTTACTTATTTTGTCTGTGCATTTCATTTCATTTCATATGATTTCAATCGTTTTTCGTGTAACGCCCAAGTTACTACGCAATGCCAGGCTCCACATAAAGTACTACACTAGTCGCTTCCTCAGTTCTTCTTTAAAGAGTACACAGAAAATATTTATTGCTATGTGATAAGATTCTTTTTTAATTATAAATCTCTGGTTAGCTGCTTGACAACAAGTGATGTTATTGCTTACGATGTATATATCAAATACAAGAAGCCACCCACTTGCTCCAATATCTTGTCTTGAGCTCATAAATATATTGTAACGCACTCCATTTGTGATATCTACCTATGGGACGTAAACTCAGGAGTTTTAACTAGGATTGCGAAAAGTCTGGGGGTAACAAGAGGAAGAGTGGCCAAGAGATTGTAAATCATGGAATTTTTTATTCAGTAGAATTAATCTACAACTTTTCCAATTCAGGGATTACCCAAAAAGGCAAAGCTTACCAATATAATTAAAAATACTAACAATTAGATATAGTAAATAAATGAATAACAATAAAATAAGAAAGCAAAATTAAAAAGACCGTTTTACTATCATATAGATATAGTACATATGTATTTACCTGTGTATTTTTCTGTGCCCTTACCTGGAGGGAAACTGAAAATGATGAGCATCTTAACGTTATTGCCGCTTAGTCCACACTCTCCAGGTCAACTGACTGACAAATCCGTTGAAAGCTTATCGCCAACCTGCGCATGCGCAACATCCCACTGTGCATCAGGAGAATATTTCAGAAATTCACAACGTATTTTCTATGTCAACATTTTTATACAGTCACTTTCAGTGAACACTTGTTAGTGTTAAACATTATTATTATTATTATTATTATTATTATTATTATTATTATTATTAGTGTACCCTTACGCAGCCGGTCAGTTATCCATTGGTATATACAGAAACTATTACTGGTCATTGTCACATATCAGGCAAGGTGCGCTATACAGCGGTGCCTTTAACTATAAGTTAAAACTCTGCGTTATGACGTCAGCGGCACTCCACCAAAGTAGAGAACTTTGAACGGACATGTTGGAGCATAAAACACTATCGAAATATATCCCCGCTCTCTTTAAAAACCCACTTTAGCGTTGAAGCGTTGTTTTGGGAATCTCTTTTGGCTCTCCTCTGTTAGCTCCAAAGACCACTGTCAGATTGGAAATGTGTGTCTTCGGGAAAAGCCAGTTTTTCCAAGGTAGAACAAAATGTCCTTAATTTCCTAATAGACTCATTAATAATAACCATAATGAACTTATAAGGTAACTTTTCACTAGTAGTTGAGTTAAAAGTTCTTTAAATTATTTCTTTAAGTTAAAGGTGTTTCGTAATATTTGCTGGAAATGTACCTTGTTGGCGAGACGCTGACGTCACAGTGCAGAACTTTAAATTATGGTCA
Source organism: Deroplatys truncata (assembly GCA_030765065.1). Lineage (NCBI taxonomy): Eukaryota > Metazoa > Arthropoda > Insecta > Mantodea > Mantidae > Deroplatys > Deroplatys truncata. Next base: position 81,889,350 of record CM060978.1, read on the forward strand.
AATACGCTATTAGTAAATTCTTTAGAAGTTTGTGACGTTTGTTTCTAAATGTAATTTCAAATGTCTTAACAAATAATTTTATGACGGTCTGCAACTATATAAAAATATAAACTGTAGACCACTAGTTTCATATTCATGGAACAAAAGGCTATGTTGCATAGCTTGGAATACTTCGAAGATTTAACCAAAGTATAACATCCAATCCAAGAAGCGATGTATGATCAATTTTTCTATTATTCCTTGTAGTTATTTTCTATTTTTCAGTGCTAGTTTTCTTTTTGCGAGCATAGAAATTGAATGGCCCCTGTGGCGCCGTTATAACGGCCGCTGATCCATATTTATGTAATAAGTGCAGCATTACTGAGAGAGATTGTAAAGCCCTCTGCTTGCCCGTACGTAACAAATGCTATCGCTTCCGAACATCTGTTTATAAACTGGTATCGCACGCTTGCAGCCCCATTAACGCAAGGTCGCCAACTTTGCTTTTGAAACAAGGCTGCCAACCACAAACACCATCTGATATGTACTCTTTAGAGTGAGGATGTGTTTAACATATTCCTCATAAAGTTTAGTGGAAGATCTTTCTAAAAGATTCATTCTTTCTATGACAAATACTTTCTTAATACAGAGAGAGTTGCTAAAATGAAATAAAAAAGTCAACCGAAAGTTATATTTAGTTCCGTGCAACCTATTATTAATGGTCAGCATGAGAACAACGATTCCTTTGTCAAGTTAATAATTAATGGCTAATGACAATATTATTACACAAGCGCTATCCTCGGCGATAGTTGCTCTGAAAGACGTTACCGAATGTAGACGGTACATAACAAAAATGTCATTTTTTTCTCTTTTCTTTTCAGGGCAGAAACTAAACAAGTTTGTATTCGACCACAAATCTCGCAAATGAACTGAATACAATTCAAATACAGACAAGCGTGGCAAAATGTGTCTTTACCAAGTGAAATGTCATTTATGAGTTGGGTTTAGATGTCCTAACAATTCATGAAATGAGCCCATAGTACGGAAAAAACCTAGATAATATGAAAGCATAGAGAACCGTCTGTCGCCGAGGAAAGTGCATCAGCAGTACCAATATTCTGCAAGACATAATCATGTATCGTCCATAATTGTTAGATGATCTAACAATTCATTAAATGAGCCCACAGTACGGAAAAAGCCTAAATGAAATGAAAGCATAGAGGACTGTCTGTCGCCAAGGAAAGTGCATCAGCAGTACCAATATTCTGTAAGACATAATCATGTATCGTCCATAATTACTAGGTGTCCTAACAATTCATGAAATGAGCCCACAGTACGTGAAAAACCTAGATGAAATGAAAGCATAGAGGACTGTCTGTCGCCAAGAAAAGTGCATCAGCAGTACCAATATTCTGTAAGGCATAATTATGTATCGTCCATAATTGCTAGGTGTCGTAACAATTCATGAAATGAGCCCACACTGCGTGAAAAGCCTAGATGAAATGAAAGCATAGAGGACTGTCTGTCGCCAAGGAAAGTGCATCAAGTGCATACCAATATTCTTCAAGGCATAATCATGTATCGTTCTTGAATATACTCGCAAAATCTCGACTCGAACGAGGCTTTTGTATTATAGAAAATGTAATTAAGACCACATATGCATGCGGTTACATCGCAAGCTGACCACCAACTTCCGACGCTGCTCATCTGCTCATACGTTACGGAGCATCTGCTCGTTGAAAACGCTGGCTACTGGCAGGAGCGTATATTTTTTGCAGTGTGTTTGCAATATTGGGCGGCGCCGTGGCCAAGTGGTTACACCACTCGCTTCTCACCAAGACGGGGTGTGTTCGATCCCAGGGACCCGCATGTGGGATTTATAGTGGCCAAAGCAGCATCTGGGCGAGTTTTCTCCGGTTTCTCCCACCATTCATTCCACCAATCGCTCCATCATCACCATTTCCTTCATCCATTTCACCATCATTTCATATCAACTACTTTCTCGCTCTCATAACAAAACATTATTTTCCAAATACTTTATCATCATTCATTATCCACACTATTTCTCCACATAGCCGTAGTGTAGTGATTACCATGCTAGCCACTAGTTCCCGAGGTCGCGGGTTCAAACACGGCGGAAGAGAAGTAAAACCGATGGTCCCGTGTCATAGATTTACGGCACGTAAAAGAACCTCAAGCCTGATAAAGCGGCCTCTGAGCAAACTTACCGGTCTTTCAGGCCCAATATAGAATGGGACGCTAAGGACCGCAGCAGTTAAAGAGCGTCCATAAATAAAACTCAATTTAACTTACCGGCGTTATTCAGGCACTTGTAAATAACGGAAAACCAATTTAGGTATGCCTTCGTCAAAGAATGATGCCGCCTGTAATGAAAGCCAAGTCTGCACATCTTGTTTCACATTATCCAAACCAAATGATGCGATCAGATCTTGATTATTTTTGGCTGTGTGTAGCCGGGCATTGTCATGAACCAAAAGGATTCCACGCGAAAGCATTCCACGCCTTTTGTTCTGTATTGCACGATGGAGCTTTCGTAAAGACTCACAATAGACGTCTTTGTTGACTGTCGTATATCTGGGCCAGAATTAGACCAGCAAAACACTTTGTCTGTCCCAGAAAACCGTGCACATATGTTACTAGTGGATATCGCCTGTTTGAATTTCTACTTCACGGGGGATGTTGTGTGCCTCAACTCCATGGATTGGTGCTTTGATTCAGGGGTGAAGTCTCATCAGCTGTTACGATGTGAGTTAGTAAATCATCGCCTTCCTCAAGTTACCGCGTGAGAAAAGTCAGTGTAGCGGCACTTGTTCGCTTGTTCTTGTGCTCATCACTAAGATTTTTGGATACCCCTCTTGAGCACAATTTCCGAAATCCTAAGCGTTCTGTCACAATGCTGTAGAGGACTGGACTTGAAATTTGTGGAAAATGTGAAGACAACACCGATACAGTGAAACGTCTGTCCTCGCGAATGTTTTCTTCCCCTTCTTGCACCAAATCATCCGTGATCACAGATAGTTGGCTCATTATGCACATTTTTACGACCTTCGTTAAACTGGGTAACCCACTTCCTCACCATTCCATCACCCATTATTGTTTCCCCATAAACCTCACACAACTGACGATGATTGCTTGCTGACATACCATTTCTCGCATTTAAAAACGGAATTACTGATCTGACTTCACGGGTTGTTCGATTGTTTTGAACATTTTGAAACCCTCTAACATCAGGAAAACACAAAGTGACGATCGCTCACAGCTGAAGTGATCCCACATGCTCAAAATCATGACTGCAGCGCTGCAGCGGTAAAATATTAAAACGGTGTTTACTTTAAAAACACGCCGCGTAGAATAAGTATCGTTATCTACCAAAATATCGATATCAACATTTCTCCGGAAATATATATTTTGATTCTTATAAAGATTATAAGAAAAAAAAGTGTGTGTATTGAATATGTGAGAGCGTGCGTTTGCATGCGCAGGTGCATGTCTGCCTATGAAGACGGAACGAAAAGACAAATTAATACCTAACGTAGGTCCAGAGTCTTTCAAGAATGCAACATGAAAATACTCACTAAACTAACCCCCTCCCTAAATTACCTTCTACATGAAAAAAATTATTCTTTTTTTAAATGGCTCTAACGATTTTGGTTAAAATATATGTTTGACTTACTGACATAAGGAATAAAATAAACATCTGGACTTTCCGGCTGATAAATGACCTTGAAGTTTTGTTCATTCTTATAGATCTTTGCATAATTTTGTATAATTGCGAAGCCAAAATAACTACACAAAAGTGTTACTACAAAAAAAATTTGAGTTTAATAAAACACATCATGTGTGCTAAATAATGTTTTTGTGGCGTTGATCGTTTTCAAAATATCCCGTATTGTATGTAGATTTTCCTAATACATTATCTCACAAAAAACTTTGAAAGTTTGTGATTCTTCCTCTTCATTTTCTGTTTTTCTTCACAAGAGCCCGTTACTGTAACTACGAAATTCATACTTCCATGCGTCTGATTAAACACGTGAACTTTGTTTCACACTTCTGCACTTAACTGTTTAATCTGAAATCATTTCTAGACAAAAAAAAATCTGATGTGTTACACACACATTACTTTCTCTACTCTTGTACAAACTATTTTTACAAACGCTTATTCTCCATCTACTTCATGTTAATCGAGATAACGAGATGTTAATCTTATTGCTAATTTTATTGTAGGTGCAAGGGGAATATGGTAGTATTTAAGCGACAGTCAAATATTTTAACAGCTGGTTGCTATGTGGAGCACTCCATTCTCTTTGCATGTCCAGGACATAAAAAAAATGAATAACGAATTTGAGAAAAAGTATAAGTATTGGAAAATTTAAGGGAATAACAAGAAATATCTGAAAATGGTTCACTCAACAAAAAAAATGTAGGATTATGACATAACTTGTGTATTTTAACGCGATCTACATTTTTTGTGTAGTAAAGTTTTGTCTATCTCTTATGGTTTACCAGTTATGCAAAAGTCGTTCACAATTAATACTTTTGGAGACATTCCCAGAAAATTCGAGATATACATTTCATTTGTCATGAAAATATCTTAAACATATGATATTTTAATCAAAATCGTTAGAACCGTTTTTGAAAAATTAAAATCTTCGAAAAATATTCCATGTAAAGGATAGTCTGGGGTGAGGGGATTTTCTTGAAAACCTTTATGTCGCATCTCTGGAAGATACTGAACCTAAATACCAAGTTTGGTGTTTATCCGACTGTTCGTTTCTGAGTTATGCTGTTCACAGATACACAAACACACACACAGACAGACAGACAGACACACAGACACACATACGGACATGTTTCCAAAAATGCTTTTTTGGATTCAGGGGGTCTCAAAACATGTATTTCCGGTGAAACCTCGGTATCGAATTTTTGGGTGGAATACAATACTTCCCCTACTTACTATACGTATTAGAGAAAGTAATTAATCGTAAATAACGTAACATGCATAGAGTAATCACTTTAATTATAAATACTATAATATTATAATGTTTCTGTGTGTGAATAGTATAGCGCCGAAAGAATAAGTTGGATGAATACCAAGCTTTAACTCCAGGAACTTTCAAGGATGCAAACACAAAGATTTTCATGAAATTTGAGGCAGTATTTTTAACACTTAAATGAATCAGTCTAATTATATAATATATAAATTCAATAACAGCCCACCTTAAAGCAATATGTATACGTAACAATATATAAAAAGTGTATATTACAGTCATTGTATATGTATATATTATTGTATACATGTAAAAATGTTATGTGGATGTATTACGTAATTTAATAATGTAGGGGCTGTGAGAATAATAGATTAAAGTTGCTAACAATGAGGTAACCTTGAGGCAATAATGAATTAGAAAGTCATAATACTACTGGTAATTCTTGGAGCAAGAATAATGTAATTTTTTGGACAGTTTAATAAATAGCCAATCAACAACCAGAAAAAGCTTTAGTTAAATGAAGGTACTCTACTGGAGTAGGATTAGCCAATCAGAAACTAAAATGGAGCAAAATTTAAAAATTCAGAATTCAGTTGGTTGTAGACAGTGTTTCTAACCGGATGCGAGATGCGTCCTCGAGAAATTTAATACGTATTCAGTGTGAGACGAAAATAGTTCACGTGTTAAAAAGTGCAAGTAGTTAATAAAAAAATCCTACAGCTCTCTCTCTATATCAGTGAAGATATAGATCAGTGAAGATATAAAGATCAAGTTCAGTGAAGTGTTATTTAAATAGTGTCAAGCATTAATAAAAGGAGTGAAGTAAAATTATAATCTGTGTAAGCCTACATTCTTCAGTCGCACCACAACCCTGCAAAGAGAAACATGTCTCTAACAATAATACTGACGCAGCCGAGGCAAACATAAATATATAATATTTAAAGAAACAGTCAAAATTACAAAGTTAATATTTTTATATTTGGGACGAAAGCTACCGGGTACATTCGTGCAATTGCAACGAACAAGTTCGGCTCCCCAACAGTTGAACAATAATACATCCTACTTCTAATCGGCCTTCCATACGTGAAGCAAGCAAACCTTCTTCAAATTGGCTCCCAAAACGTGGGCAAATAATAATACAACAAAATAACACCTACTTCAAATTCCCTCCTATCCAAATTACTCTTTACATAAGAAAAAGTCGTTCATTTTTAGTACCTCAAAAAAACGCCTCTAATAATAATATTGGTTAAAATGCTTTGGGAAACATGCATGGCAAATAAAATGTATATCTTGAACTTTCTGTGAGTGGCATGTGAAGTCCTCTTTAGTTACATTACATTTTATATAAAACTCGGTAAGGATAAGAATAGACAGAAATTTACTACGGTCGTTAAAATTTGCAACTTGTGTTAACTTATTTTGTAGCTTTGGCCTTCTATGAAATGTTTCTTATTGTTTGTGGAAATGTCAAATATTTCAAGCAATACATCTTTGAAACATGTCTATATATTCTATAGTTTCTCGTCAGGTCATGTAAACACTGGACAGTATCACGGCCAGCTTAATGATGACCTGATTTGAAAGCATTTGGTTATTGACCTAGCTAAATGTGCCTATGTGACTACAACAAATTGCGGTTTGAAACCATTTCGGCCAACATTTATTATACCGGGTGTCTCAAAGGTCACTTGACCAAGTAAAATACACTTTTGACAGCACTATAACTGATGATGGTACCTGGAAAACATTATAAGATACATTTTTTTGCCTAAGCTAAAATTTTATTCTGTTTGAGTATTGTACAAACTTAATTTGGCAGCAAGATGGGTCTCCACCACATAACAGTTTGTTGGTAAGAGAATGTCTCTACAGGAACTTTGATGAGTGGATTGGAATGCGTTGCTCAACTGATTGGTCTCTAAGATCACGTGATCCAACACCATTAGACTTTTCAGTGTGAGGAATTTTGCAGAATAAGGTTTTCTACTTTCGCAAGCGCTGCACATTTGGAACATCTGAGAATAACCTCGAAGGCAAGGTCGCGGGTTCAAACCCGGCGGAGGGGTCGATGGATTTTTTCGGGCGTAAAAATTCTTAGCATGGCTTCCTTCGGAAGCAAAGTAAAGTCGGTGGTCAAGTGTCGTAGATTTACGGCACGTAAAAGAACCTCAAGCCGATAAAGAGGCCTCTGAGCAAAATTACCAGTCTTTCACGCCCAATATAGAATGGGAGTCTAAGAACCATAGCAGTTAAAGAGCGAGCACATTAAAACACACACACACACACACACACACACACACACAAAACCATCGAAGAACGTGAAGCACTAAACATAACAAAGATTTGCGTAAACATTTGGTTAATAATGCAAAATAACGTAAGAAAATCTAATGTGTTACACTCACATGACTTTCTCTACTCTTGTACAAGCTATTTTTACAAACGCTATTCTCCAAATGCTTCAGGTTAATTGAGATATCGAAATGTTAATCTTATTGCTAATTTTCTTGTAGGTGCAAAAGGATGCTAGGCTATAAGCTACAGTCAAATATTTTAAGAGCTGGTTGCTATGTGGTTCTCTTTGCATTACCAGGACAAAAATAAAGAAGATGAATAAGGAATTCTCATTTGAGAAAAGTATAAGTATCGGAAAATTTAAGGGAATAAGAAGCAATATCTTGATAATGGTTCACTCAACAACAAAAATGTATATGACATAAATTGTGTATTTTAACGCGATCTACATTTTTTGTGTAGTAAAATTTTGTCTATCTCTTACGGTTTACGAATTATGCAAAAGTCGTTCACAATGAAGAATACTTTTGGAGACATTCCCAGAAAATTCAAGATATACATTTTATTTGTCATAAAATTATCTTAAATATATGAGATTTTAATCAAATCCTTAGAGCCATTTATGAGAAAATTCAAATTTTCAAAAAATGTTCCATGTAAAGGGTAATCTGGGGTGGGGGGATTTTCTTGAAAACCTTCATGTCGCATCTCTGGAAGTTATTGAACCTAAATACCAAGTTTGGTGTTTATCCGACTGTTCGTTTCCGAGTTATGCTGTTCACGGACACACAAAAAGACACACAGACACACACACCACACACACACACACACAGACATACACACGGACATGTTTCCAAAAATGCTTTTTTTGGATTCAGGGGGTCTCAAAACATATATTTCCTGTGAAATCTCGGTATCGAATTTTTGGGTGGAATACAATACTTCCCCTACTTACTATACGTAGTAGAGAAAGTAAAAAATGTATTGAAGTAAATGCGAAACATTTTGAGCAACACTAGTAAGCTGTAAGTAGTAAGTTTTCAATAGTTTAAATAATAGTGAAATTGCACAAATGTTGCATCCTTGTTTCTGTAATTTGTCGGTTTTAAATTTCTGTGTCAAGCGAAGTCTTTAAATGTAATATTATAAGTAGTACAAAGACTCATATTTAATGATTATATATGTAAGTCGAATTAGACAAAAAAACTAAACTGTTTTATGAATAATTTATAGTGATGGTGAATAGAGAAAGTTGTGTGTTTGTAACAATTTAGATTTTTCAAAATGGTATTTGTTCCTAACTGGCGCACCTTCAAGGTATGGGTATTAATGTGGCGCAGAAGAGATATTTTGCAAATTTTCAATAATTTTGAAAATGTTATTGTGTGAGCGGAAATTTTAATAATATTTTTTTAAAATTATTTCATTACAAACACAGCGGCTCTGAATATATACAGACATTTCAGTACTTTGAGCAGCAGCCCATTCAAACGTTCAGTGATTGACTAGGAGCGGTGAGGGTCTTAGCACCTCCACCTATGAAGATCTTTTGTGCCTAAACCCCTCACAGGATAGGAAGGGGTGAGGTGTGAGGAGACAGAGGGCAGGGTCCCTACCTATTTTCCAGATTTAACCTCCCCGAATGACAGCTGGTGCAACCGGCTTCACTCCCTCCCTGGGGGGGCCGGGGCTCAGTGACCACCACCATTCCGGGGGACGAAGTGTTACCTAGAGCATAATTTCCCCCTGCCATGCAACCCCGAAATTCCCGCCTACACTTGAAACCCTTAAACAGACCAAACAGGTGAAGTGAAATGAGAATGGAGGTGAAATTGAGAGACAGGAAATTCGAGGGCTGTAATGAACCTTCCCAGATTCGCCTAGCAACCCGGGGAAACCCCCAAAAACCCATGGATCAGGAAGTCGGCCGCGGGAATCGAACTCACGACCTCCCAAAAGCGGGCCACACGTCGTCACCTGAGCCATTCATTTGGTGTACTTACACTAAGCTATCCAGTCAGCGCGGGCATCTTTATTTTGCAAATCACCGCCATTTCACCTACCCGTGTTTTTGTTTCACATAGCATTACTTAATTGCTGTATACGATCAAATGTCACGACCTTTTGATATCGCATCACAGCACATCTATATCTTGCTGCTTAATTAACAGCATGTTTCAAAATGCTATCTCTCTTGTAGCACTCCTCCATGTACTAGTGTCACCATGCTGGCCTCTAGTTCAAACCCGGCGGAGGGCGATGGATTTTTTCGGGCGTAGAAATCCTTAGCATGGCTTCTTTCGGAAGGGAAGTAAAGCCGGTGGTCCCGTGTCGTAAATTTAAGGCACGTAAAAGAACCTCAAGCCTGATAAAGAGGCCTCTGAGCAAAATTACCGGTCTTTCACGCCCAATATAGAATCGGACGCTAAGGACCATAGTAGTTTAAGAGCGTCCATAAATAAATCTTAATTTATTTATTTCTCTTTCATCACACCAAAAGACCCCAGTTTTCTTGTTAAGTATGTTTGTAGTAAGACACTGCAGTTTAAGATGTTAAGTATGTTTGTAGTAAGACACTGTAGTTTAAGATGCAAGAAGAGGAATGTTGATCACTTGTTTACACCATCTCATAACATACTACATATCTTCCGGAAAAATCCGGTTGGCTAATTCATCCATATGTTCTGAACTGAAACATATTGCAGAAATTTCCATCACACCAGAATTGACTGTTGTGAGGTTTACCTACTTCTATTAATACAGAAACTAATTTTAATTTCTTCCTCTTCTTGTTCTATCTCAAGATAGATTTTAAATCTGTTCCGCTTCAAAGACGGTCTTCCCAACGTAGTGTTGGTCTTCCTATTGATCTTTTACCTCGTGGACTGTAAAGAAGTACTCGTACTTTTAAACCATTTAAATCCATTCTTTCAAGTGTTCATACCATCGTTGTTTTAAAGAATACATTTTTTTTGTAAGTTATAGAGTTGTAATTGTTCTCTTATGTCAATATTGTGCTTGTGGTCTCTTAATGTATCTCCCGGTATTCGTCTTAAACAGTTCATCTCTTTTCATTTTTACTTTCTCTACTACGTATAGTAAGTAGGGGAAGTATTGCATTCCACCCAAAAATTCGATACCGAGATTTCACCGGAAATATATGTTTTGAGACCCACTGAATCCAAAAAAAGCATTTTTGGAAACATGTCCGTGTGTGTGTTTAGTGTGTGTGTGTGTGTGTGTGTGTGTGTGTGTGTGTGTGTGTGTGTGTGTGTCTGTGAACAGCATAACTCAAAAACGAACAGTCGGATAAACACCAAACTTGGTATTTAGGTTCAGTATCTTCCAGAGATGCGACACGAAGGTTTTCAAGAAAATCCCCCCACCCCAGACTACCCTTTACATGGAATATTTTTCGAAAATTGTAATTTTCTCAAAAATGGCTCTAACGATTTTGATGAAAATATCATATGTTTAAGATAATGTCATGAGAAATGAAATGTATATCTCGAATTTTCTGGGAATGTCTCCAAAAGTATTCTTCATTGTGAACGACTTTTGCATAACTGGTAAACCGTAAGAGATAGACAGAATTTTACTACACAAAAAATGTAGATCGCGTTAAAATACACAACTTATGTCATATACATTTCTTTTGTTGAGTGAACCGTTTTCGAGATATTGCTTGTTATTTCCTTAAATATTTCAATACTTTTTCTCAAATTCGTTATTCATTTTTTTATGTCCTGGACATGCAAAGAGAATGAAATGCGCCACATAGCAACCAGCGTTAAAATATTTGAATATCGCTTATAACCTACCATATTCCCCTTGCATCTACAAGAAAATTACCAATAAGATTGACATCTCGATATCTCGATTAACATGAAGCATATGGAGAACAGGCGTTTGTAAAAATAGATTGTACAAGAGTAGAGAAAGTCATGTGAGTGTAACACATCAGATTTTTTTTATTTGCTCTATTTAGGGTCAAATTCTCACTACTATATGTCATATGTGGAACAGTAAAACTTGATAAAATCTTAAAATTGTCTCTATTTTTGTTTTATTTCTCAAAATTCTATAAATAGTGTCATATATATTGAATTACATAATGTTTGTTCTAAATCACGGTCTTCATCATATTAAATCGAACATCCCAGATAATTAAAATTCAAATAATTTGAATTTGTGAGAATATAATCTTCATCAGTTAGGTATATGGAAAAGACAACATGTATTAGATGCTGTAACTTGTTGATCTACATCTAGTCACGCTACCTCATTCTCCCACTGTTTAGTAACCTTTCCTTCACTCATGAAGCAGGGTGAAAAGGGTATACATGTTCATAGCTTAAGAAGTGAGTCTTCGTAGTATACGGAATAAAACATTGTATTCAAGTTTCTACTCCGAGTACTAAATTCAGTTTATATGGAAATTTCATCACGCCATTTTGCTATAATGCCTCTAAATACCAAAGCATGCTTAAGGCTATGTATAGAAACTGAAACAGAACAGAATTTTTTGTTTTGCATCTTTTTTGTAAATTCAATCAATTTCACGCAATTTGCAACTGAAATGTCTGCACAGTCGTAATTCCATAATGTGTTACATCTAGCAACGTAATAGAACGGCTGTTCTCTCGCAACGTGTTGCATAATCTAATTAAACTCCATTGAGGTGATGAAATGTTGCAAAAATAAGTTAACTATTGAAGTCTTCATAAACTGAGACCATTTAAGACTGTTTTAATTCACTGGAGATTAGCATGTACGAGGGTCGTCCAATAAGTAAGTTTCCCTACTTTATAAAAAAAACATTACACACAATTAATCATGTTGAATTAATTTTGTTTATATTGTACAATCCTTCTTTTACTTTTCTACATAGTCAACTTGTTCTTCCAAGCATTTTTGGGTACGTGACATAAGTTTTTCCAAGCCAGTGTTGTACCAGTCGGGTCCTGTGTTCGCAACCAGCTGATCACTGATTTGACTTCATCATCGGTGTTAAAAGTGCTTACCTTTGAGTCAAGGGAACATGTGAAAATCACTTGGGGAAAGCTCGGGTGAATACGGAGGATACAAGAAAACTTCCAAGTTAAATCTTGACCCAGGCGGAGCTCAGAAGATTCAACTGGGAAGTTTTCTCGCATCCTCCATATTCACCGGAGCTTGCCCCAAGTGATGTTTCCCTGACTCAAAGGTCAACATGGAGGTAAACACTTTTAACACCGTGACGGAGATCAACCAGAAGTGAAGAGCTGGTTGCGAGCACAGGGCCCGACCTGGTACAACACTGGCTTGGAAAAACTTGTGTCAGTCCCTAAAAATGCTTGAAAAAGCATGTTAACTATATAGAAAAGTAACAGAAGGATTGAACAATATAAATAAAATTAATTCAACATGACCAATTGTGTGCAATGTTTTTTTTTTTATATAAAATAGGGAACCTTACTTATTGGATGCCCCTCGTAATACCAGAGTTGTACTTCGAACTTAGCAAGCCATTTGTGCTAATAAACGCTATTTCCAATGAAGAGGACAAGAGATAGGATCGCAAACATATCCAACATACTAGAAATAGATGCATCCAAGTCGATGGAATAAGTTCGGAATAGCGAAAATGAATAGAATGATCGAAGGCTTTCATTTAATTGTTTAAGAAACATTAACAAAGTTTAAATTTATTGAACAAGTACAGTTTGACCATAACAGTAGTTCAGTATCTCATTGAAAAGTATTTAAAATCCCGTATGGGATTCCGTCTTATATACTACATCACCACATGAGCCATGTGCTGAGGACGGTTGAGGAATGCACTTTAAAAACGTGTTCCTTCGTTTTCATAACGAACGTGAGGCCAAAGGAGAATGCAAATGCTGAAAAAAGCAAGTGCTTTTTCGAGAATAATTTGATATTTTTTTATTATAAAGAGCTCACTAATACAACACCAGAATATTTTCTTTATTACCGCACACTTTCTTCAGGTTAACTTATTTATGAGTGTGAAACACAAATACCTTTACACACAAACCATCCCTCTTTCTCGACCGATAGGTGGAGAGTGTACTGCCAGCGTACGCCAATTTATTACTTCTTGACTAACAACATATTTAGAAACGCTCCAAAATTATTTTAATTGAAATCTTGAAAAAAAAAGAAGGAAAAGTACTTTTCTTCCACCATACATTTGATATCGGGATTTCACGGAAGATACGCGTTTTGTGGCGCAATGAATCTAAACTCAACCCCAAAAAGCATTTTAGATAAAGGTCCTGCGCAAAGTATGGGTGTGTGTGTGTGCACTTATCCATCTCTATGCAAATATATTTACATATGTCAACAACATAACTCAAAAATGGAATGTCGGATAAACACCAAAGTTCATACTGGAGTCTCTGTCAGTATCTATGGGAAAATGTACTTTATTTTTTATTTTCTCAAAAACCACACTAACGATTTCGGTTAATATACAGCATATTCGAGATATTAATTAAACGAGAGGTCCTCACAGACTATTCTCAGAAAATATATACATTCTGTTAGTCATGTAAATATCTTAATCTGGTGGTATTTTAATCAATATCGTTGGAGCTTTTTTTTGAGAAAATAAAAGATAACAAAACTTTTCAATTAAAGGGTAGGTTAAAGGGGGACATTCTTGAACATTTTCGTGTACTCCCTTGAAACATGCTGCATTTAAATGTAAAGTTTGGTATTTTTCCGACCCCTCGTTTTTAAGTTACACTGCTCCCTCTCTCTAAAAGTGCCTTTTTTGGATTCAGGTAACCTCAAAAGGTGTATTTCCGGCGATAGCGATTTTTTTGTGCAATGCAATCCTTTCTATACTTATTGTAGGAGTCAAAGTGAAAATGACTGTTTGACTTCATTAAAAAAAGTTCCCTGATTTTTAGAAGTTAGCATTAATGTTTGACATTTTTTAAAGCACCTAGCTATTTTTATGTAGCTACGCTTACATGCCCAAAAGAAGGGAGTTTTCTAATATAACAAAAGCTGACAAAAAGGTTAATATGGTGGATATTTTTATACATTTACTTACTAACTAAAAAGTTAAATTTGAACAAAAATAAATTTAAAAATTTATTTTGAGGATTATTTTGATTGGAGCGACGCATTTATACAAAAACTAATATTTGAATACTAGCTAAAAGTTTGACGTACGGGAGAAACATTACTATTATCGTGTCATCATGAAGTTCAGTCACGTAGCATGTATTATTTGGATTTTCCAAATGTTATACATACATTACCTTACCACTTTCTCCTTCAACTAACTGTTCATTCACCGTAATATCATGTACAAAGGCTCTATTATTTCTTGGAGAAAGAATCTCCGAGAAGCAATAACTACACTCGTGCAGCCATAATTCTCGTGAATACGAATTTACTCATAGCATGAGAATCCCAGCATCGAGATAATCATACGCTTGTCTCTTTCTCCGAAAGAAAGAAAGCAAAAAACGCTCGGTGACGTATAAAACTGTGCGAATGTGTCTATAAATCGTGGGAGAGCACTCTCGCGGCGACCATTCCATAAGAGCAACAGGTGTACCACCACAACAAAACCGAACACCGTAAATTGGCGCGGAGCGTGTATTAAGCACTGCGCAGACAAAACAAAAAAGTAGTGAATGAAACCTGCAATAGTAAGGTGGTACCGCTAAAACCACAAAACAACCCCAAGTATTAACACCGCAAGCCTTTCTTCCTGTTAACGACCTCTATAATCAGTAGGTGCTCTGTGATCATACAACCAAGGCCACAGAGTAATTAATAAGTAGGTATTAAAACTCTCCAAAGCTACGATCGCACTCTTTTGTCGAACTTACTGCTTTTGTTTACATCCGCCGGAGCTTAAACAAAAGAAAAATGTTTTTATGAAAACTTTCCTAACAGTTACAAGTACGGTAAGTGGAACTATATACATAAAGCCTTTATTTACATAAATTAATGGTCATTTATACAGCCATTGGGCGTATACCAGCATTTTTAACTCCACCAGTACTGTAAGGAACTATCGAGAGAGGTGGCGCCACGGTAACGTTGCTACTTGCATTCGGGAGGTCACGGGTTCGACCGCCTACTCTGACCCATAGGCTTTAGTGGTTGGCGAATGTTGGGGTGGTTGATCTTCTAACACGACTCTCCTGCCCCTCATTTCCTGTACCCATCATTTTCCTTGTCACTTGTTTCAGGGTTGTTGGAACAGGCTATCGGTCTGTTGAGGTTTATTCCTGACATCGTCCAGGGACTGCTCGTTTGGAGACTCGCCTCTGGCTGCTTTAGGGCAGACGCTCCTTCTGGGACTCTCGGAAGTCCGGTGTCCTATGGGCGGACGTCTCTGGCCCGCATTAGGATGGTCTCGGATTCGATCCCGGTGACCGCCCACTTTACCCATGGGTTTTTTCGGGTGTGGTTTCCTTCAGCCCCCGAATTTCCTGCCCCTCCATTTCGATCCATTCACCATTTCATTCATCCTTCATCCCGTTGGTCTCCTACAGGGTCGGCGATGATATTTCGGTGCAGCGAGGTGGGGAAAAGGATGCTCTCTGGACCTCTCTCCGAACCCTCGGCTTTCGGCTGGCTGCCGGTATATCCGAAACCTTTTGAGTGGCGTTGGACCCCCTCTGCGTGGGGCGGTGCCTCCGGTCTGCCGGGGTGTCTACTATCGAAAACTCCAGGGACCCTGTCATTACTGTACCGTTGCTCCTGGATCCGGCCGCCCGATGTCTCCTCTCGCCTCATCTTTCCTCCTTGGGACGCCCCCTCGTGGGTCGCAGGTACAATATCCCTATGGATGAGTCCCCTCCGTTCAGGGAGATATGATCTTCCTTTTATCTATAATGAAATGTGTTATGAAACCAATTCTGCAAACGTTGATCTCGATTAACATCAACTAAATAAAAGAATAAGGTTTTGGTGCAATGGTTAGAAACGTCACGTGAATGTAAATCATCAGATTTGCAGCGTTTATTACTGTTTTCCGGTTTAATCGAGCTACCTCCCCTTATCTCGTAACATCACAGCAGTGAATGATACACCGGAAGCGCTGTGCAATTGGCAGTCTTTTACGAAAAGGTGATGGTGAATTGGGGTAACTTCCCCTGCTTATTCAGGTAGGGTTAGGGCTGTTTGATATATGACTGCTATTTTAGGGAGAGATTTTTAAAGAATATCATGCTGTAATAAGATCCCTCTAGACTATAATACAAGAAGCAGCCCAAAAATGCCTTAAGCATGAGATGAACGAAGATCTAGCAGATAGCAGCAAGACAACAAAATAACGGAAAGAAAAAGGTAAGTTGGGTCCTACGATTAATCAACTGTCTACTGCGTGCGAAGCTAAATTCGAATGTTGGCATTTAGGGTATATACTACGTAGAGTAAGTAAAGGAAGTAATGTATTCCGTCCAAAAATTCGGTACCGAGATTTCACCGGAAAGACATGTTTTGAGGTTCCTGAATACAAAAAGAAACATTTTTATAAAACGATCCCTGTGTGTGTCTGTCTGTGTGTCTGTGAACAACATAACTCAAAAACGAAAAGTCGGATAAATACCACACTTGGTATCTAGGTCCAGTACCTTCCAAGGATTTGACACAAAGATTTTCAAGAAAAACCTCCCACCACAAACTACCCTTTACATGGAAAGATTGTTCGAAATTTTTTATTTTCTAAAAAATGGCTGTACCGATATTGACTAAAATACAATATATTAAAGATATTTACATGACAAATAAAATGTATATCTTGAATTTTCTGGAAACAGCCTGTGAAGTCCACTTCAGTTGGAAGAAATATTATATAATCTTGTACAAGTGCTAAACATTAAGCGATAGCCGAATACGTACTACACAAAAAAATGTATATACCTTTAGAACATACAATTTACTTCAAATAAGTTTTTTGTGGCATAAGCCATTTCTGAGATATCCGTTATAAAAGGTTGAATTGCATGAAATATGTGGAATTTTAAGCTCGGCATGTAGCGTCCAGTTCTTAAACATTTTACTATCGCTATTCTCTCTGAATCTGTAACGAAATATGTAATGTAGCTTTTTCTGCAAAGGTTTATTTGAATTAAAATATAGTAGATAGAGAAATAAGCTTTAGTAAAATCAATTTCTATACCCACTAATAAATGATAGAGGGTAGAGAAAATCATGTGAATGTATCACATCAGATTTTTACTATATCTTTTTTACTCTTCTTGAAATAAATAGGGTATCGTATCTACAAAAAAATTTAATATACGGATTTCCGTGTAAATACACGTTTTGAGGTCCTTGAATCTAGAGGAAGTATTTTAGTAAACGAGCCTGTTGTGTCTGTCTGTGAACAGCATAACTCAGAAATGAAGTGTTGCATAAATACTAAACTTCGCATTTAACTTCAGCATCTTCCAAAGGTGCCATTGAAGATTTTTAAGAAAATTCCCCACCCCAAAACTACCTTTTAAAGGATTATTTTTCGTGGCTTTTTATTTTCTCAATAACAGTTTGATTAAAACAGCATGCGTTATCATGAGATATTTGTATGAAAAATATGTATATATTGGTTTTTCTCGAATAGCCTGTGATATCTTCTTTATTCAAAACGTATTTTGTATAACTGATAAAGCATAAGAAATAGACAAAACTTCAACAACAAAAAAGTAGATTGCATTAAAACACCATTCATGTCAAATGATTTTTTGTCGTAGCATTAACCATTTCCGAGATATTTATTGTTTTTGTTTTGACATACTAAGTTGCTATTTTTTGTTTCTTATGATATCATGCAAAGTGTGAAATTTCAAAGTCAGCATATAGCGACCCGCTTTTAAACATATGACTATCGCTTCAACCTCCTATATCCCTCTTGAACCTACACGAAATGCGTAATGAAACTAGTTCTGTCAATGTTTATCTCGATTATAAAATTAAGCTTTCGAATGAATAGGCTGTAGAATAGTGAGTAAAGAAAGCCATGTGAATTTAACACATAGGAAACTTTTTTTTCAGTAATTCCTATTTTAAGCTACTTAGAATGAGAACAAATATATTTCACTCTTTTGAGAAGGGCTCGTGATAAAAAGAGAGTAAAAAAATATGTCAGATAAAGATGGTACCGACTTCCGCTGTCAGGTGATTCCATACTAACCTCTAAATCTAGAGATCCTGGGTTAGAATGCGAGGTGATTATTCTCTATCCTGATAGCATAATGAGCTCAAGCTGAAGTGCGTCCGGGGCAATGAGAAAATCTGTAACGAAAAAGACAAGACAAGAATTCCTTATCCCACCTAGAGTTTGGAAGTATGAATGAGAATGTGAATGGGTATGTATATGTGTGAATTTAATGTACTCTAATAACCAAAACAGTAATACCAGAAACAAATAATTCACGAAAATAATAATTCTAGTCAAGCGATCCACCAAAACTATTTCTGGACATAAACCTAGATGTTATATGCTATAATTTAGAAGGCAGGTACGAATACGCTATGATCGAATCCCAAAAGGCGGGACCATACCAAAAAATTTTCGCACCCATGGTTACATTGACCAGGAAAGTGATGGGTCTTAGTTCCTTTATTTATCTACCACTTCCTTAGTGATTAAGTATTTATTGCATTCCAATCAAAAATTATATATAGGGTTTTCACCGGAAGTATATTCTGGGGTGCCCTGAATGAAAAAAAAGCAAACAAACAAAAAAAACACATTTTTAGAAAGATGTCCATGTGTGCGTACGCGTGCGCACCCACTATCAAAAACGAAAATTCGAATAAATACCAATCTTGATATTAAATTCTGCAACTTCCAAAGCTACAACATAAAAATTAAAAAAAAAAGAAAAAACAGAAAGAAAGAAACAATTTCCATATCCCAAGCAACCTTTTACACGGAAATGTTTTTGTTTCTATTTTCCCAAAATCGGCTCTAATGATATTTATTAAAATACCACATATTTAACATATCTGAATGGCAAATAAAATGTAACAAATAACCTATGAAATCCTCTTAGTTGAAAATTAATTTTATATACTGTTATATAACCGATAATAAAGACTTACTGCACAAAAAACGTAGATATCGTTAAAATATACAATTCACACCTAATTATTTTTGTGATAATCATTTTCGAGATATTCGTTGTTATTTTGTTTCATTTTCAAATACTTTATACTTGTTTAAAATGCTAAATCGTCATTCGTTTGTTTCTCATAGTCATGTAATGAGTAATTCCAAGGTAGTTTATATTAACTAGCTTTTTAAGGACTTGACTACCGCTTCAGCCTTCCTATTCCTCTAATACTACAAGGAGATACAATATAAATACATATTTATAGAAGCGTTTATCTCGATTAACGAGTTGATAAAAGTTTTAAGCTTGAAGTGATATTTCAAACATCCTGCGTGAGCCTAAGTTTTATATTTATTATTTTTCATTCATTGGGTTTTAACCATTTCTGATTTGAAGCACACATTCACTCCCACATAGTTACTTACAGACTCTGTACATTTTAGGGAAATATTTTAATGCGGGATTAAGATGAACCTAATGCAACGTAACTTAACGTGACGTAACATGAAAGTCTAACACACTGTATTAAAAGCAGCTATTTAGGGTTAACCTCATTTTGTTTAACGCAACGTAACTTAAGAGATTGGCAATGTCAAACTTCTTCTTCCCGTTACGTAAATTTGGATGTCACTTGAATAATTTGAACCAACTAGCATGAAAAGTAGCTTGGAATAACAAAGCCAACGACCAATCGTAATCGTTTTCGTTACGTTAAGTGCACCTTAATTAGACCTCCGGTGTAGCGCTATTTCTAAACATCACATAAGCGAACTTAAAATAATGCATACGTGAAATTTGAAAAATCCACAGTTTTTAAGATATCTTGTTGAAACATATGCAGGTTATTTCAACATTATTACTTTCTCTACTACGTATAGTAAGTAGGGGAAGTACTGTATTCCACCCAAAAATTCGATACCGAGATTTCACCGGAAATATATGTTTTGAGACCCCCTGAATCCAAAATAAGCATTTTTGGAAACATGTCCGTGTATGTGTCTGTATGTGTGTGTGTGTCTGTGAACAGCATAACTCAGAAACGAACAGTCGGATAAACACCAAACTTGGTATTTGGGTTCAGTATCTTCCAGAGATGCGACACGAAGGTTTTCAAGAAAATCCCCCCACCCCAGATTACCCTTTAGATGGAACATTTTTCGAAAATTTTCATTTTCTCAAAAATGGCTCTAACAATTTTGATTAAGATATGTTCAAGGTATTTTCATGATAAATAAAATATATATCTTGAATTTTCTGGGAGTGTCTCCAAAAGTATTCCTCATTGTGAATGACTTTTGCATAACTGGTAAACCATAAGAGATAGACAACATTTTACTACACAAAAAATGTAGATCGCGTTAAAATACACAATTTATGTCATGCACATTTTTTTTTGTTGAGTAAACCATTTTCGAGATATTGTTTGTTATTCCCTTAAATTTTTCAATACTTATTTTTTCAAATGGGAATTCGTTATTCATTTTTTGTTTGTTTTGGATATGCAAAGAGTATTAATCTGTGGCAAAGAGAATGGTGCTGCACATAGTAACCAGCTATTAAGAGATATGTCTATGCTTAAAGGCTACTGTATTTCTACATTGCCCTTGCAAATACAAAACAAGGGGAACATAGTAGGCCTTAAGCGATAGTCAAATTTTTTTAGAACTGGTCGCTATGTGTAAACTGTAATTCTCTGTGTAAGTCAAAAGATCGTTTCTGCAAATGTTTATCTCAATTAATATGAAATAGATGGAGAATAAGAGTTAGTAAAATTAGTTTGTACAAGAGTAGAGAAAGTCATGTGAGTGTAACATATCAGAATTTTTTGTGTAAATTCGTTGTTCTAATAGAAAGCTCCTAATTATGCATTTTTAAAAACATTGACATAAAAATTCAGATTTTACATAAATGTCCTTCGTGGTGTAGTGGTTCCCGAAGTCGCGGGTTCAAACCCGGCGGAGCACGATAGATTTTTTCAGGCGTAAAAATCCTTAACATGGTTTCCTTCGGAAGGGAAGTAAAGCCGGTGGTCCCGTGTCGTAGATTTACTACACATAAAAGAACCTCAAGCTTGATAAAGAGACCTCTGAGCAAAATTACCGGTTTTTCACGCCCAATATAGAATGGGACGTTAAGGACCACAGTAGTTAAACAGCGTCCATAAATAAAACTCAATTTACTTAATTTTTACTTTCTCTACTACGTATAGTAAGTAGGGGAAGTATTGCATTCCACCCAAAAATTCGATACCGAGATTTCACTGGAAATACACGTTTTGAGACCTCCTGAATCCAAAAAAAAGCATTTTTGGAAACATGTCCGTGTGTGTGTCTGTGTGTGTGTGTGTGTGTGTGTGTGTGTGTGTGTGTCTGTGTGTGTGTGTCTGTGAACAGCATAACTCAAAAACGAACAATCGGACAAACACCAAACTTGGTATTTAGGTTCAGTATCTTCCAGAGATGCGACACGAAGATTTTCAAGAAAATCCCGCCACCCCAGACTACCCTTTACATGGAAGATTTTTCGAAAATGTTAATTTTCTCAAAAATGGCTCTAATGATTTTGATGAAAATATCATATGTTTAGGGTAATGTCATGACAAATGAAATGTATATCTCGAATTTTCTGGGAATGTCTCCAAAAGTATTCTTCATTGTGAACGACTTTTGCATAACTGGTAAATCATAAGAGATAGACAAAATTTTACTACACAAAAAATGTAGATCGCGTTAAAATACACAACTTATGTCATATACATTTCTTTTGTTGAGTGAACCGTTTTCGATATATTGCTTGTTATTTCCTTAAATTTTCCAATACTTATACTTTTTCTCAAATTCGTTATTCATTTTTTTTATGTCCTGGACATGCAAAGAGAGTGGAATGCGCCGCATAGCAACCAGCGTTAAAATATTTGACTATCGCTTAAAAGCTACCATATTTCCCTTGCATCTACAAGAAAATTACCAGTAAGATTGACATCTCGATATCGATTAACATGAAGCATATGGAGAATAGGCGTTTGTAAAATTAGGTTGTACAAGAGTAGAGAAAGTTATGTGAGTGTAACACATCAGATTTTTTTACATAAATTGTTTGCAGAAAGATCTATCACATCAGAGTTTTTACATTAACCTCTAATTGTGTAGAAAAATTATTACCCTTTGTGCTCTCCAAAATCGTTGATTTTTCTAAAGTTAATAACTTATTTCTCAAAACTGGAGCATTATTTTAAATAATGTATATGGTAATGTTCTTTTGAGGGACATTTGTTTCAAACAAATTGACAAAAAATGCCATCGTGTGAAGCATTACGAGTATGGAAAAATTCTGAAAAAGAATTTGTAAGAAAACAGGGTTTTAATTTGGGCGTGCCTATTAATAAGCATGTGCCTGTCGATTTATAGCTCCAGTTAATTGGCGGTTTAAATGCGGCGAGACAAAACAACAGTATGTTTTCTTAAAGTTTTGAATTCATATTATTTTATCATTGAAAAGCTTATTTTTTTTTAGTTTTTCACAATTTTTGGTTACGTTACGTTACGTTCATAGTAATCCTGGCTTTATTAAAGAAATATTCGCCCACCCCAGGCAGGTCTAGATCCGAGACCTCTGGGTTGAGAAGCCAGAATGCTGACTACTCTTAAGTTTCATTTCTCAGAGTGTATCTATCGATTTTGGAAATTTCTACTCAGTTCTTAAGCTATACTATTGTAATTAATTGTTCTTCTACAAAAGCCGTGTGTTGGTAAGGGGTTGGAAGGATAGAATCAGACGACTGAAAAATTCAATGCCGTAGCCGGGATTTGAACCACGGATCTCCCGGTCTCCGTCCGGTTGCTCTAACCACTGAGCTACCATGGCAACAATGCCAGCACGACATTAAATTCCCCAACTGATTCGCAATTTTCCCGGTAAACCACAAGGAGATCTCAAATTGTATTGAGATGACATACCCTAATGGCGACTTACAATGATGTAAGTATTTAAAGTCCCGGGCTTCATAGTTTCAACCACTATTAGGACAATTAATGGAACTGAGACCGGGAGATGGAGATCTGTGGTTCAAATCCCGGCTATGGCATTGAATTTTTTAGTCGTCTGATTCTATACTATTGCACTCTACATTGCAGTAAGTGCAGTATTACGAAAGTACTTTAAGCAGTGTTAAATAAAAGGTTTACTAAGAAAACTGAATGTATTGATATGTGGAGATTGCAGTAACGGTGCATGCCCCTGGCATACAGTACTCCAGATAGCCAAAAGATGGGCGCTTGCTCGCTAATCGTTTCTCCGAAGTTGAGGTCGAACGTAGTCGGTGTAGCTCCAAGGGACGTATAGAGAAGGGAGGGGGGTGAAGAGAGAGGTTGCCAAATTGCCCTACATCAGAGGTGAGGTTCCCTTCCAGGAAGAGAACAAAGTTATTAAACCGAGGAACATCTGAAACAAAGAATATTCCCTCAGCAGATGTTGTGTGTTACTGCATGTCAGATTTGTTGATGATACGGAACCTTCTTCCTGTCATTCTGCGTGCTGGCTGCTTCTGTGTTTATTCCATGCTAACGGATGTCACTTTTACACATAAACTGCACCGTTTCAAAACACGAAACCAGTTCGTTAAAATAATTAAAACTGGAGGGTTACAATATTTGCCCCTTGACCTAGAGGCCTGAATTCGTATCTTGTTGGGGTAAGTTATCTGAATAAGGTGTTTTCTGGGGTGCTTCTTATCCGAGAAGACAAATGTCGAGTAGCCTTAAGTTTTATGAAACCTATGATTATTTAAGCATTAATTTATCATCCAGACTGTAATGTAGGCGTAATTGGTAACACACAATAGTTTTATTCAGTAGAATTAAACTACAGTTTTCCCAGTTTAGGGATTGCCAAAAAAAAGACAAAGCTTAGAAATGTAGTTAAAAATTCGGATGTGTTACACTCACATGACTTTTTCTACTCTTGCACAAACTATTTTTTACAAACGCTTATTCTCCATATACTTCATGTTAATAGTGATATCGAGATGTTAATCTTATTGCTAATTTTCTTGTAGATGCAAGGGGAATTGCTAGGCTTTAAGCGATAGTCAAATATTTTAATAGCTGGTTGCTATGTGCAGTATTCCATTCTCTTTGCATTGCCAGGACAAAAAAATGAATAACGAATTCCCATTTGAGAAAAAGTATAAGTATTGGAAAATTTAAGGAAATAACAAGCAATATCTCGGAAATTGTTCACACAACAAAAAAATGTACAGGACATATATTGTGTATTTTAACGCGATCTACATTTTTTGTGTTGTAAAATTTTGTCTATCTCTTATAGTTTACGAATTATGCAAAAATCGTTCACAATGAAGAATACTTTTGGAGACATTCCCAGAAAATTCAAGATATACATTTTATTTGTCATGAAATTATCTTAAATATATGAGATTTTAATCAAAATCGTTACAGCCATTTTGAGAAAATTAAAATTTTCGATAAATGTTCCATGTAAAGGGTAATCTGGGGTGGGGAGATTTACTCGAAAACCTTCGTGTCGCATCTTTGGAAGATACTGAACCTAAATACCAAGTTTGGTGTTTACCCAACTGTCCGTTTCTGAGTTATACTGTTTACAGACAGACACATACACGAACATGTTTCCAAAAATGCTTTTTTTGGATTCAGGGGGCTTTAAAACATACATTTTCGGTGAAATCTTGGTATTGAATTTTTGCGTGGAATACAATACTTCCCCTACTTACTACACGTAGTAGAGAAAGTAAAAATTGCTAAAATTAAATTGTACTAAACGAATAAAAATAAATAGCAATGAAAATATGAAAAACAAAATTTTATTGCCTATCATAAAGTATACTAATCAACAGTAGTAGCACTAGTGCTGATAGTTTTACACAATTTGATTGAGATTAACGAATGCTTCTTTTCATGACAATTATTTCGTGACCGAGGTCATAATTATGTTATGAAAAGAAGCATTAGTTTGAAACCGAAATTAAATTGTCGTAAAGTTATCAGCACTAGTGCTACTCGGCTAGATAATCACACGAAAAACTTGTTATGAGCTTACCTAGTTTAAGGCCAACCAACACTAGGTATGTTTCCATGGGGAAAACGATTTGAGCCCAATTCTATACCGAATACGATCCGCGTTTCCATTGTTATTTTCAATGTGTATTGAGAACGATTTGGATACACAAAGTTCGAGAATAAAATAATTCAAGCTTTTATGTTGGTCAACTTGGATTTAGGTTGTCGAACCTGTTAAACATATGTTAATTTGTTTTTCTGTATATTTTAAGTGGGTTTGAGGTTAGTGAATATTTTTGAGAAGAAAACATTGCGAATTATGGAAGCGATAAAAGTGGCTTTGCTGTGTGCTTTATTTCACATGTGATTAACGATGTCTGCTAATAAAAACAAAATGACGAACGTGCAGCGTGTTGCAACAAGTATAGTAGAGGATAGTATCTTAGGCGTATTCAAAACGATTTCAATATGGTAGGTATTACCATGCAACAAATTTCGATCCGATCCTACTTTCTAAGAGGTCGGATCCAAAGTTCAAAACGATCTCAATACGATTCAGATCCGCGTTGCCATTAGTATTCAATATGGAAAGTGTACTCAAATCGATTTTAATTTCCCATGGAAACGTAGTGCATATTTGTTAGTCCTGTAGAATGGAATAGAAAGCAATCTCTTTGTCGCTAATGAGCCGTCACTTTTTTAATTTCTCTCGGTACAGAATTCTGAAAATTGGCTCTTCTTTGTGTTTTCTGGCGTGAATTATCCACAGTTGCTTTTATATTACCAATATTTTGACTTCCAAAGCGCGGCATTTTCAGTTGCTATTATTGTAGTCACAGGCTGCGTGATCTCACTCACTGCATTCATACAAATTAAAAAAATCTGATGTGTTACACTCACATAACTTTCTCTACTCTTGTACAAACTATTTTTACAAACTCTTATTCTCCATATATTTCATATTAATCGAGATAAACATTTGCAGAAACGATCTTTTGACATGCAAAGAGAATTACATTTTACCATAGCGACCAGTTCTAAAAATGTTTGACTATCGCTTAAGGCGTACTATGTTCCTCTTGTTTTGAATTTGCAAGGGCAATATAGAAATACAGTAGCCTTTAAACATAGACATATCTCTTAATAGCTGGTTGCTAGGTGCAGCACCATTCTCTTTGCCACAGATTAATACTCTTTGCATATCCAAGACAAAAATAATGAATAACGAATTCATTTTGACAAAATAAGTATTGAAAAATTTAAGGGAATAACAAGCAATATCTCGAAAATGTTCACTCAACAACAAAAAATGTATATGACATAAATTGTGTATTTTAACGCGATCTACATTTTTTGTGTAGTAAAATTTTGTCTATCTCTTATGGTTTACCAGCTATGGGAAAGTCATTCACAATGAAGAATACTTTTAGAGACATTCCCAGAAAATTCAAGATATAAATTTTATTTGTTATGAAAATATCTTAAACATATAATATCTTAATCAAAACAGTTAGAGCCATTTTTGAGAAAATTAAAAATTTTGAAAAATGTTCCTTGTAAAGGGTAATCTGGGGTGGGGGATTTTCTTAAAAACCTTCGTGTCGCATCTCTGGAAGATACTGAACTAAATACCAAGTTTGGTGTTTATCAGACTGTTCGTTTCTGAGTTATGCTGTTCACAGACACACAGACACACACACAGACATGTTTCCAAAAATGCTTTTTTTGGATTCAGGGGGTCTTAAAACATATATTTCCGGTGAAATCTCGGTATTGAATTTTTGGGTGGAATACAATACTTCCCCTACTTACTATACGTAGTAGAGAAAGTAACAATTGCACCACCATGAAATGCTATCAGTGTAGTACGGCTTTGATTGGCCAACTGACTAGCATATTCTACCTGTCACTGGCTAATGGCATATTGAGTGTGTTTATCATAAAAATATAATAATGTATCTTTACCGATGATTGTGTAATTATTTTTCAAAATTGAATTTGAGCCTTTTGGTTATTTGTTTAATGACATGTTTTTACTTTCTCTAATATGCATAGTAAGTAGGGCAAGTATTGTATTCCATCCAAAAATTTGATACCGAGACTTCACCGGAAATACATGTACAGATTTATATAACCCCAAATATTACAAAATTTATGAAGGTTTCAAGCTTGAAGTGGCGTTTGAATGACAATGTGGTCAGATTGAGTGTACGAGTATCTGATTTCAGAAGATCCCTCAGATGATAGCTGAAGTATGTGGTTGTATTGTATTTCAACTGTTGGGGAGCCGAACTTGAAGTAGTTGCAACCGCACTATGGTAAAAAGTTTCCGGTAGCCTTGGTCTCAAATGTACTTTCCGGTGGCCTTTGCCCCAAATGTACTCTCCGGAGGCCTTTGCCCCCAAAATTGTTTAAAAAATATTAACGTTGTAATTTTTTACTGTTTCTTTACATATTTTATATATATGTTTGCCTCGGCTGCGTCAGTATTATTGTTAGAGACATGGATTTCTTTGCAAGGCGTGGTGCGGCTGAAAAATGTAGGCTTACACAGATTATAATTTTTAATTCACTCCTTTTTATTAGTGCTTGACATGATTTAAATAACACTTCAATGATATAGAGAGCTGTAAGATTCTTTTATTAAATACTTGCACTTTTTAAACACGAACAATTTTCGTCCCACACTGAATACATATTAAATTTCTTGAGGACGCATCTCGCGTCCGGTCAGGAACACTGTTTACAACCAACGCGTCCAGTTATGAGCGCTGCCTACAAGCAATTGACTTGATTTCTACCGCCTAAATTTGTAAATTTCTTTATTTTAATTTCTGATTGGCTAATCCTACTCCAATAGAATACCTTCATTTAACTAAAGTTTTTCTGGATGTTGATTGGCTATTTATAAACTGTCTCAAATTTTACATTATTGTTGCTCCAAGAATCACTAGTAGCATTATTAAACATTCTACTTCATTATTGCCTCAAGGTTACCTCAATGTTAGCAACTTTTAACCTATTATTCCCACAGCTCCTACATTATTAAATTACGTAATACATTCATATAACATTATTGCACATGTACACAATAATATAAACATATACAATGACTGTAATATACACTTTTTATATATTGTTACATACACATATGGCTTTAAGGTGGGCTGTTATTGAATTTATATATTATATATTATATAATTTGACTGAAATCATTTAAGTGTTAAAAATACTGCCTCATAGCACCTGAGGCTTTCTTTGGGAGATTGTGTTTCAAATCCCGTGTACCAACCGATCTGATTTTTTTCCCGTAGTTTCTCTCACTTTCCAGGTAAATGCCGGATTAGTAGAGAAGACCACACACTTACAGAACAAAAGAAATAGCAATAAAAATAAGTATAGATATTACAGGAAGACGACTACCAACTAAAGTTATCTGTTTAGCAACGCCATGACTATGTGTACACTCAAAGAACTATTAGTTCCACGATCCCAAAATCCACGTTCCGCCAAAACTCAATAGCAACAAAAACTAGAAGATAAAAAGTGAGGCAACTATGCAACTAAAACCATCTGATGGCAGTAACCGCCGCGATGTGACCAAGAATTCAAAGTCACACACACACAAAAGAATTTGAGTGAGGTTATTGAGGTTATTAATTAACTTTCAGTGTTATTTGATCATCACAATACGGTTTGCTATTATTTCTTTTCGATTAACAAATCTACGTTTATTGCGAGAACTTCGCATGGAGATTCTAACAATATGAGCACATGTAGTCTATAGAAAATGTAATGGAAGGATACAAAGAAAATATAGTATTAGTCATGTTTTATCAGCAGTATAAAGGTTCCCGCCTTCCGGAACACAACGAACAAATGCTAGGAAAGACACATTGAAATAAAATATTATCGAACAGCGTTTGCAAATCGGATTTTAAGTTTAGAGACTCTATCCAGCCGTTTGGCATTTTGGAACAGTAAGTCAAGTATGTTATGTTTGGTCATCAACTTAAAACTGCGACATATAACGTCTATATTTCAAATTGAGTTTGACAGCTTACAAATTTGGGTTTCTTTGTATAACACATTTCAGTAGTAATATTTATGTAAAATACTTCTCTGCTAGGTCGACCCACTTTTAAAATTTAAAAGTCTGCTATTTCAGAACGATAAGTTAATTCTGCATCTCCTTCAAATATTTTTCTTTGCCACATTTCACATCTTAATTTTTTGTTTACTTCTCTAACACGTACTTACCATGCTAGCCTCTAGTTCCCGAGGTCGCGGGATCAATCCCGCCGGAGGGCGATGGATTTTTCGAGTTTAAAAATCATTAGCATGGCGTCCTTCGGAAGGGAAGTAAAGCCAGTGGTCCCATGTCGTAGATTTACGGCACGTGAAAGAACTCCAAGCCTGGTAAAGAGCCTCTGAGCAAACTTGCCAGTCTTTCACGCCCAGTTAGGATGGGACGCTAAGGACCACAGTAGTTAAAGAGCGTCCATAAATAAAAAAAACTCAATTTCAATTTCTACCACGTAAATACGTAAACTTTAAGCGATAGACGAAAATCTACTACACAAAAAGATATAGATCGCTTTAGAACACAATTTATTTAAAATAGCTTTATTGTGGCATCAGCCATTTCTGAAACATGTGTTATTAATGTTTGAATTGTTCAATACCTAGGCATTCTTTTAAATTCCTGTCGATGTTATGTTGTTCCTCGCGATGTCCTGGAAAACGTATGGAATTTTAAGGACAGCTATAGCTCCAGTTATAAAACATTTCACTATCGCTATTCCCTGTGTACCTATAAAAAATGTGTAGTGCAACTATTTCCGTAACGGTTTATCACGATTAAAATGAAGTAGTTAGGAAAATAAACTGCCGCAAGAATAATTTTATACCCACTAACAAGCTATAGAGGGTAGAGAAAGTCATGTGAATGTAACACATAAGATTTTTTTATAATCTTTCTCAATACAGCAATGAATTCTACAGCAGAAAGAAGTTTCTGCTTATTATTTTTCTGCTCCATTTTCCTTTCCATTATAACCTCACGAACAGCTCATTTCGATGTCACAGAATATTGAAGAAATTTGCGAAGAGGTTCATCAACTTTTTTGCACAAAAACTGCAGATTAAGTCGTTATTTTTAAAAGCATATTTTCCAGATGTATACGTCGTAGGCTATTGCTGAATCCTGAGGCAGTATTTTTAACACTAAAATGATTTCGTCAAATTTATATAATATATAAATTCAATAAAAGCCTGTCTTAAAGCAATATCTGTATGTAATAATATATAAAAAGTGTAAGTTACAGTCATTATATATGTTTATATTATTGTATACTATTGTATACATGTTCAATAATGTTATATGAACGTATTACGTAATTTAATACTGTAGGAGCTGTGAGAATAATAGGTTAAAAGTTGCTAACAATGAGGTAACAATGAGGTAACCTTGAGGCAATAATGAATTAGAAAGTTTAAATGTTACTTGTGATTCTTGGAGCAACAATAATGTAATTTTTGTGACAGTTCATAAAAAATAGCTAATCAACAACCAGAAAAAGCTTTATTTAAATGAAGGTATTCTATTGGAGTAGGATTAGCCAATCAGAAACTGAAAAGGAGAAACATTTATAAATTCACAAGTCAGTTGCCTGCAGACAGCGTTACTAACCAGACGCAAAAAGTGTCCTCGAAAGATTTAATACATTTTCGTGTGAGACGAAAATAATTTACGTATTAAAAAGTGCAAGTATTTAATAAAAACATCTCACAGCTCTCTCTCTCTCTCTCTCTCTCTCTCTCTATATATATATATATATATATATATATCAGTGAAGTGTTATTTAAATCGTATCAAGCATTAATAAAAGGAGTGAAGTAAAATTATAATCTGTGTAAGCCTAGATTCTTGTCGCATCACAACCCTGCTAAGAGAAACGTGTCTCTAGCAATAATACTGACGCAGCCGAGGCAAACATAAATATATAATATTTAAAGAAACGGTCAAAATTACAAAGTTAATATTTTTTAAGCTTGGGGCAAAGCCCACCTGAAAGTACATTTGGGGCGAAGGCTACAGGAAACTGTTTACTATACGTGCGGTTGCAACTACTACAAGTTCGGCTCCCCAACAGTTGAAATATAATACAACTCCTTCAATACAAACTACTTCAAATTGACGCCCAAAGCGTGGTAAAAATAAGGTAACAAACATCTTCTCAATCCCGTCATTTCGCGAAGATCCTGGACAGATCATGAAAAGCCAATGTACACTGAAAACACACGAATGTACAAGTTCTGCTGCGGTTCTTCGTGAAATGACGGGGAGCCTTGTTAGGCATATACCCATCCTCTAACTTAACTCTAATCTAACCTCTCCTAAACTAACCTTTCGCTATCTGCCGGCTTTTACAGGCCCCCGTCAGATGGTGTATAAAATGAAGTTATACTATACGCGGCTTTTCAAGGTAGACCTAGGATCTTTATGAAACAACGGATTTCAGCAAAATCCTACGACGTATCCAAACCAAACACGCTCTAGAGTGCATTTGTCCCAACTTAATCAGTGCTAAGAATTAGCTCAAAATTAATAAAAAAAAACATCTTGAAAATCTCATTCTGACTTGCCTTTGACATTGAGACAGATAGGTATGTAGTTACACTAGAGTGTAAAGTGAGAAACACCGATACAAAGGAGGAAGATAAGAAGGTCCTATGGAGTTAAAGGACGCTAGAAGCAAAAAGTCGGTCGCTTTAGACGGATGAAAGCAGAAAGGGTCGGCTTTAACCACACACAGATAAACTACACGTAATACTCACAGCAGGATGAAAGGTCTGGACAACGCCTGCTCAAAGTTCTGTTATAGCATTTGACAGTTCAATACATGCAGCAAAAATAATTCCTTTTTTGTCAAATTTGGAAATGCATTTTGGGAAGCATTTACGCTTTTTGGTAGTGTAACACAAATCAATCTCCAAGTCTGTGTAATTATCGATACCAAAGGACTTAATTGCTTTTGGTTTTGTGCATTGTTACGATTATGATGGGATTTTATAGTTCTAAGAGCGTCAAAATTTTAAAAATTCGTAAATATGTGTCCAGTGTTAAATTTCAAAGACATTAGTTTTGTGGCGTAAATAGTGCCCATTACTGGTAAAATGTATTATACTGAATAGTTGATAAATTATTACTAAAATTTTAGAGCTCTCTCCACGAAGTCATTCAAACTTTTGTACCGATTTATTCTAAATGTTTACAAACTCCATGCTTGTAGCAATTGCACAAAACCCGTATCTTCACATAAACTACTTTAACTTTGTACCGATTCCAATTAAATTTGAAATGTATCAACAGACTTTCCCAGAACTCATGTATAAATCAGCTACATGCATGCAACGTTCCGAATTATTTAGTGCGTGCAGACAGACCGCCTGAAGAAACGGCGCTGATAGTGTTGTAGCGAATGCAGATAAAAACTCAACGATTATATTTAGAAGCTATAGGTGACAGTACGTGGACATGAGCATTTCTATACTATCCTTATATTATATAATATATTAGGTTCTTGTCTCATTTTTTATCATTAATATTGGCAGATTGTTAAGAAAACCTTAAAGGCTAAATAATAAATTTCATATTTTAAGGATGCAAGAGAAATATTTTAGAATTCTATCGTCCCAAGCAACTCTTACAAAGGAAATAATTCTGAGAGAAAATAAAAATGGAAACCTCCCTTATTATCGAATTTTTAGTTTCTATATCAAAAATTATATTGAGTTTTATTTATGGATGCTATTTAACTACTGTGGTTCTTGGCGTCCCATTCGATATTGGACGTGAAACACCCGAAATTTTGTTCAGAGGCCGCTATATCAGGCTTGAGGTTCTTTTACATGCCGTAAATCCACACGGACCACCATGCCATGCTAAGGATTTTTACGCCCCAAAAAAATTCATCGTTCACTGCCGGGTTTGAACCTACGGCTTCGTAAAATAGAGGCTAGCCCCTAGATCACGAAGGACGACACTTTCTCTATCTTTTACCTATCGCATGTAGAGGATGTATTGCATTCCATTAAAAAATTATACGCAAATTACACTGGAAATGCGCATTTTGAGGTCCCCTGAACCCAGAGAAAGATCCTTCTTAATATTTAAGTTATACAGCTTTCAAGGATACGCCACGAATATTTGCACGAAGTTGCCCTTACACAAAACTACCCTTTACATGAAAAAAGTTTTGTTATTCGTCATTTTCTGAAAAGTGGTTCAAACGATTTTGAATAAAAGGTCATATGTTTCAGACACTTCATCACTACGTTTTCCAAAATTGAACTGTCATGCTGCATTTAAACCTGCATTGGTTAATTAGTAACAAAAACGGGATTAACGATACGTGCAAACAGTTGTGTTTTGTTTTCTATATCGTACATGCCACCGAGGCGGCCCGGGTTCAATCCCAGGGACCCGCATGTGGGATTTGTGGTGGACAAAGCGGCGTCTGGGCGGGTTTTCTCCGGGTTCTCTGGTTTCCCCCGGCATTCATTCCACCAACTGCTCCATCATCTCCTTTCCTTTCATCCATTTCGCCATCATTTCGTTTCATCTACTTCCTTCATCCCATTCCAGGCATCGGGCTGATCTCCCATCCTGGGTATTCTGTCTGTTTCATGAGTGTGTCTGCTCCTCGAAGGGCCTCTGACCCCAGGCACCCGCCGATAAGTCCTGGGGGTGTAAGTCCTACATAAGATGAGGTTAAATAGTGAATGAATGAATGTATCGTGCATGCAACCAAGTCCACAATTCTTAATTTATGTGAGTAACGTGGTGCGAATTAAATAATCAGTATCCATATGAGTGTTCCATATCAAAGGGATTGTAAGAAATTGTAATAGATGGACACAAGATTTTTTATTGCGAATATAGTCAGGGCTTTAATGAAAACATGAGAAGAAATATCTGTTTCATGGAAGATTTTCAGAGAGTCCCCACATCTCAAACTCTCCGTCTTTCTTTCCTTCTTTCTTTCTCTCCGAAAATGGCTTTTGAATAAAAACACCAGATTTGAAGTGTAGGCTAAACAGGTGAAGGTATCTATATGTTATTTCGGTAAATAGAACACTTCTAATACATTAAATAAAGAGAAAAAACTCACTACGTGAAGTTCTTTAAAATGTATGCCAGGTAATTTTTCATAACGTCATCAATAATTTCTGTAATACTCATTGTTGTACAAATCAATTTTTCCGCCGTTTTATGTCCAAAGTTTTCTGAAAGTTAAGTGTCCATTCTTTTGTTTCTTAGGAGCTCAGAGCTGACATTTGTTGTTTTTTACTATGATGACTAACACGTAATCTTATAGAAATTCTGAGAAATGCTTTCATACCTTTAAATTACCGTTATCAATACATATTTTCAAATACCGATCTAGGTACTAAATATCTTGACATCTTACATCGTTTCACACGTAAGTCTTTTAAATTAAGGTGACAGTTCATTCTCTCCTAATATAAGATAATTAAATCGATACCGAATTCCTGCTGGCATTATTAACTGGTTATAATCTTAATCATTTTTAAAGCTATCTGTCTTCGTATCGCCCCCAAAAGTCATACTAGAAGTAAATGAAAGATGCCTATGGAAATGAAGTGGGGAGCCACGCTGTTTAAATTGGCCGGCATTAGATTGTACAAAGTGAAAGTCTCCCAGAAACCTCATCAGGTAACTTAGGCCTAACTCCGCCCACGACTCCTCAGGTAACGTAAAAATCCATTAAAGTAGGAATTTGTGTTTTGACCACCCCTTGCGCTACCCTGCATTCAAGTCACTCCGTTCTGCAAAAACGGATGTTATGATTTTGCTAGTGTTTTGTTTATAAATGGTGGCAGAGGTTTATGTGCGTTGTTTGGTTCGTATAAAATGTGAAATATAATGTTTCTTATTGATTGAATCTTTTCCTTGTCCACTCCAAACAATGCTGGCTGCATCACTGAAAAATAACAGTAACTAAATTAGCTTATTAACATGAAAGCTATCTCTGCTGATATACGCAGTCTGTTTACACCAGTTCTCTTATTTATGGTGATGCACCTGCAAAATTTGAATGAAAAACATTACACAGTTTACATGCTATAATAATGACTAAAGGTTCATTTTTATTACCCAAGCGGATACGTTGTTTTCATCAAAGTACCCTCAAGTATTTCATTCAAAGTTTCAGTTACTGTTATAAAAATATCTACATAGTAGATTTACATTCTCTACCGCTTACATATTCTATATTCCACCAAAATTCAGTAAAAAAGTTCCTTGTTCATTTCACCAGGAATACATGTTTTGAGATACCCTAACCCCTCAAAACACATTAAAAACAAGCCCTGCGCGCGCATGTGTATATGAACAGCAAAACTCAAAGACGAAAAGTAGGATGAGTATCATACCTTTTATCGTTGCATCTTTCAATGATATAATGCCACCTATATGTGAAATTCCACCGCTACCCTTTATACATGGTGGACCATTAAGTTGAGACTGTGCAATATCTCTAAAATTAAGCGTTATAGAAAGAAATGTCTTGAATAAAAGTTACTTGATATTGAGGGGGAAAGTATATGTCATTAGTCGTGTTATATTTGCAGTACGTTGCGATGGCCATTTTATGGTCAATTTAATCTGACCTAATTGTAGGTTCCCATTTAAAACAATTAAATTGACCCTAAAACGACCATCACAACGTCCTCCAAATAAAACACGAATAATGACATTTACTTTCCCCCATAATATCAAGCAACTTTTATTCAAGACATTTCTTTCTACAATGCTTAGTTTTGGAGATATTGTATAGTCTCAACTTAAATGGTCCACTCTGTATAAAAATGTTTCCTTACTTTTTGTTTTCTCAAAACTAGTTCTAACTATTTTTATTAAAAGACCGCATGTTAGGATATTTCCATAATGATTAAAAAGTACATTTTGAAATTTCTGTCAGCAGTCTCTTCATTCTGATTGTATAATTTTGTTTAACAAGAGAGAGACAAAACCTTAATATGCAATAAATAAATAAAAAACCAAAACAAATAAGTAAGTAAGATAGAAAAATATCTGATGTGTTACACTCACATGACTTTCCCTACTCTTGTACAAACTATTTTTACAAACGCTTATTCTCCATATGCTTCATGTTAAATGAGATAAACATTTGCAGACTCTATCTTATTGCTAAGTTTCTTGTAGATGTAAGGGGAATATATATTTACAAGGGCAATATAGAAATACAGTAGCCTTTAAGCATATACATATCTCTTAATAGCTGGTTGCTAGGTGCAGCACCATTCTCTTTGCCACAGATTAATACTCCATGCATATACAAGACAAAAAATGAATAACAAATTCCCATTTGAGAAAATAAGTATTGAAAAATTTAAGGGAATAACAAGCAATATCTCGAAAATGGTTCACTCAACAACAAAAATGTATACGACATAAATTGTGTATTTTAACGCGATCTACATCTTTTGTGTAGTAAACTTTTGTCTATCTCTTATGGTTTACCAGTTTACCAAAAGTCGTTCACAATGAAGAATACTTTTGGAGACATTCCCAGAAAATTCAAGATATACATTTTATTTGTCATGAAAATATTTTAAACATATGATATTTTAATCAAAATCGTTAGAGCCATTTTTGAGAAAATTACAATTTTCGAAAAATGTTACATGTAAAGGGTATTCTGGGGTGGGGAGACTTTCTTGAAAACCTTCGTGTCGCATCTCTGGAAGATACTGAACCTAAATACTAAGTTTGGTGTTTATCCGACTGTTCGTTTCTGAGTTATGCTGTTAACAGACAGACACACAGACACACACACGGACATGTTTCCAAAAATGCTTTTTTTTTATTCAGGGGGTCTCAAAACTTATATTTCCGGTGAAATCTCGGTATCGAATTTTTGGGTGGAATACAATACTTCCCCTACTTACTATACGTAGTAGGGAAAGTAAAAAATGCAATGTGGAACTCACTAAAATGTACCGTTTTTCTACTGCATGAGGTAATTTACAGTATGAAGCAATTATGTTTTCTGTACTTTTCGTGCAACCTAGTCCTTATTGCTTAATTTGGAGTTATTTCTGAGCAAAAATGTAACAATAATGTAACGTGAACAGAAGGTATTCTTTTGTTTATTTCTTGATTTTTTTCTGTAAAATGACCTAGATGCTTTAAAAATATATATTCATTTGCTTTAATATGTTTCTCATGAAGTATATAAACGTTTCAAAACAAATACATTCAAATTTGTATCTTGTGGTACATTTCCACCATGGTAACGTTTAGCCAAAATGTTTGTTAAAACACAATTCATCAAAATAATATTTGCACCTCAATCATATTATTGAATCATTTTTCGCATAGATTAAGGGATTTTTACAACAGGAACAAATATACATGATTTTTGGAGGATGCATGTAACATAGAAGCCAATAAACTGCAGTTGGTTGGGGGACATCACCTCACCTGGGCTAGAGTTGGCAAGAAGGCAACAAGCAATGGCTTTCTTGGCGGGGTGCATCCATACGGCAGGTAGAATAACCTTCACCTATCCCCCCATCCCTCAGTAGGCTCCTCTTTCACATCATCCCTTAGAAAACTTTCCCCTTCCACATCACCTTTCTACCTTCTTTTTTCTTTCTTCTCGAAACAAACAACCACCCGTTGCCACATTGCCAGATTTTCGCGTTCATCTCACCGTTTTCGAAATGCGGTGGAATGCGTTTCAATACCAATAGCATCCCTGATCTTAACCAACAGTTCTTTTGCACATAGGATCACTGAACCCCATGTTACATTGCTATTATGTACAAGGGGTTGTGTACTGAAGCTTTACCATTACAACACACACATCAGCCATTTCAGAACAACTGATTTTGAGGAGAAAATAATGTATTATGATACAAGTGGTAAAAATCGCATGAACTTTTCTACCTTCTATCACTTATTAGTAACTATACAAATTGTTTTTACGAAAGCTTATTTTCCTGTATACTTCATTTTAATCGAGATAAACCTTCCCGGAAATAGCTGCATGTACATTTGTTACAGATATAAATGCAATAGTGATAGTCAAATGTTTTAAAAGTGGACGCTATACGCTGGCCTTAAAATTCCAGACTGTTTTCATGACATCGCGAGAAACAACTGAAAATCGACAGTACCTTAAAATAATGGCTAAGCATTGAACAATTCGAACCATTAATAACGGATATCTCGGAAATGGCTAATGCCACAAAAGTTACTTGAAATAAAGTGTATATCTTGAAGAGATCTACATTTATGTATAGTACGTTATCGTCTGTCGTTAAGGCTTATCAGTTATTCAAGATTATACAAAATTTCTTCCGTATTAAGTGGACCTCACAGGCTATTCCCAGAAAATTCCAGATAGAGATTTTATTTGTCATGTTTAGTATATGAAAATATTTTTATCAAACTCGTTAGAGCTGTTTTTTGAGAAAATAAAAATTTTCGAAAAATATTCCATGTAAAGAGTGTTTGGGGTGGCGAGATTTTACTGAGGAAGACACTGAACCTATGAAGATGAATTTTATAGTCCATCAGCTGCAATCAGAAGCAGCCGAACATGGGTATGTTTTCTGAAAAATATTAAAAGCTTTATTTTAATCTATTTATTCATGCTTTCCTGGGAATAAATGCTAATCGTCATATTTCTATAAAAGTGAAACACGCTTTGAAGGCAAAGAGATATAATGATTAGCTTTTCTTACCTGGACAAAATCAATAATCGTATACTTTCGCAACAGCAGTAAGTAAAATAAATCACATATGAGGTATAATTGTTCAATTTATGGTAAATATTTTCCGCTATTATACAAATCATGCGCCGTGCGTCGTATGTCACTTTGTTTCGTTCTACGACAAAATGATTCGCGAATCGCTTGTCGTTTTATTCCTACAACAATAGTCCTGTTTAACACAATGGAATGGCTTTAATTCACGAAACGCCTCCTCACTGTTAAATATAAATAATAAGCAAATAAATATTATGAGTTACCAATTAAATCTGTATTACAGCCTGATTTTGTTACCTGTGCTATTTTACTACTTTTGAGACATTTAAAATAGATATTACATTTTGAATGTATACTTTGTATCCTCTTAAGTACCTACATTTAATGAGCTGCATGAAAATCAAAGTTGGTAACATTGGAATGTTATAGAAATAACAATGGTTGCTAGAATTGAAGCAGGTTAATTTGTTGTATTGTTATTTGCTCCAAATGTACTATCCGGTGACCTTTGCCCGAAAAATGTTTAAAAATATATTAACTTCGTAATTTGACTGTTTCTTTAAATATTACATATATTTATGTTTGCCTCGGCTGCGTCAGTATTAAATTTCTCGAGGACGCATCTCGTGTCCGGTTAGGAACACTGTCTATAACCAACGCGTCCAATTATAAGCACTGTCTACAAGCAACTGAACTCTGATTTCTACCGCCTAAATTTGTAAATTTCTGTATTTCAAGTCTCTGATTGGCTATTCCTAATCCAATAGAATACTTTTATTTAACTTAAGCTTTTTTCTGGTTGTTGATTGGCTATTTTATAAACTGTCTCATAATTTACACTATTGTTGCTCCAACATTCTTAAACTTTAAAATTTATTATTGCCTCAAGGTTACCTCATTGTTACCTCATTGTTAGCACCTTTTAACCTATTATTCTCACAGCTCCTATATTATTAAAGTACGTAATACATTCACATAACATTATTGAACATGTATACAATAATATAAACATATACAATGACTGTAATATGCACTTTTTATGTATTGTTACATACACATATTGCTTTAAGGCGGGTTGTTATTAAATTTATATATTATATAATTAGACTGAAATCATTTAAGTGTTAAAAATAGTGCCTCAGAATGCAGATTTCTAGTTTGAGCATTCTGTGTTAGAAGATGTATGAATTGGCTAAAAATATAATTGTGTTCATTTCTTCTTAGTTTTGCTAGCAAGTGAGTTTTCACACCTATATTTTCTTTTTCTAAGGCAAAAGAGTAAGTGTTTCAAGCATGGGCGCTACTTTATTTAAAAATAAACAAACCTTAAATGCTATAAATTAATTTTCGATTAGTAAAGGATATATAATTACAGAATGCAAAGCAAATTCAACAAAAACTTCTATTATTGTTATTGTTATTATTATTATTATTATTATTATTATTATTATTATTACTATTTGGGGGTCATTTAGGTCATTCCAAGTGAAGTAGAGATGACAGTGCAAAACTGGTGTAACTTTTGTTTCATTAATCTGCAGTGTAAATACCGGAGTTCAATAACCACACTGACCCTCCATTGTAAGATACCATTTGATGTAATTTGTAGGTTTATAAATGTCAATCTTTGTCAGACGTCAAAAAAGAGAAAACACATATAATATTTACAATTACCAAATATACACTGTGAATTACCTAAAATTATTTTCTAACACAATGCATAAATTTTAATTGGTTTATAGCTAACCATGAAAAATGATTAATCATTAATACATGATTTTCACGAGTAGTTTTCCAGAAAAGTTATCTCTTCCTAATCCTATTTTTAACGACTTCATGTCTCGCAATTAGGTGGATGGATTTTCTGATTGTTTACTCGAGGACGACAGTGACATTCCGTCGTGAATGTGGGCAGAGAGCACTTGCAGCTGTTTACGCAATACTTCCACTCGAAGTGTAACGTCTAGTTTTACCCCTTCTGTCCAAAAATATTCGACTTGACATAAACTCTGAAGGAAATACGGAGTTAAACCTAAATAAATATGCGACGTAACAAGATAAATCGAAAACATATAGGTACGAGACAAAGAAGATTTTATTTTAGTAGGGATAGTCACTAGATTACATATCCACAACAATTAAGGATACCTATGGCTGAGATTCTAAAATTTTAACAATACTAGCTTTCTGAAATTTATACCATATATGTATTTTAATGCTAGGATGTTAAATCCGAAATATCTTCCATTTTACTGTAACGGTTTAAAATGTATGGACACGTTGTGGGTTATTTTGCTACGTCACTTGAAAAATTCCCTGCGGAAAAAGATTGAACCCTAGGTTCACAATATAGGTATATACACTTTTTAAAATTGCCCTAGGTTTTTCAGCATCTCATCCAGTTTGTGCTCTAACATTTTTTTTAAATTTTTCAGTCCGTAGTTTGTGCTTAAAAACGTGTAATTTTTATGTTTGAAAATTAAAAAGAAATGCTTAAATGCATCTAAAAAAAACCTGACAATTCTTATTTATTGTACCTCTGTGAAATTGTGAGCCAAATTGCATTCCTCTATCATAAAATGTGTTCTATAATGGACATTTTATAGGAAGAAAAATGCTGAAAATATCATTGAGGAGAAAACAGCGATTTAAGTTTCGAATGAATAACTCACATTAAAATCACCAGTTTGGTAGGTTCGACCGTCAGATTTCTTTGCCCTCTCCTCTGTTGTTGCTTTTTCTTCTTTAGTTGTTGCTTTTCTTCTGCAAAACTTCGCTTCTTACTTTGCATGAAGCGAGTCAAATCGCGTTGTATTCAAATTTTCCACGCTGAGTCTACCATCGTTTCACCTCTGATGTTTTGCTGTAGCTCCATTTATTTAAGGCTACTGTTAAAATACTCCAGAGCTATAAATTGTTCATGTTTGTAATGCAATATTAGTTAAAAAAAAGTGAGTGTAGTAATACGTTTAGAAAGTTTACAAAACAGGTATCAGAATGGGTGCTTTTACCTGCATGACATACCACCGATTATTTAACTTGGGCCCACCCCATCCTAAACCTCAGGCGAGATAGAGCACCCAACGGGTCTAGCCACACCTCACCAACAGCATATTTCCGGCCGTGAAATAGAGGCTGCATTAACGGCAGAGAGCAGCTCGACTCGTACAAAATAATTCGGACTATCCCGCCGCTGTATTAAGTCGCGGAAACGGAGCAAAATCAGTCCGTGAGAGCTGCAAATGGCAATTATAATCAAAATTAAAATTTTGCTACTGATTTCATAGTAAAACTTATACTTTTAGCATATAATAAGAACATTTAAAATGCTGGTGTGTGAGAGAGAGAGAGAGAGAGAGAGAGAGAGCGAGAGAGTACAACTAAAAGCGTTAATGATTGTTGAACTCACTTTACAGTCCATTTTTTTCTGTGTGTGTCTATGAGGTTTCCTTCAGCTCAAGAAATACCAAAATGTTTCACCTTTAGGGCATGTGTCATGTATAGTAATGCTGTCAATTGATATGCAATTATGCTTTTAAAGTTCTCTTGAGCTTTAGAAATGGTGAAACGTGGCGAGTAATAATTTTTCATTTTTTGCCCAAACCCTGTCCTAGGTCTGTGAAAATTTTCAAGGAAAACGGTTCATCAATTCAGACGTGCCCTTCCTTTAAACATAGGAATCAATTCGAAAATACTGTTCACTAGAATTCATAAGACTTTGTGAAAACAGTTCCAATTCGGCCAAAATTTAATGTCAAAAGTAAAATGATACTTTGAAATAATTTAAACTAACTAACCATTAGTTTCCTACTATAA
This sequence comes from Deroplatys truncata, assembly GCA_030765065.1. NCBI lineage: Eukaryota > Metazoa > Arthropoda > Insecta > Mantodea > Mantidae > Deroplatys > Deroplatys truncata. The sequence continues at coordinate 81,932,406 of CM060978.1, forward strand.
TATTTAGCAAGAATGGCTACAAAACTTTTTAATCTCAAGAAAACCGAGTGTGATTGCCTTCTACGAAATTATAACTCGATCACATATAACTTAAAACAGAATTTCCAGGAATCTCTTCATGTGCTTCAGAATTCTTTAATTCACTTCCAGAGATGGCATCTCTGCAGCTGTAACAACATGTAGTAAGTTATAGTGCATTCCATTTAGCTGCACACTTGACTGAAATAAGTTTAATGATCATTTAAATCAGGATTTCAAAAAAAATTATTCGCTAGCTTCTTATTAAATTTAGAAAAACACCTACCACACATAAATGTTTTATCACGATTATAGGGTGCTGAATTCTTTATATTTATTTTACTTTAACACGGATTATGATACATTTATTCAGATGGTAAGAAATATTTAATAACTCAATAATAATAATAATAATAATAATAATAATAATAAGTGCATATCTAAGAGTACAAATTTAAGACATTATGACACTGTAATTAAATTACAGAGCCTCTACGAAGCAGAATCGTTAATTTTGAACAGAAAAGTAGATATCGAAAATACAATTCAAAACTACAAGAAAAAGTTTAGATCCACAAGTCGTAGGTGAACAATACAGACTCAGACGTAAAATCGAAATAAAAAATATGCATATAGACATTCACAATGATATTAGAAAACGAAAATTAGATTTTATGGGCCCGCCCCTGTGTGTGAAGATAGAATGTCTGCCTCAGGAGGCCGCGAGTTCGAATCTATGCTAGGGTGAGTTTTACCATGTCCTGAAAATACGAATGTTGATTAACTTTAAGCTCTATGGACGCTGGGCTCATTGGAGCATCGTTTCACCCATTTCACTCTAATCGGTTAAAAACCGGTAAACGTAACAACAACAAAAGAAAGAAGGAAAGAAAGAAAGAAAGAAAGAAAGAAAGAAAGAAAGAAAGAAAGAAAGAATATGCACATATTAAAGGAATGAACTCAAACATCTCATAAAACAAATAATAGAAATCTACGAAAATAGAAGCAAAGCACAAGTATGGAGTGGATTGGTAAAGTAAAAACTGACTAATTTGCAGGAATAAGCAAGAAGATTTCCTAAAGAGAGTTATCTTTAGAATCAAAGTGAATAAATGGTAAGGTGACCAAGAGGACAAACTGAAGAAAAAAACTGGAACATGGACGGACGAGAGAATGAAAGCTCACAGCCAAAGAGAACTAGGGTTTCAAAGGACAACAAACAAAGGTGTCTAAATACTAAGCATAGTCCTACATAGGCTCGATAGCTTAAAAAAAGAAAATAAAATAAAAATAATAATAATGTCCCTTTGGCCTAAGTTAGTAAGTTATACCTTACTTATTTTACAGTTTAATGCCCGGATAATGTCGAAGACCAAGAATGAAAGTAATACTCGTAATGCTAACCAAGTTAAGGACCTAAAACTGAGCGGGATGTGGCCCGCATTGGGGTGGTCCCGGGATCGATTCTCGGCGATTGCCCACTCTGTCCTATGGGTTTTTCGTGGTTTCCCCGGGTCGCCAAGCGAATGATGGGGTGGTTTATCTTCTACCACGACTCTCCATCCCCTCATTTCCTGTACCCATCGCCTTCCTTGTCATCTGTTTCAGGGTTGTAGGACCAGGCAACGGTGTTCGGCGGGTTGCGGCTGGGCGGTGGCTTGCGCTCTGTAAAGGTTTCTTCCCAGGCGTCGCTGCGGTACCGCTCAGTTAGGTCTCTCCTCAGCGTGGGCCTCGCTTCGGGGGTCCCTGGAGGTTGGTAGCTTGTGGGCAGGACCGTGAGTATGTGTTCTATCTGGAAACGTTAGGGACCCCAACCATGCTTGCATTCGGATCTGGTCGCCCTTCAGGTCTCTGCCTCATCCCTCCTCCCAGGGGTCACGTTGAAGCACAATGGGCCATCTGACCTGCGTGCGGTGATCTGCCTCTGCTCCGGTTTCCGGGGACCCCTCCGTGATACGTCCTGGTCCTGATTAGGTCCTTTAAGGACCTAAAGCGCAGAATCTACCTATTAATTATGAACTAACAATTCGTGATTATATTTTCAGAATTAAGATATTTTAATGAAAATTGTTAGTTTTTGAGGAGTATATAAGAAATAAAAGAAGCTATGCATATGACGAGCTGTTTGGAATTGAAGGACATCCTGCTTGTCATATATCCTAAATATAAAATTTGGTATTTATCTAATTTTTCAGCATTTTTAATTATGCTGTGCACAGGTAAACACACACGCGTACCTTATTCTAAAGTATCTTTTGGTGTTGGGGACTTAAAAATGTCTGTTTCCTTTGAAATTTCGATGTCGAATTTGTGTATCGAATATATTCCTTCTGCTCTAGCTAAACCACAGAGAAAATAAAATGGATATCAACAATAAAACTAGGCATTGTGTTTTTTTCACTTTTTAAAATTATATACATTATATTTTAATGAAAAATCGTAACCACAAATCAAGGTGTAAAATAAATAAAACGAACTATGGTGACGAATTATAAACAAGCACATTAAAACACTATCACAGCACATAATTTGTTATATTCTGGGTAACAGCTCTTCTTCAGAAGTACAAAGAGAGAGAGAAAAAATTTAATACATTAACAATGATGGTAATGTTTAGCAGGGACAGAAAATCAAAATAAGATAAATGTGGTAGACGTGTATAATAGACGGAAAAAGATTTGCCGCAGAAGTAGCAAAGGTGAAGATTCTCTAAAGAAGGGTTTTTCTTACAGTTTCCCCTTATTGGGGGTCAACACAAGCAACTCTGTCATATAGTTTTTACTTTGTAATAGCGACAGATAGCGCCCCAAATGCTCAAAACAATAAACGATGTCAATTATATTATATATGCTCTTACCGAGCAGGAACGCACTGGCATTCGGGAGGTCACGGGTTCGATTTCGTGGCCGCCTTCCTGACCTATGGGTTTTTTTCGGGAGTTTCCCAGGCGAATGCTGATCATTACATCCCCGGAATTTCCTGTCCCTCCATTTCATCTCCATTCTCATTTCACTTCACCCTTCATCTGCTTGGTCTTTTTCAGGGTTGCAAGTGTCGGCGGGAGGCTCAGCGTGTGCAGGCAGAGGAAAAAGATGCTCTGAGTAAACCTTCGTTCCCGGACTGCGAGCGGTCTCCGGGTCCCGGGCCACCCAGGGATGTGTAAGCCTAAGGGTGGAGGTGCCGGTTGCACCAGCCAGCACCCCAGGAATTCAAATCTGTAAATGTAGGGACCCTGCCCTGCCGCCCTTTATCTCCTCTCACCTCATCCCTCCCTCCTGGGGCACCCCGTCAGGGACAGAGGCACAAAAGATCTTGTAGGTCGAAGTGCGAAGTCCCTCCGTACCTAGTTCTATCCTATATATGCTCTTATTACTTAAGGCTATCTGTTTGTATTAATCAGTATTAGTAATTATTTTATAAACAAAGAAATAATAGTTTTGGAATTATGCCTAGCAATAAGCTTTTTGTTATTTAAAATGATTCGTGATAAATGACAGAAAATATGCGCAACATTCCACCTTTTCCTCTTTTCTTTTTGCTCCTCCTCCACCTCTACCTCCCCTGTTTTTAAAAACTTGACACTGCACAGATTGGCTTCTGGCTAGTTGGCCAGCTGATTGACTGAATGATAATTAACTCATTAAAATTGACTTCTTCCCCTTGCTTTAAATACTTCTCAAAGCAGAAAATTGTCCTGCACCATAATCAGGAAGCACCTAGTGTTGACGTTTATGAAACACCTAGCACCTTTTCTTTGTTTCTTTCTTTTTGTGCCGCTCTTACCTTTAGTATGTAGAGCAAGTATGCATAGAAAATACATCCAAAAAGTCGATGTAGAGATTTTACGGGAAATGTACGTTTTGAGGTCCAGCTGTATGCATGTATTTATTTATGTACGTAATCATGTACGTACCCGTTATATGTGTGTGTGTGTGTGTGTGTGTGTACGCCTGTGTCTGTATGACGCATGTGCCTATGTGTATGTATGTATGCACATATGTAGCATGTAAGTATTACGCATGTAAGCACATATATAAGTATATCTGTGTGTACAAATGCGCACGCGCGTGTTCGTGTACGCATCATAACTCAAAAAGAAGTTCTTGCTTAACTCAGATACCATACAAGAATACCGGATGGAGATTATAAAGAAAATTCTCGTCCTAAAAAAAATATTTACATGCAATATTTGTCGTTATTTTTTTATTTTCTCAAAAATAGCTTTAACGATTATGATTAAAATACCAGTTTGAGATACTTACATGTTGAGTAAAATACATACCTACCGCGAAAGTTCTGTGAATAACCCTTGAAGTCCTTTTCATTATGATTGAATTTATATAGCATAGTAACCATAAGATAGGTTACTTAAGAAAACATTTAGAACTCATTAAAATACACAATTTGTGTAAAATGATTTTTTTTCATAACATCAATTTCTCAGGTTGAACTGTGGTGCAGCATCTATGAAGCATACTTCAGTCGTCGTGGTTACCATGCTAGCCTCTAGTTTCCAGGTCGCAGGGTTCAAACCCGTCGGAGGGCGATGGGTAAAAATCCTTAGCATGCTTACTTCGGAAGGGAAGTAAAGTCGGGGGTCCTGTGTCCTAGATTTACGGCATGTAAAAGAACCTCAAGCCTGATAAAGAGACCTCTGAGCAAAATTACCGATCTTTCACGTCCAGTATAGATTGGGACGCTAAGGACCACAGCAGTTAAAGAGCGTCCATAAATAAAAAACTCAAAAAAGAAAAGAAAAAAAGCATACCACATAAATCCTTTTCTTTTCTTGGGCTAATTTTAATAGAAACCAGAAACCACTTCTGATATAAGCATTTGTATCCTATTTGCATATCATGCAAGTCCATATTTCTTGATTTGTAATGATTTCTACACAAATATTTATCGTGAGTAACGTAACTTTTTTTTTAATTTGGAACATCAGATTTTTTTATTTTAACACACTATTAAAAACAGTTACTTTGAAATAATCTGATGGCGTAGGTTATAATAAAAAAACTTTGATATAAACTCACACTACTTTCTCTACCCATTACTATTTCGCTTATACTAATTTTTTCTGGTATTTGTTTTTTGTTTGATACATCCTTTTATATATACAATATATATAGTCTTAAATACAAACTTGTGCTATGATTCTTAAATACTGTCCAAACATCTCTAATTTGAATCCTTTATATGTATACATAATTTTTAATCACATGCCCTTATACATCTGACACCTAGAGTCTCTATAAATGCGGGAGATCCAAGGACAAAGGGGTCCGTTTTTCCATCTCCCACCGTTCTTTCCGGATAAAGTTCTGGAAAGGCTGTAGATTCACCGCGTCTCCACTCTGATTATCCAAAAAAGGGTGGCAATGATTATCCAAGAAAGGGTATCCATTGGCTGCTTATCATCTTGACGGAATTCGAGAGTCAGATAGTCTTCCAGTGAAGACACTTGTAGGTACGTCACGACAGATCACACAGAGTCGTCCATCTACCCAGTCCCAAATAGAACGTACGACGGCACAGGCTTCAAGTTTGTGATGCAAGGTTTCACGGCAAGACACCTATTGGTTAGAAGTATCGCCTTTTATATGGTAGTAAAATATAATAAGGAATATACGAGGGTGGATCGAAAAGTAACGCACAATATTTTTTTCTGCCTTGGTATTGCAGCTGGAATGTTGCAATTTCACACCGATATAGTTTGAAGTTTTCACTAGAGAGGATATTTTTTGTTTCATGTGCAGCTCTAGCGAGAGAAGCGTGAATTACGCAACAAAGATGTCGCGCATATTACTGTCGTCCACGTGTTAAGAGCAGAGAGGTGTGGTTCGATATTTGTGGGGCAAAGGGACATGCGTGGCGTGTACGGGGATGATTGTATGGACCGTAGCAATGTCTCCAGGTGGTGTGCATTCTTCCTAGAGGGCCGTGTGAACCTTAGTGATTCGCCACGCTTCGGGAGGCCGGTAACAGCTGCAACCCCGCAGAATGTCAGAGGCATTGAGGCGGCAATTTTGAACGACCGGCGCGTGCAACTGCGAACCTTATCGCAACAATTCAACATTTCCTATGGTGCAGTGTACGATATTGTTCATGACACGTTGAAATTTCGAATAGCTAGTGCTCGCTGGGCGCCTAAGAACCTGACAGACAACCACAAGGGTCAACGAATGATGAGCTTGGAGCACCTAACGCGGTACACCGCAAAAGGGCATGACTTTCTGAAAGGAATCGTCACTGGTGATGAGTCGTGGGCATACCACTACAAGCCCGAAACCAAGCAGGCAAGTATGGAGTGGAAACATGCTGGTTCCACAGTGAAGAAAAAATTCAAAGTGAATCTGCTAGGAAAGTGCTTGTGACGGTGTTCTGGGATATGCATGGTATTGTATTGGTGGACTTTGCTGAACACGGGACCACAGTGAATGTTGCAGCCTACATGAAAACTTTGGTGAAGTTGCGTCGTGCCCTTCATGACAAACGCTACAACATGAAAGCTGACGATGTCAAAATTCTTCATGACAATGCTCGCCCCCATGTTGCTGCTGCTGTACGTTATAAAATCACCAAATTTGGTTGGGAGGTGCTCAAGTATCTACCATACAGTCCGGACCGTGCACCGTCGGACTTTCATCTGTTTGGTCACATGAAGAAATTCCTGGCCTGTCAACGCTTTGCGACAGATGCGGAAGTGAAGTCAGCAGTCCGCATATGGCTATATTACAAGGAAACGGACTTTACGAACAGGGCATATTGAAACTTGTATCACGATGGGAGAAATGTGTTGAGAAACTTGATGACTATGTCGAAAAGTAGGTAAAAGGTATAAGTTAATTTGTGGGTTCTTTTTTGTTTTGTTATGTTTTAACTATTAAACGTTTTTGTAGGAAAATTATTGTGCGTTACTTTTCGATCCGCCCTCGTGGGTTGAATTTGAAATGAGTAGAGAAAGTCGTGTGTGAGTAGCACATTTTTATACTTTTATGAAAAGTTTAATGTTATTTAAAAGGGAAAATCAAATTAAATTAGCAAATATGGAATTGAGCTCAAGGACCCAAAGCACTAAAAAGCAGTCATCATAAGCGTGGAATAGCTGGAATAAAAGTTGAAATAAAAACCTGAGCCACGAAGCTTGATATAACCGGAATTCGAACCCAGTTTTGCGAGAACTTTTCACGTTACCTCTACTCCATCACATTGACTTATTAGATTTATTATTGTTTAAAAACTGAATATACTGTCGTAAATAGCTGCAAACAAATGCCGCTCTTTAAACGAGTCGTGCCTTCACCCTCTGTGTTTGGGTACACCTGCACCAACTATCAACATATGACTGGCTATTAATATTATCTGATGTAATGTCATAAAAATAACTACTAGATCTTCATCCGATTATTCCTGCAGACCTTTATTTGTCAGAGAAGGAATTTCAACTCTGTATAATTTATATATTCTTGATCTTGTAATGTTCTTAAAGAAAAATGTCTCTAAGAACTCAGAAGCAATTTTCATTCTCACAATACAAAAGTCCAAACACAATTTTCAAGGTTAAGTAAAATACATAATATCCTGTTTTAACAATTAATGTATATAATATGCCTTCTGAGAGAATGACTTTTAAATTTAAAACAGTATAAAATTTAACTGAGTTTAAGGCTAAAGGAAAACCCATCTTATTATATGCATAAATGTTTTAGTACCATTTCAAAATTCCAATTTCTTCCTAATTTATTTATAGACAGCTTGTTGTTGAAATTCGTAATTTAATTTAGTCATAAGGTAGTCTGTGACAATAAACATTATATGTCTTATTTTGTGTTCTCTTAAATTATTATTATTATGATTATTATTATTAATGCTATAATTCCAGCTTCAGAATTGATTAATAAATTTGCAAGGAATGAGTTGCGAGTGAATTTATTTTGAAATTTATTATTGAAGTACGATTTCTATTTATTTTGACTATTTAGAGAATAACTGCGTATTAAATATATAACGATAATAAAAGCTAATAAATCTGAAATAAGTGAAATGCACACAAACATGTGTGTGTATAGAATGGATAATTTAAGTTGAGACTGTACAATATCTCCAAAACTAAGCATTGTAGAAAGAAATGTTTGAATAAAAGTTGCTTGATATTATGGAGAAAGTAAATGCCATTAGTCGTGTTTTGTTTGGAGGACGTTGTGATGATCATTTTGGGGTCAATTTAAATTTTTTTAAATGGGAACCTACATTTTGTATGTATAAAATGGTTTATAAAAAGCTGTTTATTTTGTGATGAGGAATAAGGAAACAAAATAAAAAATATTAGTTCCCAATTACGAAACGTAACTTGACCCTCAAATGACCATCCATGGATGGTCCAACCATTCATTGCGCTCTTCGTACACAGCCATTTGGAATTTTCATTGTTATTTACATTGGTGCAAGAATAATTGCAAAGTGCTTTATATAAATGTTGTTTAGTTTTTTATGAGGAGTGAGAAAACAACATAAAAAAGGAAGGTTCCCATTTAAATAAATTAAAATTGACCATAAAATGACTATCATAACGACCTCCAAACAAAACACGACTAATGGCATTACTTTTCTCCATAATATCAAGCAACTTTTATTAAAGACATTTCTTTCTACAATCTTAGTTTTGAAGATATTGTACAGTCTCAACTTAAATATATACATATATATTTATATTTGGCTTGTTGACGTCATGGCTTCATTCTTTCCGATACAACTGGATTTATTCTGCCTGTAATCTGCTCAGAAAAGAAAACTTTTAGCACAGAAAATGAAATATGATGTGTTGCATTTACATGACTTTCTTTTCTCACTCTTCTACAAACTATTTTACAACGGCTTATACTTCTGTCAGCGGATTAGTATTATTATTATTATTATTATTATTATTATTATTAGAGATAAACTTTCATTACGTGCACATTTCACAGTAGATACAAAAAGGGTATAGTAGACTGAAGCGAGTCAGATTCCGCTACGTGATGGCCTTGAAATTCCATATTCTTTTCATGATGACGAGAAAAAACGATTAGCAATTTACCACTTGAAATAAGTATAAATAACTGAAATTCAAACCAACAACAAAGAATGTCTCACAAATGGTTAAACTCACAAAAATAATTTATTTAACATAAATTGTTGCTTTAACTAGATCTATGGTTTACAAGTTATTTAAAATACATTCAGAATAAAGAGCACTTCAGAAAATTCAAAATAGTATACACTTTATTGGTCATATAAATGTCTTAAACATATGGTATTCTAATCAAAATCTTCATGTCACATTTTGGAAAATGCTGAACTAAGTACAGAATTTGGTATTTATCGGACATTTCGTTTTTTAATCATGCTGTTCACATACGCGCACGCGGACCTTTCTCTAAAAATGTTTTATACAGGGGTCCAAACATGTATTGCAGTAAAATTTCGATATCGAATTTTTGGGGTAATTATAATACCTTCTCTATCTTCAAGGTATGTGGTAGAGAAAGTAAAAATTGAGGATTTATTGAATGCAAAGTAAGCTATAAAGGTGTTTCAATGAAATTTTCTCGTGAAGTTACTTTTAAAAAATCTAATATGTTGCATTCATATGGTTTTCTTTGTCGTTTATTACTGGATATACAAACTACTCTTACTAAAGCATATTTTTCCATATATTTCATTTTAATGATAAACCTTTGCAGAAAACGTATAAGAACTGGGCGCTATATGGTGGCTTTAACATTCCATACTCTTTCCATGCAATCGCGAGAAACAACTGAAAGTCAACAGGACTTTAAGAGAATGGCATAGATCGAACCATTCGATATCTCAAAAATGGACTATGCCACAAAAAAGTTATTTCTAAGAAATTGTATGTTTTAAAGAGATCTATATTTTTGTGTGGTACGTTTTCATCTATCGCTTAACGTTTACCCTAATACAAGATTATACATAATTCCTTCCGAATGAAGAGGAATTCATAGGATATTCCCAGAAAACTTAAGATATATATTGTATTTGTCATGCAAATATATTTAATATATGGTATTTTAATCAAAATCGTTCAAATCATATTTTGGGAAATAAAAATATTCCATGTTGAGGGTAGGGGATTTTCTTAAAAATCTTGTGTCGCATCTTTGGAAGGTGGTACTGAGCTTGAATACCAAGTTTGGCACTTATCCGAGTTTTCGTTTTTGGGTTATGCCGCTCAGACACACGGACACACGCATACATACACAAGAGCCCTTTTCTAGTAATGCTTTTTTACTTTCTCTACTACGTATAGTAAGCAGGGGTAGTATTGTATTCCACCCAAAAATTTGATATCGAGATTTCACCGGAAATACATGTTTTGAGACCTCCTGAATCCAAAAATATATTTTTGGAAACATGCCCTGTGTGTCTGTGAACAGCATAACCCAGAAACGAACAGTCGGATAAACACCAAACTTGGTATTTAGGTTCAGTATCTTCCAGAGATGCAACACGAAGGTTTCCAAGAAAATCCCCCCACCCCAGATTACCCTTCACATGGAACATTTTTCGAAAATTTTAATTTTCTCAAAAATGCCTCTAACGATTTTGATTAAAATATCATATGTTTAAGATATCTTCATGACAAATGAAATGTATATCTCGAATTTTCTGGGAATGTCTCCAAAAGTATTCTCATTGTGAACGATTTTTGCACAACTGGTAAACCATAAGAGATAGACAAACTTTTACTATACAAAAAATGTAGATCGCATTAAAATACACAATTTATGTCATGTACATTTTTTTGTTGAGTGAACCATTTTCGAGATATTGCTTGTTATTCCCTTAAATTTTCCAATACTTGTACATTTTCTCAAATGGGAATTCGTTATTCATCTTTTATGTCCTGGACATGCATAGAGAATGCAACGCGCCACATAGCAACCAGCTCTTAAAAGATTTGACTATCGCTTAAAACCTACCATATTCCCCTTGCATCTACAAGAAAATTAGCAATAAGATTAACATCTCGATATCTCGATTAACATGAAGTATATGGAGAATAAGCGTTTGTAAAACTAGTTTGTACAAGAATAGAGAAAGTCATGTGAGTGTAATACGTCAGATTTTTTAATGGAGTGCAATACATTCCTACTATGTAAGTGATAGAGAATATAATAAGTGCACATAGTTGCGTTAAACCGAAAGTAATAAAACGCTAAAACCGTGGCGATAGACAGCTGTAATCGGTTCAAATTCCCGGATCGGTCACTGATTCTTAAACTAAATAGTCTATAATGCAGTTACAGTGCTTTCAAAAGAAACAGTCAGCTCTCTAGTTAATGCACACCTTCTCTCTTTCTTCCCCATAAACTACAAAAGAAAGCAATGTCCTGCCGTTCCGAACGAGAACATGTCTTGAAATCCTTATCAGAGTACAAAAGCACTCTACAGGAGTTCGGCAGCTGTTTCTAGCAGTGCGGGTGCATCTGTACACGTATACGGTGTCGATGGATGCCTACAACCTTAGCCTGGTACCAACTGTCAACGTGTCTGTTGCAATTATTAATAACAAGCCATAAATGCAAAACCAAGAGTATATTATGTCAAACAATACCTACATTTTAAAATTCTAAGGGACACTGTCACAACGTTTATAAATCTGGTGTGCTGCACAAACATAACTTTCTCTACTCTTGTAAAAACTACTTTACAAGCACTTTACTTTACTTTACTTTACTTTTACAAGCACTTATTCTCCTTATAATTCATGTTAATCGAGATAAACATTTGCAGAAACATTTGGTAATTTTCTTGTAGGTGCAAGGGGAATATGCTAGGCTTTAAGCGATAGTAAGATCTTTTAAGAGCTGGTCGCTATGTAGAGCATTTCGTGCTCTTTACCTGTCCAGGACATTAAAAAAAGTTCTGATGTGTTACACTCACATGACTTTTCTACTCGTGTACAAACTATTTTTACAAACGCTTATTCTCCATATGCTTCATGTTAATCGAGATGTCAATCTTATTGGTAATTTTCTTGTAGATGCAAGGGGAATATGGTAGCTTTTAAGCGATAGTCAAATATTTTAACGCTGGTTGCTATGTGGCGCATTCCAGTTTCTTTGCATTACCAGGACAAAACAAATTGAATAACGAATTTGAGAAAGTATTGGAAAATTTGAGGGAATAACAACTAATATCTCGAAAATGGTTCACTCAACAAAACAAATGTATATGACATAAATTGTGTATTTTAACCCAATCTACATTTTTTGTGTAGTAAAATTTTGTCTATCTCTTATGGTTTACCAGTTATGCAAAAGTCGTTCACAATGAAGAATACTTTTGGAGACATTTCCAGAAAATTCGAAATACACATTTCATTTGTCATGAAAATATCTTAAGCATATGATATTTTAATCAAAATAGTTAGAGCTATTTTTGAGAAAATTAAAATTTTCAAAAAATGTTCCATGCAAAGGGTGGGGGAATTTTCTTGAAAACCTGGGTAGATGGACGGATGAATGAATGGATGGACCGACGGACGGATGTATGGGTGGGTGGATGTTAGGTTAGGTGGTGGATGGACAGATGGATGTATGGATGGATGGACGGCCGGATGGATGGGTGGGTGGGTTGACGGACGGATGGATGGACCGACGGACGAACGTATGGTGGGTGAATGGATGAATGAACAGATGGACGGACGGTGGATGGATGGATGGATGGATGGATGGATGGATGGATGGATGGATGGATGGATGGCTAAACCGACAGACAGACGGATGCATGGACGAACGGGTAGATGGATGGGTGAGTGGGTGGGTGGACGAATGGATGGATGGATGGACGGACGAACGGATGGATGGATGGACGGACGGATGGACAGTTGGACGAATGGATGGATAGACATCACAGCTAAATGTGTATGATTTCAAGATAACTTTTGCAAATATTACACATTAAAGTAACGGTGTATATGTGGATTTTATATAGGCAATGTCCTATGCAGCATTGCATCAGTGACTTTTAAAATGTCGAATGGTGATTTAATTTATTTATTTCCCCAATCCCTGTATCTTTATGAAATTATTGTCAAAGATGTAGAAGTTTATTATAGTAAATACCGCCCTTTACCCTTAAAGTCTCTTAAAGAGAACACAAATCCCCTGGTATTAAAAGAACGTGTATGAAATATCTGCGGATATTATATTTCTAATTTCCTTAACCTCCTTCTAATATTTTCCAAATTCAGGATGTGGTGTATAGCTTGAGGGCATTTTTTTTAGCGAAGAAGCAATAATCATAATTAGCAGAATGGTTGAGTAGTTTTCAGTAGACATATTTACCTAGATTCTCTTTAGTCCCGTAATTATTTAATACCATAGAGTTTGTGGTTATTAAAGGTATAAAATGTAGGATAGCAATAGATATAGTTAAAGCAATTACTCCTCCTATTTTATTAGGAATAGAATGTCCACAGTTTTTATTTAATTCAGAATCAATATTCAATGCTGAATATGAGGATTCTCCATTCTCAGGTTATCCGTATATAAATTTTTGAAATGGCACGCTGTCTTTTATCATGGTAAAAGTAATCTTCTGACTTGTTAATTATAAATATCGGTTGAGGAATTCCTGAAGTTACGCCGGACACAATTTTCTTATTTATATAATTATTTAGACATACTGGTAACGAACTTGATTACATGCAGTGGAAATACAGAAAAACTGTCTTGCACGAATATTATTAAAAGGATTTGCGATCCAGAACAGGCTTCTGCAGAGAAAGATAGGACTAGAAACGAGGGTACCTACCACCTCGACCTACGCAGATCTCTGTGCCTAGGCCCCTGACGGGGCGCCCCGGGAGGGAGGGATGAGGTGAGAGGAGACAGAGGGCAGCCGGACCAGGAGGCACGACAGGCAGAGGGCAGGGTTCCTACCATTTACAGATTTTGAACTCCCCGGATCCTGGGCCCCATTCCCCTGTGGGCGCCGGGACACGAAGACCGCTCGCAATACGGGGGAGGAAGGTTTATTCAAAGCATCCTTTCCCCTGCCATGCACATGCCGAAAGCTCCCGCCGACACTTGCAACCCCGAAGGAGATCAAGTAGATGAAAAGTGAAGTGAAATGAGAATGGAGATGAAATGGAGGGACAGGAAATTCGGGGGATGCAATGATTCTTCCCAGCATTCGCCTGGCGAAAGGAGAAACCCCCAATAAAGCCCATGGAACAGGAAGGTCGACCACGGAATCGAGCCCACGACCTCCCGAATGCGGGCCACAAACGTTACCGCCTGAGCCATCCCGCTCGGAAGAGTAAAGGTTACTCCTGAGTTTACATCTGCAGTATTTGAATAAAAAAATAAACATCTTCTTCTTCGCTTCACGGCATTACGTTTCACAGTTGTTCCCTCCACCTCTCTCTGGGTCGGCCGACGTCTCTTCTTCCTGTTCGTTAATAATTGAAATGTAACTTCATCAATCTTGAGTCTGCCATTTTTTAGACATGTTGCATCCATTCGTTCCGATATTTATTGAGTACTCATTAAGTTTGCTTTTATATATTCATTTCGTATTTTGTCTAACCTTGTGCATCCTTTTGTTTTCTTTAAAAAGTTCAACTCTGCACTTAGTAATCTACTTTTCATTTTCCTTGTGATGACCCATGTCTCACTTCCATAAAGTAGTGTGGAACCGCCATTGTTTTATAAAACTTGCTTTGTTTCCTATCTTGTTTTATTTCTCAACCTTTTATGTACTGTTCCACGTGTAATTTGAAATCTTGCGAACTTTTTACTAATGTCTCTTCCAGTTCTTGTCATATAGTTTAAATTACATTCTAATAATTAAGCACTCTTACTCGTTCTACCGGTTTATTTTCTAAAATGTATTTCTTGTGTATTATTTTCCCCAAAAATTAATGTTCTTAGATTTGTCTGTTTATATTTTCAGATAATATTGTTATCATGATTGATTCAAGCGGTGTAATTAATCCCCAGTCTCTTAATTAAAACGTCATCTGTATATAATAAACTGTTTAAAACTACATCCCAATCTGGTTTTATTCCTGATTTAATTATGTTTTTCCAATATATATCGTACCATTATAAGCAGCTCCTATTGACATTCTGTGACTGCGGAGTGGGACAATCAACGCGGCGCAAACCGAACGATAAACAAGCCAAGGTCGGAGCGGTCGCTTCAAGATCTCGTGGTATATCTCAGAAGATCTCGTGGCATACCTGCAAACCACTCGATGATTTATGCAATCCATTTATACCGCTTTTTGTTACTGCACCTCTTATTATGGGGCATTTCACAAATGAAATTGTTTGAATGATTGCTTTAGTTCAACGAAATAAGTGTTAACCAATCATTCCAACCGCAAATACATGCCAGCTCAACCGCAGCTGGTTTCTTTTGCCTCGCACGACTTAAACAAACAACCCCAGATGTTAGAAAGGATTGCATGACACGAAACTTAGTCTGCTAACCAGATTACAGCATCTGTTCCACTTAACGTCTTGTTTTTGTTCCAAATGTGAGAGGAACTAGGCTAGCACCATTCAGAGTCATTCACAAACAACATAAACTACGTCATCCAGATGTAAAACAGCCCTGCAAAACTTCTAATTATTTTCTTCCGAAATCCTAATCCGTAACTACTCACACGCTCTTGATGTAAGTTAATTTCTGTAATACAAATGAAATTTTATAAAGTAAATGACAGTGACAATGGCCACATATGGACAAATAAGAATAGAAACAGCAGGGATGACATTTCTAAGAGCAGTAGCTGAATATACCCTTCTAGTCAAACAAAAAAATGAAGAAATCTGAAAACTTTTTTTATTCAGGAATTATCCACATAATTTTAGTTCTCCATATATCCCTATCCTGTGTATCTCGAGGCAGTATTTTAATACCTGAATAATTTCAATTGTATTTTATAATAAGTAAATTCAATAACAGCCCGCCTGGAAACAATGTGTATGTAATAATTATTTAAATTGTATGTAACAGTCATTGCATATGCTTATTTTTTTATTGTAAACATGTTTTATAATGTTATGTGAATACATTATATACTTGAATAATGCAAGAACTGTGAAAATAATAAGTTTTAAGTTGCTAACAATGAGGTAACCTTGTAGCAATAATGAGTTTGAGAGTTTGAATATTACTAGTCATGATTAGAGCAACGATAATGTAAAATTCTGTGACAGTTTAAAATTAGCCAATCAGAGACTTGAAATACCGAAGCTTACAGGTTTAACGGTAAAAATAATGTTCAGTTGCTGGCAAACCTTGGTAGTGAACAGATGGAAGATGTGTTCTCTACAGAATTATTAAGTGCGAATCGTAAAAATATGTATACGCGCTAAGTGAAAGTATTAAAGATTCTCACAGTTCTTAAAAAGTGTAGTGTTTTTATAAACATGTGCAAGGATTAATAAAAGAAGTTAATTTAAAAACTTAAATTCTGTGATGTCTACAATTATTGTCATACCGCACCCTGCCTAAGATACACGACTCTACAAACATTACTGACGCAGCCGAGGCAAATTCAAACATAAATAATATGTATAGAAGCAGTTTTAATAACAAAGTTAAATATTATAGTGTAAAACTTGGAGTGTAACAACAAAATTACATCGTAAAATCAGCTTCTCATACGTAGCAGCATATTGCATAACAACAGTAACTATTACGTAATCAACAAATTCAAACCGATGCCCAAAGCGTGTTGCAAACTCCTTAAAGCAACTAATATTTACGTAAATAAATTACGTGAAGCAAACATCTTCAATCTTCATTTGTTAGTCCTCTAGACGCCATGCTTCTTTGATCCGCATTTATCCATTGTTCTCTTGTTCTTCCCCTTCCTCTTTTCACTCAGCTTCCCATTCTAGCACCACTGTTACTATCCTATTCTATCGTTTCCCACTCTTTTCACATGTCCGAACCATTTTAATTTTCTCTCTTCTATTATTCTATTATTTCCAGTACATCCTTTTTTACATCCATTATTTCCCGAATGCTTGTATTTATAGTTCTATCCCTTCTTGAGATTCCAGAAACCTTCTGCCAAAAATCCATCTCTGTTGTTAATAATTTACTTTCTCGAAAACAGTTAAATATATACCAGGTGAGTCAGCTGCCTCTAGGTATTTGTATCTATGCAACCCGTAGTTTATAGTCTAATGTGAAAACATTGACCCTTTTAGCAAACACTGTTATTGTAGCTCTGCCCTTCTATTTGGTATTATACACAATCCCCATTAATGGTTAAAGGCCTGAATGAGAACCAAAGAGCCGCGAAAGCCTTAAAAAAAAAAAGACGGCGTTTCATGGATATAATGCTTGCATGGAGATAGAGAAATGTTTTCCCGAAAAGGGAATAAACTACGTGATTTCTGGCCGAGTGGGTTACGTGCTGGAATGTGGGGAATAAAGGTTAGTTTCAGAGGTTCGAATCTAATACAAACACAAAATTGTTTTGGTTCTTTTTTTTTTCCTCTCCTTGTGTTTATTTTCTGTATTTTAGTGTACTAATGTATTTATTTTTGTTACTGGCTCTTCTGTGAGCCAAAGACATAAGAATTACAATCAGATATTTGTGTAACACGTTTTCCCTAATAATATGTACCGTATCTGTTGTTGTAAATCGTGTTACGTAGTTAGCTTTCATTCTCTTGGGCGCATATCGACGATATTCAATATAACAGTTTTTGTTTCATGTTTAAACCTTATGTTTCACTTCTTCTATTGACAAAGGAGTTGTAAATGTGCTAAGTTCACGGGTAAACAGAATAATAAATTGTTAAAGAGCGTGGATTTCATCAAGGAAGTAAATGTTCAAAATGACGACCACCATCAATGCACATTTGGTACGTTGTCGGAGAGACCTTGTTGCATGCTGTAACATGCGCAGTGTAATCTGCCTGCATTCTTCACGTATGAGTGTACCCGTATATAATTTGGGCTTTACGGTGGAAAACATGACGATTATTCTATTTTGTACACACTTATAATGTTATCAAAAATGTTATTTATATCATAATATCAAATTATAGGCCCAAAGAGATAAAACAAAAGGTAATAAAAGGTTTGAAATTAACCCAAAGGATTTGAACCCAAATTAAAGTGGCACACTGTTGAAGCAACCATGATAATACCATTCGATGAATGCTACCTTGCGAGCTGGGATTCCTATACGAATTAGTAATCGCAGAACTAGACCCCACCTGAATCTTTACACGCTTTTTGCAGCGTCATACAGTGTTTTGAGTTCGGTTAGGTAGTTTTGATTCAAACAAATAAACTGCATCAATCATTACAATTACTGTATGATCTGAAATACGCCATAGTTTGTGAAATAAGAGAAATTATCTACCTAATACTTAGCATTTTTTGACAAGGCTGTACATTGACTAACGGCTTAAATCCAATTGGTCGCACTGCGTAGATCCGCCATTTTGTTTTCAAATAGTTTTGTCAACCGATGCATGTGATTCATGCGTGATTCAGGTGCGTTTTCAAAGGGGTGCATGGAAGTATGCTAAAGAATAAAAGTTTGTAAAATTGGCTAAAATTGCTACTGTAGCTCTCAGTGCCAGGGTGGGATGTTTTTTGCATCGTCATACATAGCGATTGCATTCTGTTCTGTAAAACACTTCTGCACTGAGTTTAGTATCCCTCCTCTATAAAGTGTTACGCAAATCAGAAGGCATTCAAGAAAGGCGTAAGTCACGTATGTCGCTTAGCCCGTTGCATAAATTAAAAAATAAATAGGCGCAGCTGACTCACCTGGTATAATTTAAATGAAAAAAATTAATGAAAATAAAAATAATTGATACCAACGCATATTAGGGATGAAAGAGGAACGAATACCAAAAATTGTATTAAATTATAAACCTAGAGGATATCGCCAAGATGGAGACAAGAACAAGATGGAGTGATATGTTTAATTGAGGACAGAACAGGTCGACAGCTCCATACCTTGAGGAAGAAGAATTTCTATAAATTATAGTTTTGCCTGCACAAGTGCAAAATTACCGTACCTTGTGTTATATTTCGTATTCTAAACCAAGTAGGGTAAAGGATGTTTTACAATCTGCAGTGTATTGAATTCAATTCTCGTGTTTAAAAGCTCATATTTCGTAATATTCCGATAAAATTCTCATATTTTATGAAAATGTATTGCTTCATATCTTGTAAAATGTGCAATCCTTCGCTTTTAAAATGCATGTTATTTATATTTTACTCAGTTTCTGTTTCTGATTTAATTACCAACACAACATATCTATCGAGGCAATTTTTCCAGGAAAAATGCATATCCGATATGTAAAAGCTCTGACGGAAGAGTTTCAGGAACATTCTGAAAACGAAAGAAAGAAAAATAATATTTCTTTTGAATTAGGTGTACTGTTAGAAAAGAGTATTTCGTGCTCTTCTCTCTTCACATAAGGAAAGAGCAGTGAAATATTGACAAATATTAAGCTTCCAAACAAGCGCGATACAAATACGTCATCACGTGATATGGGGCGATCCTTTACATCGTGCATAACAGCATGCCAGAAAATGCAAACGTTTGCTAGAAAATATTGTAAAAGCTGTTTGCAGTATATTGTGGCTAGTGATAAGTTCAGCCAAAGTCACCAGTCATTTATTTGTTCCCTTAAAGTAAGGGTGTCATGATGCTGAGAGGAGTTAGATCGTTTTCGAGGTTAAAATGTTCGGCTCCTGAATTTAACCGTGGCCATACATCCATTTAAAATGAGCGCTCAGGGAGTCCCAAAACCTCTACGATCGACCAGATTATGACAAGTCGTACTCATTGATCGCTGATTGAAAATACGCTAGTTGGTTGACATTACAAAGACCTCGATCGGCCTTGTCTACTACATGTTACACGAAGTTTTGGGTATGAGAAAACTTTTCGCTCGATGGATGCCAGATATATTAGCAATGGATCAAAAATACATTCTAATGAACATTTCACAAAACGAATTTAAACTTGTTTAAACGCAATTCCAGTGAGTTTCTCCGACGTTGCATAACAGTAGATGAAACATGGATTCATCACTACACGCCAGAGACGAAGGAGCAGTCCAAACAATGGATGTCAACCAGTAAAAGCGCACTAAAGAAAGTAAAACTGGTTCTATCTGCAAGGAAAGTCATGATATAGCGTAAAGCTCATAGGCTATTTCCAAAAGGGCAGAACCATCACCGGAACCACTACTGGACCAATTATAGACTAAACGTCCACAACTTGCGAAAATGAAAGTTGTCTTTTAGCATGGAATTATTGCTGCAAAACGTCATGACCTTCGCTTCCAAATGCTTCCACAACCGCTATATTCACCGGATTTGGCTCCCAGTGATTATTATTTGTTCCCAAACCTGGAGAAATGGTGGGTGAAGTAAGATTCACATCAAATGATGAGCTTGAAGCTGAGATAGACACTTATTTTGCACAGTTGACAAGTCTTACTTTACTGAGGTGTTAAAGAGTTGGAATGCAGTTGGAGTAAATGTAGTGGTTTATAACCTGGCTATGTTAAAAAGAAAGAAAGAAAATATTTCTCTTAAATCTTGTGTTATCTTGGTCAGGCCGATAACTTTTAGAACGCCCTCGTAAGGCCACAATGAAAAGTAGTCAGTTGGCATCATACGCATATTCTTAGCAGCGGTTTGTGTTGTAAAATATCTGACGTGGTACACTCATAGTGCTTTCTTTATCAATTCACATATATGCGTTTTATATAACACTACACGTATAAAAAGTGATTCTTCTATCCACGTTACGTTATTCATGATCAGACAGAGGGGTTTTAGTAAGTAAACCATAAGTTAAGAACACACCGAGGGTTGGTGGCGAGAGAAGCTGGAAGCGCTTGTAATCTTGCAGTGTTCTCTGTAAACAAATATGATGTACATTTGAAGGCAGTACACCCTATTTCGATAGCAGCTAGATCAAAATTAACGACTACAAAGGGGGAAAACGCAATATATGTTTAGCTTTTGATAGTGTACAATAAAGTTACCTCATGATTTAATTAAGGCATTAAAACACAGAAATCTGAGTTACATTGTCTCTTCTTTTTCATCCAAACTGTAAATCTTTGAAAGCAGTATCCGCTCTTATTAGGTATGATCTGTTCGATAGTTTGGAGCTGAGGAGGTTGAAAATCCACTTTCCTCATTGTTCCTTTCTAATGATGTCACATATTCCTTGTGTTCCTTGAATCACATCATGATGTTTTAAATGTCCTTTGAGCTCTAATGTTACATCTGACGGTTTCGCCATTTGTGCTGAAGTGTTCCATGCTAAATTTCGCTACAAACTATACTTATCGTGATTATGTTGTTGATGTATGCGTCTTCTTTACTTTAGGCATATTGCCTCAGTTCTCCACTGGTCTATATATGCACCGAATAAAGGGAACAGTCGCAACAAAACCGACTGGAGAGGAGGGCGTGCGTCACATATACTCCGTGCGGTAACACGATTGCTTGTTTACTTACTAAAACCCCTCTGCCTACTCATGATATATTTTTGGGGCGCCGGGATACTGCAGTGGCATCGTTTCCGGCATTCCTTCTGAGGGTCCGAGATTAGATTCCCGGCTCTGGGGTAGCGATTTAGGTCGGCACTATCCATGTCTTCAACTCTGAACTGCTCATGTGGAGTATCCCTGAGGTCCAACGTGGTTCAGTCAACCGTAAAGTTGTGGGTCCTCTCATTCTACCGCCATCCTCATCGTCATCCTACCATCGGAGGTAACGTACTCAGCCCACTGGGTGCCTCCACCTCAGAAACGAGTCCAGTTATCGCTTGGTAGAATGAGGTAATCCCCTAAGGGCATACACCAATAGGTGAACGTTAGAGACGACGATGGTATATTGTTGCTTTGAAATTATTTAAAATTAAGTAAGGAGCGCTTAGTTACAAAATGTGGAAACAGTATTCAAATGTTTATTCGTGGTAACAAGTTTCGCGCAAAGAAAAAAGAAAGAAAGAAGAAGGAAAGAACGCAAACATTCAAGTATGTCATTAGAATGTGCACTCATACTTGAGAAAGGTGTTGCCTTGCAACGTGGAATATTTCGGAAATGGCTAACATATGAAAAAAAATTGCTTCACATATATTGTGTATTTTAGTGAACTGTATCTTTTTCCTGTAGTAAGTGTCTATCTATCTCTTATGGTTTCTTGGTTCTACAAAATATTCAAATAAAGGGAACTTCGCATACTATTCACAGAAATTTCATGACATACATTTTATTCCTCGCGTCAATATATTCAAACATATGCTATTTTAATCAAACTGTTAGAACATTTTTGAGAAAATAAAAAAATAATTAAACATTTTCTGTGTATAGGTTAGTTTATGGTGGGCGAAATTACTTAAATCTTCGTGTCGCATTCGACATTTCGTTATTGTGCTACGTTGTTCCTTCTCTCTCTCTCTCTCTCTCTCTCTCTCTCTCTCATAGCGTTCGAAATTGTTCTAAAATGCGTTTGCAGATTCAAGAAACCTCAAAGCGTCTATTTCTGGTGAAATCCAATATCGAAGTTTTGGGTAGAATATCACACTGGCTTTACCTACGTGCTAAAGAAAGTAAAAATTGTGAAAGTGAGATATATTGAGAAGTAAAGTCCAAATATGTGCTCTCATTCTTTAGAACTCCACACAAATCTACAAGAAGATAGTGTAGGCATCCATTCAAAATAAAATGTTGTGCAGTGTGGAAAAAAAACCCATATCTTAGAAAGGTTATCGTCGTCGTTTATAACGCTCCCCATTTGGCCTTTGACCTTCGGGGCATACCTCATTCCACCAAGCGATGACTAAGGTGAAGGCACCTAGCGGACGGAATCCGTTGCTTCCGATAATAGGGTGATGATGAGGATGGCGGTGACATGAGGACCTACAGCTTTTACTGTGGACTCCAACCACGTTGGGCCTTGAGGATACTTCACATGAGCAACTCAGAAGTGAAGGCGTGGATAATTGCCACCCCAGAGCCGGGAATCGAAGCCCGGAACGCTCAGCACGAGCGCCGGAAACGGAACCACTGCTCTTGCCCGGCGCCCGTGCTCAAAAAGGTTAAAATATACTTTCCCTAATGAGTTGTTCTAAAGCAATGTGTGTCTATAAACATATTGCATATGCTTTGTTTTCTTTTTACTGCTTTTATGATGCTAGATAACGCTGTGCACAGACCGTTTCGAATAAATAGCACATTGTCTAAAATACAAATAATAAATTCTAATATGCAAATCACATATTATCAATTCCGTATTACATACTTCAATATATTGACAATGTATGGTGATATTACCTCAATGTAAAATTAATTAGGCAGTCTTGTTACAAATACGATAATTAACTCTTAGGCTGTCCGGAAAACACCAAATTTCGAAAAGGATTTTAAAGCAGAAACTTTATAAGCTAGATGCTATAATGCTGATTTCATGCTCAGATGATACAACAAAGCGCCTTGGAATGATTTGTCTGCATACGTACGTGTAGTTTCAGTATTATATGGCATAATAGTGTATTGTGATACTAGTGCGGTAAGTACATCGCGGCAGAACGAGGAAGAGTTTGAAAATACGAGGTTCTCCAGTGCACTTAACGCATGTGTATTCCATACTATTCTTTCGACGACAGTGAATAATAGAAATACTATTTACGCGAAAATAAAATTAATTTATAACAACTGTTGTTCCAGTAGCAAGGTCACCAACTGACGGTCGATTATCCATGCTAAATCGTAAGTAAATATTGAAAAATAAAAATCTGATATAATACATTCACATGACTTTCTCTACCCTCTATCTTTAACAGTGGCTTTACAAAGCATTCTTACTAAAGCTTATTTTTCTATCAACTATACTGTGATCCAAATAAACCTGCAAAAATAGCTACATTACACATTTCGTTATAAATACTAAGAGAACAGCGATAGTCAAATGTTTAAGAACTGTATGCTGGCCTTACAATTCAACTGAGTAAATAATAATAAATTGAGTTTTATTTATGGACGCTCTTTAACTACTATGGTTCTTAGCGTCCCATTCTATATTGGGCGTGAAACATCGGTAATTTTGCTCAGAGGCCTCTTTATCAGGCTTGAGGTTCTTTTACGTGCCGTAAATCTACGACACGGGACCACCGGCTTTACTTCCCTTCCGAAGGAAGCCGTGCTAACGATTTTTACGCCCGAAAAAATCCATCGCCCTCCGCCGGGTTTGAACCCGCGACCTTGGGAACCAGAGGCTAGCACGGTACCACTAGTCCACGGAGGACGACATTCAACTGAGTGTTGAAAAGACTTAAAAGAATGACTAAGAAATGAATAATTCGAACCATTAATAGCGGATATCTCAGAAACGGTTTATGCCTCAAAAAACTTATTTTAAATAAATTGTGTGTTTTAAAGAGACCTAATTTTTTGTGTAGTAAGTTTTCGTCTACCGCTTAACGTGTAACAGTTATACGAGATTATACGAAATTTCCTCCAACTGAAGTGGACTTCGCGGGCTATTCCCAGAAAATTCAATATATACATTTTATTTGTAATATAAGTATCTTTAATATATGGTATTTTAATCAAAATAGTTAAAGCCATTTTTTAGAAAAGCAAACATTTCAACAAAATGTTCTATATAAAGGGTAGTTTGGGGTGGAGGATTTTCTTAAAAATCTACGTGTCTCATCCTTGGAAGGTACTGAACCTAAACACCAAGTTTGGTATTTATACAATTTTTCGTCTTTTAGTTATGTTGTTCACAGACACACACAGGGGGGCCCCAAAACATGTAATTCCGGTGAAATCTTGGTATCGAATTTTTGCATGGAATACAATACATCCCCTACTTACTATACGTAGTAGAGAAAGTAAAAAGGAAGTAAAAGCCCGGGTAAGAATTAAATGGTAAAATTCAACTATCAAATATGATTATATTGCATATCTGCTGAGGCAGTATTTTTAACACTTAAATGATTTCAATATAATTATATAAATATAATTCAATAACAGCCCGCCTTAAAGTAATATGCGTATGTAACAATATATAAAAAGTGTATATTACAGTCATTATATATATATATATATATATATATATATATTAATATTATTGAATACATGTTCAATAATGAAAGTATAACGTAATTTAATAATGTAGGAGCTGTGAGAATAATAAGTTAAAAGTTGCTAACAATGAGGTAACAATGAGGTAACCTTGAGGTAATAATGAATGTCAGAGTTTAATAATACTACTTGTGATTCTTGGAAGCAATAATGTAATTTTAGTAACAGTTTATAAAATAGCCAATCAACAACCAGAAAAAGCTTTAGTTAAAAGAAGGTATTCTATTGGATTAGGAATAGCCAATCAGAGACTTGAAATACAGAAATTTACAAATTTTAGGTGGTAGAAATCTTTTCAGTTGGTTGCAGACAGCGTTACTAACCAGACGCAAAAAGTGTCCTCGAGAAATTTAGTACGTATTCGTGTGAGACGAAAATAGTTTACGTGTTAAAAAGTGCAAGTAATTAATTAAAGAATCTCACAGCTCTCTATATCAGTGAAGTGTTATTTAAAATCGTATCAAGCATTAATAAAAGGAGTGAAGTAAAATTACAATCTGTGTAAGCCTACATTCTGGTCGCACCACAACCCTGCCAAGACATCCATGTCTCTAACAATAATACTGACGCAGCCGAGGCAAACATAAATATATAATATTTAAAGAAACAGTCAAATTACAAAGTTGATATTTTTTTTAAACTTGGGGCAAAGGCCACCTGAAAGTACACTTGGGGCGAAGGCTACCGGAAACCGGGTACCATACGTGCGGTTGCAAACAAACTTCAAGTTCGGCTCCCCAACAGTTGAAATATAATACAACTCCTTCAATACAATCTACTTCAAATTGACGCCCAAAGCGTGGTTCAAATAACGTAAAGATACTATCAACTTCACTGCAATAACAACTATATCAAAAGTTAGAGGATGTCATGCACATACGTGCAATAAAATAGTCAAAACATGCAGATAGATTAGATTAGCAGCACTGAATTCAGGAACTTCAACTTTCCACCGTGATAGCACAAACGGGAAGTGAGTCAAAAACAGATAATCGAAAAAAATATATTATACGACTGCTATGAAAGGCTGCTTCCTTAGGTACAGGATCTTAATCTTTAAGTAAATAATCTTTCTTTATTAGTTACTAGTAGCTATTTCTAGTTTATATTTCTAAACCATATTTCATTATTACTCTTTTTTGTTTTGTAGTTTAACATCCTTTAACCCGGTAGGTCATATCGGACGAAATGAAATGATGCTTAAATGAGCCTGGGGTCCATAGAGCTTGAAGTTACCCGACATTCGTCTTCTCAGGATAAGGAAAAGCCCCGGAAAAAACCTTATCCGGGTAACTCACCCTAACCGAGATGCAACACCGGGATCTCTTGAATGTGAGGCAGACACGCTACCCCTACACCACAAAGGCGAGCCTTCATTCTTCTTGTTCAAATGCTTAGTACATGAGAATAGTAATGCAAGCAAACTATCGCAATAATCCGGTTTGCCATTCAGCTTCCTCCCGACTGACACGCAAATTTCTAACGCGTCGGTTTGCATGAACCTCAAAGGTTTCGGGCACCTGGACACTTATGGCCTTCCTCAGGTACCTCAGGGTCCAGATGGTCGAAAACTTACTGCGGACCACGCTCAATTAGTAGTTAAAATATTGCCCCATCCCAGGAGGCCTTTATCAACTTGAAATGAAGAGAAAGACTGATGTAATTTTCTTCGTATCTTTGAATTTGTCATTATAATTAAGTGCGAAACTTTAGAATCTGTGTTTATATTTCACTGATGCGTTATGGGTTTTTTTAAAAATAGTCCGCATGTGGCTAAGTAGAACTTAGAAATTTCAAAGCTGTTTTTCGCGCTGTTTTTTTCTACGTTTCTGAAGGTTGGAAATGCTTCACAAAATTAATGTTTGCTCAGGTTACTTCAAAAGCTTTAAAGAAACATTTAAATCTAAAATAAAATAAAGTTGAAAGTGGCTTTCCTTTGATATTGTAATCATCAGAGTATTAATTATACCTTGAATAAGACGTCACACAGTAGAGTACCCAAACACTGAACTGCTATAAGCAAGACTCAGATATCCAATTATCATATTGAATCTAAGGAACAAATTATTTCACTAAGTTGGTAATTGTTTCTCAAAACCTAAGAGAGCAATATAAAGTTTATTTCAAATGGTTTTACATTCCCTGCTACTTAACTGTGTTAGATAAGGAATTAATGCAGTCCCCTCAAAACTTCGATATCGAGATTTCACCAGAGATAGTGTTTTAGGATCCCTAAAACCAAATAAATCATTTTAGAAGAAAAAATCCCTGCGTGCGCCCGTGCGTGCCTGCCTGTGTGTAAACAGAATAACTAAAAACAATAGGATACATGCCAAACTTGGTGTTTAAGTCGATCTTAAGGATGCAACATCGTTTTTCATGAAAATCTCCCTACCTCAAACTAATCTAATTTTTACTTTTTCTACTATTTACAGTAGGCAGAGAGAGTATTTATTCCACTCGAAAATTCGATGTCGAGATTTCTCGAAATGCATGCTTTGAAGCCCCCTGAAACCCTCCCAAAAAATCATTTTTAGGAGAGAAAAAAATCCTTGTGTGTATGTGTATGTTTCTGTAAATAGCATTAACTCAAAAACGAAACTTCGGTTAAATACCAAACTTGGTATTTAAGTTCACATCTTCCAAGAATAGAACAAACTACCCTTTACATAGAACAATTTTCATATTTTTTATTCCCCAGTAATCGGTCTAACGATTTTTATTAAAATATATGTTTTATTAAAATGTATATCTTGAATTTTCTGGCAATGTCTTGTGAAGTTCTCTTCATTCTGAATGACTTTTGTATAATTGATAATCCGCAAGATATTGAACAAATCTTACTACACAAAAAATGTAGATCTGATAAAGCACACAATTTGTCATATACAAATGTTTGTGCGTTAACCATTTCCGAGATATTCTTTGTCAAATACTTATACTTTTCTCAGGTGGAAAGTCTCTATTGGTTTTTTCTGTGTCCATACAAAGCATATGAAATTTCAAAGCCATAGCAAAGCGATCCGCTTTTTAAAAAGCTGACTATCGCTTTAGCCTACTCTATCTCTCATATACCTACAAAGAAATGTGTAAAGTATGGTTAATGTAAGTTTATCTTGATTAAGAAGAAGTAGATAAAAGAATAAGCTTTTGTAAGAATAGTTCGTAGAAGAGTGAATAGAGAAAGTTATGTAAATGCAACATATCGGATTTTTTTCTGTAAAGTAGTAAAAAATGATAGGTAGATGCAGTACCATTTGTAAAAATATATTTAAAGTGTAAGTTTTGTGACCACAATAACAAAACGTATAATAAGATGAAGAGAAACTTCCACTTAAGACTGCAACTAAAAATGTCATTTTTCTTAGAAATTTTCGCCACTTAGTCACCTCTTGGTCTTTGAAACCAGAATATTATTTAAATATGGATTTAATTATTATATTAATATATTTAAATATTATGAAAAGGATTACAGTTAGTTTGCTTCTTACTTATTTTGAGGCAGATTAATATTCAATACTTTTTGAGTGCAAATCAAATGTTTCTAATGCTCCCCATATGGCCTTAGACCTTCGGGGATACCTCATTCCACCAAGCGATGACTGGACCCATTTCTGAAGTAGAGGCACGCAGTGGCGGAATCCGTTGCCTCCGATGGTAGGATGGTGATAATGGCGGTGGAATGAGAGGACCTACAGCTTTTTTTTACTGTGGGTCCCGAACCACGTTAGACTTTGGGGATACTTCACATAAGCAAGTCGAGGTGAAGGTGTGGATAGGGCAGACTTAAAATCGCCACCCCAGAGCTAGGAATCGAAACCCGTTTCCCAGTACGAAAGCCGGAAACGAAACCACTGCTTTATCCCGGCGCCTACAAAACAAATGTTATAATTCAGGACTTCTATTCACTTCAGCAAGACAAATACAATATACAATTATATACGAAAGTGAGATTTTCAGGATGAGTAAGATGCTTACGGCCCAAGTGAAGCTGAGGACGGAATATGAAACGAGTCTTGCAGTTACGTGCAATATTTGTTTTCATACTATGTCGAAATAATTTATATATTGCTTAAATATTGCACTGCGTATTATGTTGGACATGGACGCAGTCATATGTTTCATATGCTCATTGCAGGGCCAATGTTATTGATTAAGTTATTGATTAAACAGTTGAAGGGATGTTGGTATTGGGTTACAGAAAATAGCTGAACGGAGAAGTTCAGATTGACGTCCTGGTATAGAGACACAAAAACACGAAATACCAGATAGTATGAAACAAATCAAACATTCGCTCGCTTATTCATTGCTTTCCAGACTCTGGAGAAGGTAAGGATTTACCTTAACCAAAGAAAGATTCATCGCTCAGTTCGGAAATCGAACCAGGTTCTGTGGGTTTAGAAGCGAGCGTGTTGACCGGTGGAAAAGATTGATCTACAACTGAATATGGTATAATTGCTAAACATAGGGGAGGAAGATTGTATAGGGTCAGTGTGAGAGGGTTGCGAATGTGGTAATGTAACATGTATGTAGCCGACTGGACGATCGCTATAAAACGCTTGTTACGGCCCGTCTGAACTGGCCGGTTGGCACGTGATAAGAAGGGACACGGAAGTGCTACTTGTAATGGGCTTTGAATGAACTCACAGAGCAAAAAATGCGATGGGGTGGACGGTTTTCCAACCCCTTCTTTGTGTGTGAGAATTATTACCGGCCCAGCGAGCACTCGCTGGTCAATTGAGCGATCCTTCCAAGGGGTCAGGTCGGGTCACTCGGTCCCAAATGTTATAATTGAAAGAGGATTCGGGTCAAGAAGTGTTTTTTACCTTAACTCTTTCACTTCTTCCTAGGCCGACCGTCCGCCGTTTCTAATGTCATCTGCCGACGCTGGTCGTCCCGGAAATGTAACGTCTCACTGCGTGTGCAACACGGGCATATGTACGATATAGGACACTCCCCTCTGCTTTGCGAACGTTATTCTTAATATATTCATAAGAAAACCGTTCAAGGACAAACTGTAAACGGGGGAGGGGCTGTAGAAAGATTTGCCAAAATTATCCATTTTCAAGTTTTTTGCTGTTTATTATAATTTTGAACTCTATATTACTTCTCTAACACAGGTAAAGAAAGTATTGCATTCCATTCAAAACATCGATATCGAGAATTACCGGAATTCAATGTTTTGAGGTCCCCTAAGCACCCCCCTGTATGTGTGCGAGCCTATCTATGAACACTATAATTTAAAAACATCTGATGTGTTACACTCACAGGTCTTTCTCTACTCTTGTACAAACTATTTTTACAAACGCTTATTCCCCATATGCTTCATTTTAATCGAGATATCGAGATGTTAATCTTATTGCTAATTTTCTTGTAGATGCAAGGGAAATTGCTAGGCTTTAAGCTATAGTCAAATATTTTAAGAGCTGGTTGCTGTGTGCGCATTCCATTCTCTTTGCATTACCAGGACAAAAAATATGAATAACGAATTTGAGAAAAACTATAAGTATTGGAAAATTTAAGGGAATAACAAGCAATATCTCGAAAATGGTTCACTCAACAACAAAAATGTATATGTCATAATTTGTGTATTTTAATGGGATCTACATTTTTTCTATAGTAAAATTTTGTCTATCTCTTATGGTTTACTAGTTATGCTAAGTCGTTCACAATGAAGAACACTTTTGGAGACATTTTCAGAAAATTCGAGATACACATTTCATTTTTCATAAAAATATCTTAAACATATGATATTTTAATCAAAATCGTTAGAGCCATTTTTGAGAAAATTAAAATTTTCGAAAAATGTTCCATGTAAAGGATAATCTGGGGTGGGGGGATTTTCTTGAAAACCTTCGTGTCGCATCTCTGGAAGATAGTGAACCTAAATACTAAGTTTGGTGTTTATCCGACTGTTCGTTTCTGAGTTATGCTGTTCACAGACACAGACACACAAACACACACACGGACATGTTTCCAAAAACATGTATTTCCAGTGAAATCTCGGTATCGAATTTTTGGGTGGAATACAATACTTCCCCTACTTACTATACGTAGTAGAGAAAGTAATGAAATGCGGACAAACACGAAAATTAATATTTAAATTCAGCATCTTGCAAGGGCGTGACAAGGAGATTTTCAAGAAAATCCCCCACTCCGATTGCCCTTTACATGGAAAATGATTTTCTTTTTCTCAAAAATGGCTAACGATTTTAATTAAACTGCTACTTGTTTAAAACTCTAACATGTATATGTTGCATTTTCTATGAACAGCATGTGAAGTTCTTTTCGTTTAGAATGGATTTTGTACATTTTTTACAACATGTGAAGCGTAAAAGTTACATAAAGATTTACTCACAAATGTGTGCCAATTTTTTGTGACATTTACCATTTCCGAGACCTTTCAGATACTTAATATATTTCTTGAATGCTAAAGCCATCTTGTTTGTTTCTCGAGATGACACACAAAGGGTATGCAATTCCACAGCTTTTCAAAGACTTGTCTACCGCCTCCTGTATTCCTCTGTACCTATAATGAAAAATGTGTAATGAAACTATTTCTGCAAACGTTTGTCTCGATTAACACGAAGTACGAAGAAGAACAGATTTAAAAGAATGGTAGAGAAAGTCATGTGAATTTAATACATAATATGTTCTTTTAGACAGCATGGCCAAAAAGTAGAGCACTCGAGCTAGTGCGATGATCTTCAGTGTGACCAACTTTGGTTTCAAGTCCAATCACATGGCAATTACCATTTGTAATTGTATATGTTTAATGACTCGACTTGGTTTGATTAGGTTTTACTTTTCATTATGTGATTAATTGCTCATGACGCTCGCATTATCTGTTCACAATACAAATTGTCATACTTCAATTTATCGCAGCTCGTTGTAGAGTTAACCTATACCTTATATTGTCAGCTATCTTTTATCTAAAACATTGCTCTTTTATCTAACCTACGTAAAGATTAAATGACAGAAATTATGAAATCAAAAGAAACTGAAATGGAAGTGAATAACAGAAGTAGCAGAAAGAATAACAGAGAAATACTTACCCAAAAAATCCAGAAAGCAATATGATACTGCATTTAATCGCTTCATAGCCTGGTGTAAGACAAAACATGGTGAAACATCAAAACATCCGATATCTCGCTTTTTAACGTCATTTCTCTTGTTGCAAGAAATCGTTCAAAACGTGATCTCTGTTAGTTTCAGGAATCAATATACTATTATTGATATTTTACAAATTCGAGCGCTATGTATAAAATAACATACGCCACACGTATTAAAAATGGGCTTCGGGCTTCGTTTCGCAAATATTTCTACTCGTAAAATAAAACCGTACTTTACTCCTTGTATCATAATCTACTATTAAATATACGTACTATAATCATTTTATGCGCACCTCACCTCTAAACTGAATAAAGTGGATTTAAACATTATGCCGCACAACGATTAGCCCCATTCTTCAGCTATTTAAATAAAGTTTTACCCTTTTAACTTTTAATGTGCTTCTATGCTATGTATATTTATTTCCGATGACCTCTCCTCCGTCACGAGATTTTCTAACCATACATTAAATTAAATTAAAAGTTACATCTCAAATGTGATTTTTATTAAAGCATCTCCCAGCAATATGGATATTTCCCGCATTTACAATTAATAAAACAAAAACTGTTAAACAATATTATTTTTAATTTGTTCTTCTGCTCATTCCTGCTATGCAACTTCTCCGATTACGTCTAAACTGAATAAATTTTGTGCCTAGTTTTGCATGAAGATAATCTAAAACCATATCTAAATTTCGCAGTCGCAAAAATCAAGTCATAATTCCCGGTTAAGTATTGGTTATATGCAAATCACGCATTCATATCTCCTCTCCAAAAACCCTGCTTCAAGTTGTGAGGTCTTGTCCTTCTGTGTTAGCTGTACATCATATCGTTATCACCCGTACTAGATATTATATTGTAAAAAGAAACCAAGGCATTCCTGAAGATATCTCTACGTCATTGAACAATCCTGTTTTAATTATAAATTATCTCTTTCATTATGGTTTCTTCAAATCGGCTTAATATAGCGTAAGCTTAATGTAGGAACGTCAACATTGAATTCCTATTACTGCAACCGAGCGGGATGGCTCAGGCGGTTACGTCTGTAGCCAGCATTCGGGAGTCGTGGGTTCGATTCCCGTGGCCTACCTAGGGTTTCTTTCGGGGGGTTTTCTCGGGGCGCCACATTCTCCGAATTTCCTGTCCCCCATTTCACTTCATCTCTCATCCGTTGGTCTCTTTTAGGGTTGGAAGTGCCGGCGATGGTGTTTCGGTGCAGTGTGACAGAGGAAAAGGATGCTCTTTGTGACTCTCTTCGTCCCTTGGCTTTCAGCTGGCTGCCGGGGGTATCCGAACCGGCCGATCAGTGTCTCCTCTCGCCTCATCCTTCCTCCCGGGGACGCCCCCTTGTGGGGCGTAGGTACAACATCCCCTATGTGGATCAGTGCCGAGTCCTCTTCATAGCCAATCTAATTTTATCACTGCAATTCTTAGATATCATGAAAAAGTTAGTTGTCAAAGTGACATTTATATATTAATACAAGTATAATTGTTATACAAATAAATTAACAAACACGTAATTTACTATAAATACAGTTCTACCATTAAATTGAGACGATGTAACTCACTATTTAGAAAATGAGAATTTAAATGTACATTTTATTAAATTTTCATCCCACATTTTGTCAGCAACCTAAATAGCACATTAAAAAAAAACTTGGGAATGAGTTCTTTAATAAAACCCGACAATTTGTGGGGTTTTTAAAACTGTTCTAATTAATTCTAATGTAATTTGTCACGTTAAGACAGTAAAAAGAAGTAATGAAATGAAAACCTACTGAACCTCATACTGAAGCTCTGCAAAGTAGAAAGCATCTCTAATTTTAATTAGGTGTCCAGGCGTGAATATATGCCCTGATCCGTCTTATAGCAGTGACTAACCTTTATAGAAATATTAACAAGATAGATGTGGAAAATATTTTGCATAAATTTCTGTAAATAAACATACATAATTTATTTGGCAGTATTTACTTAGTGTCATTTTCTTGGCATTTATTGATTATTGATCTTTTTGAAAGTATTAAAATAGAAGTATGAGGCAAAATGTCAAGGATTTCTTTATAGTGTTTTTTTAAGATAACTA
The DNA here is from genome assembly GCA_030765065.1 of Deroplatys truncata. NCBI lineage: Eukaryota > Metazoa > Arthropoda > Insecta > Mantodea > Mantidae > Deroplatys > Deroplatys truncata. Next base: position 81,966,801 of record CM060978.1, read on the forward strand.
GTTCGTTAATTGTGGTAGTTTGTATTACACCACCCGGGAGTTGCGATGTCATTTTGTCAATAGCATTCGAGAACCGAAAGTTAAAACACGAGGAAAACTAATTTGAGTCAGTTTTCTCAATTTAGACACTTTCACCTTTAAACCGGCAAAACTTGACACGTTTTGTTAATATTTTCGTCTGTATTTTGATATACAGCATAAATTCATATTGAACAGTAGGACGGTATGAATCGCTTCGTAGGCCATAACTATCCTCAGCTTGCTACTTGGCTCTACCTTGAAGAAGATGGTTGCTTCACGTATGGAAAGCCAGTTTCAAGAAGATATATTATATTTCAACTGTTGGGGAGCCGAACTTGAAGTAGTTGCAACCGCACGTATGGTAAAAAGTTTTCGGTAGCCTTCGCCCAAAATGTACTTTCCGGTGGCCTTTGTCCCTAGTTTAAAAATATTAACTTTGTAATTTGACTGTTTCATTAAATATTATATATTTATGTTTGCCTCGGCTGCGTCAGTATTATTGTTAGAGACATGGATTTCTTTGCAAGGCGTGGTGCGGCTGAAGAATGTAGGTTTACACAGATTATAATTTTTAATTCACTCCTTTTTATTAATTCTTGACACAATTTAAATAACACTTCACTGATATAGAGAGCTGTAAGATTCTTTTATTAAATACTTGCACTTTTTAAACATAAACTATTTTCGTCTCACACTGAATACGTATTAAATTTCTCGGGGAGCATCTCGCGTCCGGTTAGGAACACTGTCTACAACCAACGCGTCCAGTTGTGAGTGCTATCTACAAGCAACTGACTTGATTTCTACCGCTTAAATTTGTAAATTTCTGTATTTCAAGTCTCTGATTGGCTATTCCTAATCCAATAGAATACTTTTAATTAGCTTGAGCTTTTTTCTGGTTGTTGATTGGCTATTTTATAAACTGTCACAAAAATTACATTATTGTTGCTCCAAGAATGACTAGTAGCATTATTACACTTTCTTACTCATTATTGCCTCAAGGTTACCTCATTGTTAGCAACGTTTAACCTATTATTCTCACAGCTCCTACATTATTAAATTACGTAATACATTCAGATAACATTATTACATGTATACAATAATATAAATATATACAATGACTGTAATATACACTTTTTATATATTATTAAATACACATATTGCTTTAAGGAGGTCTGTTATTGAATTTATATATTATATAATTAGACTGAAATAATTTAAGTGTTAAAAATACTGCCTCAACCTAGAGAACACGCTTATCACGCCGCATGCCAGGTGTTCTTACTCTCACGTTCGGAACACGGCTGCACTGCTACAGACGGTTCAAAAGCATCTAAATATGTAATGTTAGTGTTCTTTTAAATTACTGCGTATATAAGGAAGTGTTATACGAATATAATTTGATTATAATTAAATTTCCTCTAACCAGTGTAAAGAAGAAACCTTATTTTAATTAGACCCTATGTACATATTAATTAAAGACAAATGTTGTGTAAGAATTTGTTCCCCAAAGATTAATCGTCCTTTTCACCTTATGTAATATGTTGGGTGTACAACCAGTCTTTAGAGGCACTTCTAGCACTCACTGAACCGTTGTATGTGCATGTCCACTTCGTGTTTGTGGTCCAAAGGTGCTTAGCTTCTCAAGAGGCAGCTGACTCTGTTGGGGTCGCTTTGTTCGTCCCTGCGGGGGTGTAAGACCAAACAAAGCAAGAAGAGAGGTAATGTTACACAAAGTATTTGCTTGGAGAAACACATGGCAATTTAGAGATCTACTCTGATTTACCTCCATATCTGCAGAATACACAGGAGTAACAAATCTGTACGCCAAAAACTTGGGAAACGCTTCATTCTCTCGTTATAGTCTTGCCCTGCAACTCTTCTTACGTTATATGACGCGCAACCTATTCGTTTTTGTGCGCAGTGACACCATGTTATATTACAGAGTCAAATTACAAGTAGGCGTTTGTATTTACTCTTGGTTAGAATAGTTAGTAATGTTTAACGACCGTTTTCACCTCATATGGCACCATAGGCGGTGACACTGCAATGGAATTATATTTGAGAAACGAAATTTGGGAAAGAAACGTTCTAGGCCTACGTTTAGGATACCTCCCCGGTATTTATGAGGACCGAAGAAAACTGGGTCAGGGAGGATGATCCTCCCGAATGCCAGCCCCATACATTATCGCGGAGCCATCTCCTCGGTCTGGTTAGAATATAGTTATGAATGAGGATGGACGGGGTGATGTAACAGTCACTATTTACTCCTACCAGTAATTTTTTTCTCCAACAATGTGTAATACGCAGCCATTTTATCCTACGATTCATGTACTGTTTTACTATCGACGTGACAGCACACGATTCTCCAGGGATACATCAGCACATTCTGAAAGTCTGACTCCGATTGTGGACTGATGCATGTACCCATGCTAAAATAAATTGGTCGTTTCGACCACTTACTTTAACGGGAACGCAGTTTAATTTGATTTCTAAAGGATGCCTTTTTCAGTTTTCTTTCCAAATATATGTAAAAGAATATACCTCCAGTTTTAGGTAATTACAGAATGTAGAAACTGTAAACCATCAGCCATTTCTACATGGCTGCTCTATCTCTCCCACAGTGATAATCTCAATAGGCCTTGTTTAATGCTCCTATGTGGTTTATATATAAACATAGTGAGATTAAAATATTAAGTTACATTTGAAAGAGAAGATCCTAACGGGAGAGCTACGATTTTTAAGGGGTACGTGTAAGGCATAGTCTGAGTGATAAAGTCACTAAGAACCAATGTTATAAACGTAAAAATACCATCATATACCAAACATATTTTTTAAATGGTATAGGAAAGAATAGCTCTAAGATAAAAAGCCGAGAAAGGGGAGTAGGTTTTTGATTTGTTTAAAAGTTAAAATGGTAGTATAAAATATAGGGAGAATCTTGTTCGGTTGTTCGAAGCAAACCCTTGAAGTTCTGGCGCCGGAGGACGATGGATTTTTTTCGGGCGTAAAAAAATCCTTAACATTGCTTCCTTCGGAAGGGAAGTAAAGCCGGTGGTCCCGTGTCGTAGATTTACGGCACATAAAAGAACCTCAATCCTGATACAGAGACCTCTGAGCAAAATTACCGGTCTTTCACAACCAATATAAAGACCACATCAGTTAAAGATCGTCCATAAATAAAACTCAATTTCAATTTTTTGAAGTTCTGGTGAGAATTTAATGCTGAAACGATGTAATATGCTGCATGTTATATAGCATAAGAATTTTGCACGAAAACTTTATATCACCGTTTTTACGCTTTATTTCTCTAACACTTTCCAGTGCTAAATTTACTAAAACCTTATGTGTTACATTGATATGGCTTTCTCTACTCACTCTTCTACAACATTCAAGGAATTTCTCTTGACATAAATTGTGTGCTTTAACGAGAACTACATTCATTGTGTAGTAAGATTTTGTCTATCTCTTAATACTGTTTACCAATTCTACAAAAGTCATTCAGAATGAAGAGAACTTCACAGAATATTCCCACAAAATTCAACATATAAATGTCACTTATCACGAGAATATAATAAATATATAGTGTTTTAATCAAAGTCCATTTTTGAGAAAATCGAAATATTCGAAAATTTTTTCACGTGGTAGAGAATTTTCTTGAAGATCTTCGTGTTGCATCCTTGGAAGATGCCAAGTTTGGTATTTAACCGACTTTTCGTTTTTGAGTTATGCTGTTCACAGGCACCCTCACTCAGGCATTTTCCTAAAAATGCTTTGGGGGGGTGGGATTCAGGGAACCTCAAAACATATATTTCCAGTGAAAGTTTGGTATTAATTTTTTTGGTGGAATACAATACTTCCTCCGCTTACTGTACGTAAGCAATAGGGAAAGTAGCATTGTTACTTGAGAGTTTCCTTCCATGTATCTAAGATTTCGGTGTACTATGTTTGGCTTGTTGAACCAACTTACCGTTATTCGCGTTTTATTATTGCGAAACTGCAGAAGGATGGTCACAATAGTAGCCCCTAGTTAAAATTCGAACCCCAGGCTACTAGGATGTCTCAACGGTTGAATACGCGTTAAAAAAATTAGATCATACCTGAGTAGCCCCCCGTGGACGTAGGCCCTTGTTGCAGAGTGCATGTCCAGCAGCGGCTCTGTTTTTTCTTGCGTCCCGCGATGTCCAGGTAAAGTTTAAGAACAAAGAAGGAAACATTTGTTCACTGATACAATTTCCATAGGTCGTCCGGGTGGTTCGTTACGTTGGCCAAACTCTCGCATTTCGACGCGTCAACGGACAGCAGCGTCCTATATCTGATTCTGTTTCAGTTTCAAATTGCACTTTTTGCTATTCGCAATTTCCTGTTTGCCAGCTTTTCAAGCTATCTTACTGATGGAACAAGTTGTAAACCAGATGTCAACTTCTTACATGTTTTATACCATGTCGAAACATGTTCCTGTGATCAAGTTAACAAAAGAAAATTAAATACCCATAGTAAATCTCGTTGAGGGAACAGATTTCAAAATTTATATATACTTCTATAACGCCAAGCATTCAAAACTATGCTTCACGTTATAAAAGGCGGCTATTGTGTTCACATTACGTTACGTACATTATATTTTTAACTATAAATATTCTCAAATTAAACAATATGGAGTTGGTGGCATACATAATAGGACAAATCTGATGTGTTACACTCACATGACTTTCTCTACTCTTGTAAAAACTATTTTTACAAACGCGTATTCTCCATCTACTTCATCTTAATCGAGATAAACATTTGCAGAAACTATCTCATTGCTAATTTTCTTGTAGGTGCAAGGGGACTATGGTAGGCTTTAAGCCATAGTCAAATCTTTTAAGAGCCGGTTACTATGTGGAGCATTCCATTCTTTTTGAATGTTTAAGACATAAAAAACGAATTCCCATTCGAGGAAAAGTATAAGTATTGGAAAATTCAAACAATAACAAGGAATATCTCAGAAATGGTTGACTGGACAAAAAAATATATATGACATAAATTGTGTGTTTTAACGTGATCTATATTTTTTGTAGTAAAATTTTGTCTATCTCTTACGGTTTATCAGTTATACGAAAGTCATTCAGAATGAAGAGGACTTTTAGGGACATTCCCAGAAAACTCAAGATATATATTTCATTTGCCATGAAAATATCTTAAATATGTGATATTTTCATTAAAATCGTTAGAGCTACTTTTGAGAAAATAAAATTTTCGAAAAATGTTCCATGTAAAGGGTAGTCTGGGACGGCGGGATTTTCTTGAAAATTTTCGAGTTGCATTCTTGGAAGATACTAAGCTTAAATACCAAGTTTGGTATTTATCCAACTTTTTGCTTTTGAGTTATGCTGTTCACAGACTGATAGACAGACACACACACACGGAACATATTTACAAAAATGCTTTATTTGGATTCAGGGCACCTCAAAACATGTATTTTCGCTAAAATCTCTGTATATAATTTTGGATGGAATGCTATATTTCCCTTGCTGAGTATACGTAATAGAGAAGGTAAAAATCTTTATTTGGATTCAAGGCACCTTAAACCTTGTATTTCCGGTGAAATCTCGGTATCGAGATTTTGGGTGGAATGCAATACTTTTCCTACTTACTATACGTAGTAGAGAAAGTGAAAAACAAAATAAAAACTTGAAGGTGTAACAACAAATATTTAAAAAAAATGATTAATGCTATACGAAAGGTTGTTTCACATAACCCTATACTTCAACGAGCTATATATTTGTTTTGTAATAAGAGTTTGTTATGCAAAACTATTTAAAGAATTATTCACAACGAATAGGATTTAAAATGCTACTCACAGAAAAATAAAAATACACTTTATTAGTCACGCAAATGTCATAAACATATGTATTTTAATCAAAATCATTGCAGCTATTTTGAGAAAATAAAAAACAACGAAAAATATTCTGTGTAAAGGGTAGTTTGGGAAAGGGGATGTTCTTGAAAGGCTTTTTGTCGCATCGTTGGAAGATGCTGAACTTAAATACTAAATTATCCGACTAGAGAAAGTAAAAGTAATAATAGGAGACGTGAAGAACCACGCGGGCGAAGCTACGGGTACAGTTGGTATGAACTACACAAGATACCTATCAACAGATAAAGGTTGGGAAAAGTACGTGTCACCGTTTTTTAGATGTACAGAAAATACGAGTTTTAGAAGCTTTTAAGTTTATGAAGAGCATTTAGAATGCTTATAGCAGTACTTATAATACATACCGAGCGAGATGGCTCCGAGGTAACGTGTGAGGCTCGCATTCGGGAGGCCCGGGTTAGATTGCCGTCGACCGCTCATTCTGAGCTTGGGTTTTTTGTGGTTTTCCCTGGTCGATAGGCGAATGTTGCGGTAGTTTCTCATCTACCACAATTTTCTTTCCATTATTTCCCTTTTATTCCGTTTCCTTCGCATCTTTGAGGTGTGCTTCTAGATTTTCGTGGTGTACGGCGGTGCCGGACAGATGGCACGGATGCTTACTCAAAGGAAAGAGTACTCCCCGTGGACACTAGAGGGCTCCTTGGTCGACGGGTCGTTCATTGCCTTCACTATACAGCTCCAGCAGTGGGACAGGTGTTCTAGTCTGGAACTGTTATGGACTTCCGTGCGTCTCTGCGGCCTGTAGCCTCCTATGGCTCCTTCACTTCATTCCTTCCTCTTGGAGGGTGTTAGCCACAAAAAGATCTACGTAGTTGGCAATGGGCTAGGTATCCTCCTCCATAGCATATCCTATACCCATTTATAATGCATAAAGTACTAGAGAGCGACACTGTAGCGTAAACATTGAATGGCTCTCATTAAGGGATGGATAATATAAATTCCATTGTAGCAAGCATTGTTTTACTCTGAAACAAAACAGCAATTCTAAGCAATAGTGTGATGTAAACTATAACAAAGACGTCTTGATCGTATTTCGCATTAGATATCGAGATATTAATAAAATACATATTACGTGAAGTTGTATATTATAATACAGTTTTAGTAAACGGACTCCTATAATGAATGACAGCTGCTTATACTGTGAAGTTTTCTAGTTTTGCCATTTTTACAGGACACAATGTGCCCAAAATTATACAATATTACGACCATTGGGAAAAATAGGCGAAAGTGTTATCTCTTAATGGAATAGCACTGTTTTTCCGTGACTCATTTCTATGTTTTGAATGCACCAATTTAAGGAGACAATTAGATTTAAAAATCTAATTTTTTAAGTTTTTTTTGTTTTACTTTCTCTACCACGTACCTAGTAGTCGTATGTAGAAAAGGTATTGCATTCCACCCAAAAATTCGATACCGAGATTTCACCGAAAATACAGGTTTTGGGGCAACCTGAATCCTAGAAAAAGGTCCATGTGTGTGTCTGTCAGTCTGTCTGTAAACACCATAACTCAAAAAGGAAAAGTTGGATGAATACCAAACTTGGCATTTTAGTTCAGTATCTTCCAAAGATACGACATGAAGATTTTCAAAATTCCCACCTTAACTACCCTTTGCATGGAACGTTTTTCTCAAAAATGGTTCTAGCGGTTTTGATTAAAATAACACATATTCAAGATATTTACGTGACAAATAAAATGTATATCTTGAATTTTCTGAGAATAGCCTGTATAGTCTTCTTCATTCGGAAGGAATTTGTATAATCTTGTAAAACTGATAAACGTTAAGCGATAGACCAAAACGTGCTACACAAAATATGTAGATCTCCTTAAAACGAACAAAATGCTTCAAATAATTTTATTTTCCTAGCATAAGCCATCTCCGAGATTTACGTATATAATAGTTGGAATTCATCAACACTTTATCACTCTTGTCAACATTCAGTTGTTTCTCGCGATGTCATGGAAACAGTATGGAATTTTAAAGCGACGTAGAGCGTCCAGTTCTTAAACATTTTGACTATGGGTATTGCCGTTGTATCTACAACGAAATGTGTAGCAATTCCTGTAAATGTTTACTCGATTATAATGAAGTAGATAGAAAAATAAGCTTTCGTAAGAATAGTTTATATACTCGCTATTAAACGAGAGAGGGTAGAAAAGTCATGTGAACGAAACAAATAAAATTTTCTATTTTAGATTTCGTTACCATCATAACTCTTCAATTGGTAGGCCAAAGGATTTTTTTTTAAACTCTGCTTCTAATTTTGATAAAACTGAAGACATTTAGATGCCTGCATAAGCTCAGAAGAAGCAACGCTAATTGCCAGAGGCTGTTTTCTGCAGTTTTGTCCCCTACTTTTTATAGGAAATATTAACCAATCTAACTGAAACCTTAACAGTACATTTAGCTCACCTGTGTGAATTCCTGCAAATATTACTTTAAACAACTAATTAGAGACAGAACTACATAATATTAAGTATAACATAAATATCAACTTCTTGTTTTTATTCTTGGCTTAGATCCTTCGATCCGTTCCGCCTCCATCAAATTGATCTCGCCTTCGTTTTACTGTCCTTCCTAGTGACCTTCTTCCTGGTGGATTATAATTCATGATTGCTCTTGCTGTACCTATAGTTGGCACTATATTTAAATTGTCTTTACATCTATGCTGGTATGCCTAATAAGTTGTATGAAATGTATAAAATGTATCAGCTTAACATTTAAAATATTTGGCTCTAATTGATATTTTGCAAACCCAATACTTCGAGTTATTTCCATATAATTTATGCACAACATACCAAAAATGTGGCTTTCAGTTAATATTACATTTTAAAATGTGGTCAGGTTTGTACCCCATTTTCAAACAATTGTTATACATAATTCATTCTAGCGCTTTGAAACTTTGTAGTATCAATTATTATTAACTTTGAATATATCCTAAAATTTTCATAAAATTTTGTTAAATAGAAAAACTTTTGAGAAACTCCTGAGTGTGGCCTTATATTTGATCTCGTATATTACGGGTAACAAATATTCCTTCTTTATTGCGTTTTGGATGACTGCAAAGCAAGGGGAGTTGACATTGAAATAAACGGAGTCCCTGCACGGTATGCTTTCTGCGCAACAGATCCGTCCGGAAGTTGTCGCCCTAGCACGGGGTTGTTACAGTTTTCGGATTTGACATCATTATGTAATATGCTTCAACTCTTCCTTTTAGGTTTCTGACAGAATAAAAGACAAGTAGCTACAGAAACCTGCTCGTTTGATAGATAACTACATAAGCATTACAAATTCTGTTCGCTCTTGGCATACTTCACTTAGGAAAGATTAAAGATTTCATTGTTTACATAGGCTCTGAAATTGTGTCAAAAATTATCGACATTTTCTCACATTCTTCATAATCTCCTTTCCTCCTCCTCCTTCTCCTCCTCCCACCTCATTTCCTCTTCTTCCTTCTTTTCTTCCTCCGATTCTTCTAATTACACCTTTTTTCTCTTCTCCTTCTATTTAAAAAATGCTCTATCTGCACAATTAAATAAAAGAATATTCATTTTGAAAACTAATAATTTATTTTGCATGTCGGCGATTTTATTTTGGATTGTTAGAAAAGAACAACATAAAAGCATTGGAACCCTCCCATTTTCTTTACAGTAGTTGAGATATTTGACACTGTTAAATGAAAAGCTTTCCCTCTGTTGTTTCCAAAACTACCAAAATGTTAAAAATAAACCTGCAATACACACTAATCTATCCATAGAGATACAGGTACAATTTATACAACGGAGTGGGACATCTGGCGCACTGTGACCTACATAGATATATTGTGGCTACCACTCCCCAGGAGGAAAGGATGAAATTAAAGTATCACAGGAGTCTACAGGCCACAGAGACGCGCGGAAGTCCCTCAAAGTTCCAGGTGCGAAGACCTGGAGCCGTTGGAGCTGCCTGGAGAGGGCAATGAACAATCCGTCGACGACCAAGCAGCTCTCTTGTGTCCATGGGAAATACGCTTTCCTTTGAGTATGCATTCCGCGCCATCTGGCCGGCGAGGTCATACGTCACGAAACCTAGAAGCACACTTGAAAGACGAGAAGGAAACGGAAAGAAGGAGAAATGTTGGAAAGGAAATCGTAAATAAGAAGCCACCCCAGCATTCACCTACCGACCAGGGAAAAACCACGAAAAACCCTGGTCAGAGTGAGTGGTCAGCGAGAATCGAACCCAGGACCTCCCGAATGCGAGCCTTATACATTACCATACATTACGGAGCCATCTCGCTCGTTTATCTGGAGTTGTTTTATAAAATAACATTCCGAACATCTCGACTAGACACAAACAAAACTCCAAAATTTCAAATCACAAATGATAAAATATAACAATGACAACTAGAATAGGGACGAGACTAAAAGATACGGAATTAAAAGAAGGATCCCCAGAAAGTTTATAAAATCTCATAATCCTTGATATACGCTGTCCTAAAAGGACGCAGAAACCACTTCTGTTTTGGCAACAAAATCACTTAAATTATTATTAATTTTTCTTTGTAATATCATTAGACATATTTACCCACAGTGCTCATAACCGTTATATAAATGCTCGCTTGTGTTATGAATTTACTAAAACAATGACTATATTTTTACTTTCTCTACCACGTACATAGTAATAGAGAAGGTATTGCATTCCACTCAAAAATTCGATACCGCGATTTCACCGAAATACATGTTTTAAGGGCCCTGAATAAAAAAAGTATTTTTACTTTCTTTACTACGTATAGTAAGTAGGGGAAGTATTGCATTCCACCCAAAAATTCGGAATACATGTTTTAAGGCCCCTGAATAAAAAAATTCATTTTTATAAAAAGGTTTGTGTGGATGTGTGTCTGTGAACAGCATGACTCAAAAACAAAAAGTCGGATAAATACCTAACTTGGTGTTTAGGTTCAATATCTTTCAAAGATGCGACACGAACATTTTCAAGAAAATCCCCAGCCCAAACTACCCTTTGCATGGAACATTTTTCGAAAACTTTGATTTTTTCGAAAATAGCTCTAACCATTTTGATTAAAATATCATATGTTTATGATATTTTATGGCAAATGAAATGTATATCATGAATTTTCTGGGAATTTCCCCGAAAGTCCTCTTTATTCTAAATGACTTTTGCATATTGGAAAGCAGTAAGAGATAAACAAAATTTTATTTCAGAACAAATATACCTAGATTTCGTTAAAACATACAATTTATGTCATATAAATTTTTTTTTGAGTGAACCACTTCCGAATTATTCCTTGTCTTTTTTTTTTGTCCTGGACATGCAAGGAGAATGGAATGCTCCACATAGCAACCAGCTCTTAAAAGATTTGACTATCGTTTAAAGTCTACCACATTCCCCTTGCACCTACAAGAAAATTAGCAATAAGATAGTTTCTTCAAATGTTTATTTCATTAATATGAAGTAGGTGGAGAATAAGCGTTTGTAAAAACAGTTGGCACAAGAGTAGAGGAAGTCATGTGAGTGCAACACATGAGATTTTTAGAAAACGTTCCGTGTATGTGGCTGTGTGACTGTGGACAGCATAACTCAAAAACAAAAAGTCGGATAAATACCAAACTTGGTATTTGGATTCAGTACCTTCCAAGGATGCGACACGAAGATTTTGAAGAAAATCATGCCACCCCAAATTAACCTTTACATGGAACATTTTTTGTAATTTTTTATTTTTTAAAAAATGGTTTTAATGATTTTGATTAAAATATCATATTTTACAAATAAAATGCATATCTTGAATTTTCTGGAAATAGTCTGTGAAGACCACTTCATTCGGAAGGAATTTTGTAAAATCTTGTATATGTTAAGCGACAGACGAAAACGTACCATACAAAAAATGTAGATCTCTTTAAAACCCGCAATTTATTTAAAATAAGCTTTTTTGTGGCATAAACTGTTTCTGAGATATCCGTTATTAAAGGTTCGAATTGTTCAATACTTATTCTTTTTAAGCCCCATGGATTTTCAGTTGCATTGAAACAGTATGGAATTTTAAGGCCGGTATATAGCATCCACTTCTTAAACATTTGATTATCGCTGTTCTCTTTGTATCTATATGAAGTGTGTAATGTAGCTATTTCTGCAAAGGTTTATTTGGATTAAAATGTAGTAGTCAGAATAATAAGCTTTAGTAAGAATAGTTTGTATACCCATTAAAGAAAATAGAGGGTAAAGAAAGTAATATATAAATATATATAAATATATATATATATATATGTGTGTGTATACCCAATGGAATCTTTCACAGTATAGTCTAGAACTATCTCAATACACGTTCTGGAGGCGGGGGAAAGAAACTTCCAGAAGAGTCTGGTTATCTGCCGATATCGCTTCTAGTGTTTACACCGGGCGAGAACGTTGCTTATCTCTGTTTATCTCCGAGTTGGCAGCGCGGACCTCCCAATAACCTTGGGCCGTAACTGCTGCGTCACAGTATACACTTCTGTAATGCAATTCCAAAGGAAGTCCCAAAAGCTACCGTGGTGGTGCAGCAGTAACGTTCTTGTCTCTCGCGATGCAGAACCTGGTTAGAATTCTGGTTTGTAAAGACAAACTCTGAAATGCATTATCGTAACGTAAGAAACTTCAGTAATATACCCTTAAATTGATACCGTAATTATTGTCAGGAATATATAAATAATTAGATAAGGAAATAACAGTAGGTAATAGAAATAGTTGCAATAAATAATTTCCGTATATTAAATCAGTGTAGAATGTAACAAGTTTGAGTTGAGAGTTTTGTCTGGAAAGATAGAGGTAATTAGGCAGCCAGGTTAACCACAGTCATTTGAGAGCCGAGAAGGAGCGAAAACATTAGCTTAAGGATTTCTGGGAACGCAGTTTAGAGTTAAGTTCAGTACGTTACACAGTCACGTAGGCAAATTCTGGAAAAGAGAAAGGCATTTACATTCTGAGAAATTAGCCAGATCAGTTAATAACAAAGTAAAAGTAAGAATACAGGATCTGAGGCATTGGTTGCGGGTTTAAAATCACGTTGGCGGGAGAAAAATATGTAAGCGGTGCTAAAATTAATAAATGTTCGTGCACCTAGGTTTGAGGGTTACACTCTTCTCTGGTACCGGGACTGGTACGCATCGGCGTTAGAGCACACAGTTGCGGAAACATTAATTACTCTTCTCTGGTACCACCAGCCGTACTTGTTCTTGTGATATTATAAGCGCCCAGTGACGCACTTGTATGAGTAGCGGCTAGGGTAAGGGGTCTTGTCGGTCAACATTTTAGCGACTCACGGCGAGTTACGCGTCTAGTTTCTTTTATTTCATAAACAGTTATTTCAAACGTAAAATTGGTCCCGCAGAAGGTATAATAAGCCAAGTGTTATTGTTTTGAGTGCTACAATTTCGAATCAGTCTATTTCTTTATTTTAAACGGTCGGCAACTCAATTCAAGAAATTAAATATTACTTCACAATAAATTTATCTGTCAATTTGAACTGGTGTTGTCCTTCACAATACATCCACGCATACCATGAGGGAAGGTACTCATAGTTTACCAATGGATCAGCCGGCAGCAGAATCAACAGCAGATATTGTACACAACGGAAAAAGTTATCATTCTACATTCCTGTATCAAATTGTCGCACCATCGCGGCATTCCAATATTCGGCTTCAAAACTTTAAACAACTGTAAGTCTTAATAGGATATTACATTAAGGCATCTAATTCTATAAGAAGATACATCTTAAATAAAAACAGTTTTAAAATTAAACTAAAGAATATTTACCAAAACACATGCCCTTCACAATAAAGGGTTACATTGAATTAAGTGTACAGACATTAGTCCTTCCTTTTGTACGCCAATATACCAGCTGTTTGTAAATTGTTCAGTAAACTCTATACATTAATGCATTAGGTATATAGATATATGTATATATAATGTTTAATGTATATTTGTGTATGTAGTATTCAAAGCATCATTACGATTTTTTATAATAATTGGATATTATCTGACGAAAGAATATCCTGTAGGTCTATGGATTTATTTATGAGTATAAATAAATAGAGACAGAAATTTTCCTAAGCCCTTAGAACGTATGGGATGGATATTATACTTGGGATACCTTTATAGTATATCTATGTGTGAAAGAGGGAGAGGGAGAGAGAGAGAGAGGGAAGAAGGGTGGGGAGGGAAGGATGGATTGAGGGAGCAAGAGAGAATTTTAAAATCCCCCCAATGGATATAGACTAGTATATGACGTTTCCAAAGGCTTTAAAATTAGGCGATAACTTGATAAGGTGTTCCATATTGCTGTCATCTATCTTCACTCTAGTTTCATTGAACATTGCTATCACGGAATATTTTTGGAATGATTCTGAAAAGTTTTGAACATTTGGGTTTTAAAACCCGGCGAAAATGGAAGGCTAACCTCAACTTTCAATAACTTTCACTAGCCATGCTTTTAATCCATGGCTATGAATAACTTGGAAGCAATTTTCCCTTAAGCACCTCAATCAAAAGCTACTTTTTATGCGCTTCCTGTGTTTTAATCTAACGAACAATATCTGCATTTATAGTTAGTTGTATTCGTCTCACTAGATTAGCTCCTGGTGTCAATCTGGTATCTCTTCCACTCTGTGGCTTCGCATTATGTTTCGCCGTTTCATTGTTTCGAAACAGGTGTCAAATGAGTTCTGTTTGATATAACCCCATTGTCTTCAGATTTTTCTAAACTTTCCATGCCCAGTTATAAAGCTCATAACTCCTTTAAGCGAAGGCTAATTTAACCTAATAACTGGGTTACTTATTTTTAACAAACTTAGTTATTTACCTTTAGAGTTTATTTGTGGAAATTATTTTCCATTTCTTTTTAACTTCTTTTCGAACCTAATATTTTGCTGTGATTTTTGCTTGGGAAGTGCTTAATCCGTAGTTAGCCTCTAATCCTATAAAGGGGAGAGATCTTTCTTTCCTAGGGTGTCAGCTTTTTCATTTCCCGCGATATTCATTTACCTGTGTGTCCAGGTACGCATTACTGGAGGAGAGATTCTTTGGTGGGCACTTTCAAGTATGGCAAGATCTCAACCTGAAAGACAGTGACGTGTCTTCATTGGCTTATACTAAGGCACTTTCGCCGTAGATGCCTGCTCCAGTTTTTCCATTTATGCGTAAGCTGTTAGTGTAAATAGTAATCCATATTTACAAATCAAAACCTGTGTCGTGGCGTAATGGGTTGGAGGGTGGTATTCCTGTTCCCATGGGGGTGGAGATTTTTCGGCCCGTATATATATAGCACCGGTGCTCCCTTAACATTGTGATGCATTTGAGGGGCTACAGTAAGTAGTGGCCCGAAATTCAACGTGCTGAGTGAAGCATGGTGTTGACCACATCATCTCCCAGTATCGGGTCTACTTCTGCCATGTGCATGGCCGTGAGATCGGCAGCGGGGTTGGTAGGCCTAGGCTCACAAGGGCTGTCGTGCCACAGATTATTATTAGTTACAAATCAACCCCATTTGACCTATCTGAAGAAAACTTTTGATATTTACACTATAGCACCTTACGAAAATTATAAATTAGCTTATAACTTCCAATTCACCTTAGCCTATTTTTTGCATAAGCAGAAATCTAAACACTGTACATTTACGCTATAAGAAGCGGCAAAAATTATGGGTTACCTTAAGCTTTTAAAAATTAATCCTACTCGTATTTACAACGCTGAAGTTTCTTACAATTTTAAAAAACTACTCTAACCCTTACTTGCAATTCCTTATGCACAAATCTACATTATTTGACATATCTGGTCACCTATGCTATAGCATCCGGCACAAACCTAAGCTTCTTTATAATTTCCAATGACCATATTTTCAATCCCTTACGTATACTTCTGCATCATCTGACTGATGTGTCAAACATTTGGACACATACTTTATTAGCCGATAAAAATAATACGCAATTCACAACTTTCAAAAACTACATTTAACTATTTTCAACCTCTTATTTACAGATCTTACCATTTGACCTATCAACACTTTGAATCCCGAAGCTGTGGGACATTATAGGCCATCTGTGACTTTCAAATTGGGTTTAACTTATCTGTATATGTACGCTATAGAACCTTTTAAAATTTATAAGCTATTTTGCAGCTTTAATAATTTCGCTAACCCACATTTCGACACCTTACGTACAAATCTCGGGCATTTAACGATGTAGAAAAAGGAATGAAAATTTACGCTTTAAAATCGAGCGAAATTATAGGAACGCGACAGGTAATGTGCCTATAGTGGGTTCGATTTTATATATTTTGATTACAATATTTCCTAAAATATTACTAATGTATATTAATATATCACAAGGGGTGTAATATATTTTTTAAAATTTCAAACTTAATGATGTAATTTTAAATTTGCGTTGAATTTTTTATTGTATTTTTAAGTTTAAGTTAATTTCCAAATTACTCCATTGGTTGGCTTTAAGTATTTTTTACAAAATTGCTCTCCCTCGATGTTAGGGAAACCAACAGCGCAAATTGTGGCGACATTATGCTTCCGTTGACAACGTCCTTTCATTCCGTATGCAGCGCCACCTAATGGTCGGCAAGTGACTCTAACTGACATTACAGTAGTCGACATGAAACGACAACACCCTCTAACATGAAAAGTATAAACTATAAAAACACAGGAATTTCATAGTATATTTTACCGTTCAGTCCATGTTCTTATACAACACGTATAAAACATAAGATAAACCATTCTCTACACCTAAAATAATTAATAAAGTAACCTATACTCTCTAATGTAATAATAATAACAATATTTTACTTATAAAACTTTTTGCACTACGTCTATCACTCATCCAGGAGTTGGCAGAATTTGACAAAATATGAAATGCTACCTGCCAAACAGCACTTCAGAAACAGTATTTACATACAAAATCAGATCTGATGTGAAAAAATGATGTTCTTATATTGTAAATCAATTTGTGTACCATTATGAAGATATTTTTGGCATTCCTAAATATTTTGTCTATTGTTATTATTACTTCATTTCTTTTCCTTTTTTTCTGAGAGAGAGAGAGAGAGAGAGAGAGAGAGAGAGAGAGAGAGAATTAATTACATTTTCAGATATGACTGCAATTTTCTTTTATTTTATTTTTATCTTTACTGCTGTTTACATTTGAAAGGTATAGTATTGTATTCCATGAAGAAATATATCAAGATTTCACCAGAAATAATTTGGGATTTCCTTGAAAAATAAACAAATTAAAAAAAACAAAAACCAAAGAAATTAGTATAATATCTATGTGGTCTGTGAACAGCAAAATGCCAGAATGCCAGATTTGGTATTTCAGTCCAGTATCTTCCAAGCAGGCAAGGAAAAGATTTTTCTGAATGGAAACAAAATCCATTATTTATTTTCTCAAAAAGGATCTAACAACTTTGATTAGAACATCAAATAAAACATGTATCTTGAATTTTCTGTGAATAGACTATCAAGTCAAATTTTTCTTGTTGAATTTTATGCATGTGGCAAACCATAACTATAGGAAAAATGCAGATATCATTAAAGTATTCAGTTTGTGTCAAATAATCCTTCTCATAGCATTAATCACTTCCAAAGTAGACATTCAATGTTCTTCATTTCAGTTTAAAATATTTTAAGCAATATACTTTGAAGTACCATTATTTTGTTTCCTGTTAGGTCATGAAAACAGTATGAAATGTTAAGGCTGGCTTGGGTTTCCACATCATTATATTTACTATCCTGAACATTAAAAACTTGGTAATCTTCTATTTTAGTTTCTCTCCTATATAAATCATGACAAACATACACTGACTTGTAATATTAAAGCTTGAATGTTTTTCCCATATCTTGCATGTAACCAAATACATGTTACATTCTTTGAAATAATTTCAAGGCAAATATTTATTTTGATAAACATAAAGAAGAATTCCTTTTTATACAAATAGTATATTATTTTATTTATTTGTTTATTTATTTAAGAGCTAGTTCATACATGTTCATAGACTGACATTAACCAGTTATTTGGCCAGCCATAACTATTTCAGTTTACAAATACAAAAGTTATCATATTACATAGATGTACTTTGTCAACTAAAAATGAATCTAAATTTGCATTTTTTTCAACTGACCATTTCCATTCCATTCTCACTTTCCATAGAAACTCCTCTAGTTCGGAAATCTCTTCTGGTCTTCAAAAACCTTTATAAGTGCAATTTCTTTGATGCACAGTAACCATTTCTTACTTATTAGGCTTACCCTCCAGTCATTAGTGGCTTAACATTGAAAGATAACATGAATTTCATCTTCCCTCTCCCCACATATAGGGCACATTCTAAGAATAACCTCTCCCCTCATTCCACTAGTTTCCAAACCCCTAATCAAAACCAAACTAACTCTTCTCTTTCATTCTTTTAGGTAATTAAAATGCACTTCTCCTTTTCTGGGTCATCTTTTAATTCCTGTAGTAAGTCAGTGAGCTTTTCTCCCTAACCATACAATATATAAAGGACACCTGTAAAATGCTTCACATCAGATTTTCTTTTCTCCTTATAATAAGATAATAGGCAGATGAACAGGACATACGGTGACACAAACTTTATGCAAATATGCATGAATGTTGTATACATACAAATATATGTGTAGGTTAATTCTCAAATTTAACCTTTTCCTGATGTAAATTGAATCATGATCTATAAGCAATAAGAATTCCCAAAATATCTATGCAATTATACAGCAAAACCTTCAAAATATGCATTAGAATATTAGCATATTAACTTGGATAAGGATTAAACATCAAAAGTGATCATTCATGAAGCTCCTTTGCACAGTTTTAAACAACAATATTGAATTAGCATCCAATATGGGAATAAATAGAGACAAGATGGGAGATGAGAACAACATACTCAAATATTTCTGAAATTTTTGTTGCAAAAAATGTTTTATTTGTAACGATTCCATATTTTAACAACTTTTGCCATAGTTCAAATAAGTTTCAAGAGCCTTTTCCAAAATTTCTGTTATGAAAGAATGTTGTTTTAGTAAGCACAAGCTGTAGGCTGAGAACAAATCTTAAACATTACAGCGTATAATTAATGCAAACCTACAAAGGAACTGTTTAAAATTCCCCAATATTTAATCCAAAATCAATAAATATGCAGAATTTGCATACTTGTGCTCTGAATTTTTCTGACACACCAATTTTAATTTTTTCCCATACCTTTACATGGGCACACTTTTAGCCCAGCTTTCACATCAGCAATATTGAAAGTTTTGCAGATATATTAAACATAAAGAGTCCTAGACAAAACCAGACATGATATATTTTAAAATTCTTATATCTGTGAGCAGTAAAGATTATAATTACTACATTATATGAAATAATGTTCTTTTGCATGTTATTTGGCATTCTATATGTGAAAAACTCAGCAGCAGTTATGAACATAGTACACTTCTGGTTGTGTGGTACTTCACCGACAAGCAAGTGCAAATGTATTTCCAAAAATCTGTTGATCATTAGACTGTAAATTATGTGTCTCATAGGCTAATGAAAGTATTTCTCTATGACAAACATTAGCACAAGAGTCCTATAGCTATTAGAGTTAAATCAAACTTACTGATGATCCTGAAACCCATTTTAACAAATTACAAGTGAAGTATAGTGTTTCAACTCATGATGTAGAGCACAGCCTGCCACAGCACTTTTCAGTTTTTTACAGTCATAGCATGCTCCTATCTCCCTCAGCTTTGGGACTCTGGCAGGCACTTATCTCGATAAGGAACCAGCCTTTTTGCAATTTACACCACTAGGAGCTCTTCAAGATGATTTATGAACACATAAGCTTGAAGCTATCAATAACCTCAACAGCTGTTAGTTCTGTGATATATTTGCGGTTTGTGAAATGTTTAGTGGTAGAAAAAGTTATCACTTTCTCTACCATGTACATAGTAGGTAGAGAAAGTATTGCATTCCACCCAAAAATTCAATATCAAGATTTCACCGGAAATACAGTTTTTGAGGCCCCACTGAATAAAAACATTTCTTTAGGAAAAGGTCTGTGTGCGTGTCTGTGAACAGCATAACTAAAAAATGAAAAGTGGATAAATGTCAAACTTGGTATTTAAGTTCAGTATCTTTCAAGGAATCGGCAAGAAGGTTTTCATGAAAATCTGTCCCCTCCCAACCCAACTATCCTTTACATGGAAGATTTTTCAAAACTTTTTATTTTCTGAAAAATGACTCTAACAATTTCGATTAAAATACCCTATATTAAAGATATTTACATGAAAATTAAAATGTATATCTTGAATTTTCTGAGAATAGCCTGTGAAGTCCTCTTCAATTGGAAGGAAGTTTATATAACCTTGTATAACTGGTATATGTTGAGTGATAAATGCAAACATACTATACAAAAATGTAGATCACCACACACAACTTATTTCAAATAACTGTTTTTGTGGCACAAGCCATTTCCGAGATATCTGTTATTAATGGTTCGCATTGTTCAATACTTTGTCTTTCTTTTAAAGTCCTTCCAACATTCGTTGTTTCTCGCAATTACATGAAAACAGCACAGAATTTTAAGGTCAGCACATAGTGTTCAGTTCTTAAACATTTGACTGTTGCTATCCCTTTATATCTTAACAAAATGTGTAATTTAGTTATTTCTGCAAAGCTTTATCTTCTTTAAAATGAAATAGATAGAAAACTAAACTTTCATAAGAATTATTTGTATACCTACTAATAAACGATAGAGGGTAGAGAAAGTCATGTGAATGTAACACATCAGATATTTTTTTTAAATGTAAACGTACAGAAGAAAGTGTTTTATATTATTCAAATATAAGCAACAATTAAGAATAGTTTATGTAGCTTAAAATAACTCTACACTAGATGCATGGTGGTGTGACAATTATGAAATTATTTGATGATGATGATGATGATGATGATGATGATGATGATGATGGTATAACGACGACAACACTGATAGAGACAAGAGTTAAGAATTGATTAAAGAAATGCACAGGCTATTTTTTCTGGGGTGCTTCAATTAAAAATCTGATGGTTACATTCACTTAACTTTCTCTACCAATTATTCAACAAACTATTATTACAAAAGTGTATTCTTTTATCTACTTCATGTTAATCCAGGTGGAATTTTCAGAAACTATTTTAATGCATATTATAGGTACAAGGGGATTAAGGGAATACTTTAGGCTTAAGCGATCATCAAATTTTTTGAGTTGGTCACCATGTGATAGCTTTGAAATTCCATTCTCTGTGCATGACAGGAGAAAAAAAATAAATACCAATTTTCCAGTTGAGAAAAGTATTAGCATTTGAAAATTCAAACCAATAACAAAGAATATCTCAGAAATGCCTAATGCCAAAAAACATTTTATTTGGCATAAATTGTGTACTTTAATGAGATTTGCATTTTTTGTGTGGTAAGATATTCTCTATCACTAATGGTTTACCACTTATACAAAATTCATTTAGAATGAAGAGGACTTCACAGACTATTTGCAGAAAATTCAAGATACTCAGTTTACTTTTCATGAAAATACCTTACACATGTGGTATTTTGTTCAAAATTATTAGAATCATTTTTAAAAAAATAAAAAATAACGAAAAATGTTCCATATAAAGGATTAGTTTGCGGTGAGGGGATTTTCTTGAAAACTTTTGTATTGCATCTTTGGAAGATACAGAGCTTATGTAAATATCAATTTTGGTATTTATCGGACTCTCCCTTTTTCAGTTATGCTGTCCACACACACACACACACACACACACACACACACACACACACACACACACACACACACTGATGCAGTAATTTGTATCACAAATTACTTAAATGTAAATAATGATTGTAATATGAATATGCATTTTTATGTGACATTGATTTGAGATGTTTATTGATTGTAATTATTGTTGGGAAGTAAGTTTATACTGCCTTACTGAAACTGACAATAATAGCGCGCAATAATGCAGCGAGGGGGGTGAGCTGTTTATCATTATTGGAAACGAGGAAGTTGCGTAATATTGGCGCGTTTTTCCTTGAGAATATTCTGGAACGTTTCCCTAGAGCATATGTATTCATAATTTTCATTGGATATAAAAATAGACGCTAATGTTGGCGCGTTTTATTAGCCAATTGCAGCTCAGTTATAATATTTAGGCATATCGGGGAGTGGGTGTATAAAAAGCCAAGTCAGAGGTAGATCGCGTTCACGCATTCATTCCGCATCCTGGAGCCGAAGGGTGCACATCGTCTTCAGGGACTACTGCTTCGGTCTTCTTGGGCAGCGCAGCACCATCGTGGGCAAGGCCAGCGCCTTCAACCGTCGCTTCGTGGGACACCTCAGCGGCAGCTAGCGGCATCTCCTGCAAGTTGCCTTTCACCGGTAGCCATCACCATAGCGGCAAGCAGTGGGCACAGCACCCCCTTCTAGCTTGCCGCTCGGCCGCGAGAGTGCGAGCCGCCTTCACCTCTCCCACTGGCGGGCAGTGGACTCGCTTCCCCTTCTAGCCCGCCAGAAAAAGGCCCGTCCGGGCGAATCGTCGAGCGGAGCCGGGCAAGCAGTGGACTTGGCATCCCCTGATAGCTTGTCCCTGGTCTCTCGCTAAGGTCCAGCGGTAATTCTCGAGAACAGGTATTCCCACATTTCTTACTACTCTCTTACTGTCATCTATTTTTCCAAGACTTGGACACACTGACTGACGGACCACGAGACAGCGGGTTCGCAAGACCACAGCCAAGGGTCAGGACCTCTGGTCCAGCACCCAGGGCCGATATGGCTCGTACAGGCGCCTCCCTCGCGGAGGTCCGGTCCTCTGCGAACAGCCGAAGGGCAACCGCGCCGACCCTTGACCCCAACGACGGGCAAGTACCAGGACCCAGCTCCTTCTCCTCTCCCATACTGGGAGTCTCATTCAAAGGTAGGTCCAAGGGATCTAAGAGGAAGGCTACGGCCCCTCAGAAGATCACTGCCGGTGTAACACCAGCAATCCCCTCTCACCCCTCCTTCACCCCTCTGCCTGATTCGGAGGAGGAGGAGTCCGACCACGACGGCTTCACTGTCGTCGAGGGAAGGAAAAGGGCACCCCCGGGTTCCAAACCTAACTCGGGCGCGAGCAAGCAGACACCACCACAGGTTACAGTACAACCCCCATCCAAAAGGGGGGCCAAGCTACCGCCAATCATAGCGGACTCCTTCAGGGATCATATAGGAGTCATGCGGCGGCTGGCGGCAAAGATAACGGGCGGCTTTGAAGCAAAGCGCAAGCCCTACAAGGTCCATATACAGACCTTCACGCCCGAAGATTTCGAGGCAGCCAAGCAGGTACTGAGAGACCTGCACATTCCCTTCTATTCCTACTCGCCGCAACGCCCAGATGTGGAGCGCCGGGTGATCAGGGGCCTAGACTCGGAGTGCCAGCCGGACGACGTCAGGGCAGCACTCTTAGAGGAGCACAACATTTCTGTCTCGGCTGTGGCACAGCTAAGAAAGAATATCATTACCGAGGAAGGTCCGGTCAAGGTTCCGATGCCTCTCTACCTCGTCGTTGTGGACAAGGTCCCTGGCGAGGAGAACCAGCCCATTGACGCTGTTCGGGTGCTGTTCCACACGGTCGTAAAGGTTGAACGCTTCTACGGCCAAGGTGGACCAGTGCAATGCCACAGATGCATGGGCTTCCATCACTCCAGCCTGGCGTGTGAGCGCAAGCTTGCATGCCTGCGCTGTGCTGGACCCCATCTTCTGCGGGATTGCGAAAAGGCACCCGAGGAGAAGACATGTGCTAACTGCCGCCAGGACCACGTCAGTGTCTACAAGGGCTGCGTGGCGAGGCAGCGGATCATTGAGAGCCGCCGACAAGGAGCACCGGCACCGGCTACAGTCCGACCGGGAGTTTCCTTTGCGGCCGCTCTCAAGAAGGCCGAGACGACGCTCCAAGGAGCGGGAGGAGCTTCGGCTTCTAAGGAGGGTCCAACAGAGACGCCGATTACCACTGCGGCGACGACGGCGACAACATCGCCCGACGAAGTGCCACAGCAGGAACAGCCAACAGAACATCGAACAAAACGTCAGAAGAAGAACAAGAAGAAGAAACAGAACAAAGGTCCTGCACCTACAACCATGCCGGGCCAATCACAGGCCCCGGCTACTGAGCAACCCCAAGCCCCGCCCACAGTGGCGGCACCTAAACCACCAGCGACCGCGGCAGTGCCCAAGACACCGGCCACTTCCGTGCCAGATACGCCGGCGCTCCCGGCAACAACACCGGCCTCCATGGCAGGTTTTGGGGACACCATCTCCCAAACAGATTTGGAAGAATTCCGGGCCCTATCCCTGTGGTTTGGTGACCTCATCAAAAAGGCCCTACCTGCGCTACGACACTGCAAGCTGCAACTCGCTAACCCGCAGTTAAGCCCCATTCAAAAGCACCAAGTCATGCTCGAAACGCTGGAGCAACTGTTCCCTAACTCCGCTTCGTAATGGCTGCCAGACTCGTCCGGAGGCCATTACGAGCTGCGTTCTGGAACGCAAACGGATTAAGGGGGCATTATCCCAGCGAACTTGAGTTTGTCAACTCCTACGGAATTGATATTCTAATGGTCTGTGAAACACACTTGATTGCTGGTACTAACTTTTCGCTGCCAAGTTACGTCACCCATCGGCAAGATCGGGTCGGCCGACCGGGGGGCGGTACAGCTATATTCATAAAAAATCATATCACGCATACACCCTTCCCTCTCCCTCCACTACAGCATGTGGAAGCCTGTGCCATCCGGCTTGCCATTGGCGGGCTAGACACTTTGCTGATAGCGGTTTATGATCCCCCAGACCATCGCTTCTATGAAGCAGATTACCGGACCCTACTCAACCTACACCCAGTGGTATGCATTGCAGGAGACCTCAACGCGAAGCACGGGTTCTGGCACAGCCGCACGGCTAACCAGAAAGGCCGCGGACTCTACCGCCTCATCAGCGGAGACCCAAGCCTAATCGCGCACGGACCGAGAGGGCCTACGTTTTATCCGGCCCGCGGCAGGCCGGATATTCTCGACATCATGCTCACCAAAAACGTTCATTCCATCTAGAGCTCTCGGCGGTAAACGAGCTGGATTTCGACCATGACCCTGTCCTGGTGGATTCCAACGTTTCAATGCCAGCTCTGGTCAGCCCAGACTGGGTAAACGACGTCGACTGGGACGCAGCCGTCCAAGAATTGAACCGGTCTGTCGACCCGCGGCCACGTATCGACTCCATCGATGCGCTGGAAGCGGCGGCGGCAGACTTCTCCCAACAGATCCTGACTGCGGTACGTGCACACACTCACCGCATCCCGTCTGACATACCCAACCCGAGAACCATACCTAATGAACTCCGGCAGCTGCTAAAAGCCAAGGCAACTGTACGGAAGCTATGGCAGCGTTTCCGCCAACCCAGGCTAGGGGCAGTATACCAGCGGTTCAAAACCCTGGCAAGGCGACTGCTCCGTGTGCACAGAAAGGAGGCCTGGGAAAGAACAATGGAGACTGTAAACCTACAGGAAAAGAAACCATGGCGGATAATCAAATCCTTGAGGAAGGATAAGACGCAGTACCAGCATCTTCTGCACGGCACTCGCGGGAGACTCGCTTTCGAGCCCCGCGAGAAAGCCACAGTGTTTGCAGACCATTTAGAACTCCAATTCGAACCGCGGGAGGACCCCCAGGACGAAGACTTTACTGAGCTCGTGGAAGCGACTGTGGACTACCTCTATGAGGAACCACAACCGCGCCACGAGGAGGTCCATCTTCCCATAGTCACCCCTAAACAGGTGGCTTCCGAAATCCGAAAACTCAATCCGAATAAATCCCCTGGACATGACGGCGTCACGGCGCCCATGCTCCAGCACCTACCCAAGAAGGCCGTCATCCATTTGACGCGGATTTTCAATCCAAGCCTTCACCTCCGTCACTTTCCAACTAGTTGGAAGGAGGCGCGGGTGGTATGCATTTTAAAGCCCGGCAAGGATCCGGTCTTTCCATGCAGTTACCGCTCCATCAGCTTGCTCCCAACCGTCTCAAAAGTCTTTGAGCGGTTGCTCCTTGCCCGCCTTACACCTCTTTTTGAGGAAAGGCAGCTCCTCCCGGACCATCAGTTTGGTTTTCGCCATGGGCACTCCACAACCCTGCAGTTACTGCGACTGGCCGAGAAGGCCTCCCTGGGCTTCCAGGAGAACTTCAAGACCATAGCAGTGCTGCTGGACGTAGAGAAGGCCTTTGCCACGACGTGGCACCAAGGCCTTTTGTACAAACTCAAGGAATCAGACATCCCTCCCGCCTATCTCGCCCTGATAAGCAGTTTCCTCCGGGATCGCACATTCAGGGTGAGAGTGGAGGGGAAGGTTTCCTCAGTCCGTCCCATAGCCGCTGGAGTCCCGGAAGGCAGTGTACTGTCCCCGCTTCTCTTCGCGGCCTACATTTCGGAATTCCCCACGGAACCCAGGACTGTTACGTGCCAATATGCCGACGACGTCCTCATAATGGCACAGAACAAGAATGCCCGATTCTGTTTCCCTCCACTACAGCGACAGCTCCGAGCCATTGGCAGGTGGAGCGAAAAGTGGAGGATGGCCATCAGCCCGGGGAAGAGCTCTGCGCTTCTCCTGGCGAAGGTCCGTCGGTGGCGGCCCGAGCGGCCTCTGAGGTTGCGGCGGAGGAGAATCCCCTGGGTTACCTCAGCCAAATACCTCGGAGTCACGCTCGACCGCGGCCTCACTTTCGCGCCACATGTCAGGGCAAAGGTCGGCCTCGGCCACTCCGCGCTGAGGCAGCTGTACCCTGTATTCCGCTCCACAATGCCCATACGCCTCAAACTACGCCTATATCAGGCGATTATCCCGCCCCTAATTCTGTACGGCTGCGAGGTCTGGGGATCGGCGGCAGCGACCACCATCCGCAGACTGCAAACCGTTCAGAACAGGGCGCTTCGGATGATCTATGATACCGGGCGTAGATTCCCATCACATATCCTACATACCCATTCCGGTCTCCCATACATCGTGGACGTGGTGCGGGAGAGAACCCGCACCATGTACACGAAACTCGCCTACCATACCAACCAGCTGGTTAACTCTTTGGGCCGCTATGACCACAAGGCGCCGCGGCGGAGGAAGAGCTACCGGTTGCCGAAAGACGGCTTGGGCCCCCGAGGCTGAGGTCTGCCAATCCCTCATTTCACAAACTTCCCCAAGTTAAGCAGCATTGGGCCCGGTCGCTAGCTGGATGAGTGACCATTTAGCAACGATCCGCCCTGCCGCCAACTTGAGTACCCCCATCCCATTACCTACATTCCCATCATGCTTTGCTGCCATGCCGGCCTGCTTAACTTGACGACCACACAAGCGGTCGCCCAAATTAAGCAGCATTGGGCTTGGTCACCACGTGGTCGCTAGTCCGCCCACGAGGGGACACCGAGACCCAGCCAATGGTAGCGCAGCAAGCTAAACTCCGCCCAAGACAGACAAAAATCAAAAGCTTGTGTACATTCTTTTTATCCTTCTATATCGCACAGGTAAAGCCGCATACGCGGCTAGGTACTGTGGCGATTATATTCCGCCCAGGTGAACCTGGGCGACCTGTTCTCGATTGCTGGATTGCTGGATTGCTGGAGATCGCGTTCAGTTCTTCGAAAATCTCAATACATTACACGTCGCCTTCAGTCGTTCAGTTCATCAAAAATCTGTGTGCACTACACGTCGTCTTCAGTCAGTCAATTCGTTGAAAGTATTTGTATGGCAAACGTCGGGTATCGATTCACAAGTTACGCGCAGCAGAATTATGAATAATCCAAAGTGTTGTAAGGTTAATTATACAAAAGGTTGAAGTACGTGGATTAAAAGTGATCAGTAAGAAGTTATTATAACAGTTTCAGTTTGGCGAGTGTTAAGATCAATGTATAAATGTGATAGTTAACGTGTTTGACAATAAATGTGTAAAACAAATTTCTTCATCAGTGTTATATTTGGATAAAAGATTCCTTTCTGTTTACACAACCCTGATCAAGAGACATGTTCGACTGAGAAATAATAGCTAGCCGGAGGACAGTAAACAAAACTTAAAATTCTTTCAAACACGAATACTACCACAAATTGCTAACACCAGATGGAGCTACAAACCGAACAAATGAATGACGTCACAAGATGGCTTCACATGAAGTAAACACACATACACAAACATCACAAGCATCAACATAATAAGTAATACCATTACAAATTGGCTACCACAACGTGGGGCTACAATAATGTTAAATAAATACAACAAATTACTTAAATGTAAATAATGATTGTAATATGAATATTCATTTTTATGTGACATTGATTTGAGATGTTTATTGATTGTAATTTTTGTTGGGAAGTAAGTTTATACTGCCTTACTGAAACTGACAATAATAGCGCGCAATAATGCAGCGAGGGGGGTGAGCGTGTTTATACAAAATTCATTTAGAATGAAGAGGACTTCACAGACTATTTGCAGAAAATTCAAGATACTCAGTATTTACATAAGCTCTGTATCTTCCAAAGATGCAATACAAAAGTTTTCAAGAAAATCCCCTCACCGCAAACTAATCCTTTATATGGAACATTTTTCGTTATTTTTTATTTTTTTAAAAATGATTCTAATAATTTTGAACAAAATATGAAGTGGTATAGCTTACGTAATATGTTTTTACGTAATTTTGTTGTTGAGCCCCACGTTGTGGATAATGTTTCTCACGTAATGTTGTTTACATTACGCGTGTAGCCATCTTGTGTGACGTCATACGTTGGTTGGTTCATTTGTTGTTTGTAGATTCCTCTGACGTAGCAATTGGTATCAGTTTTAGGTTATGTATATTGTCTTCCGGCTAGCTATTTAGGTAGACATTTAACTCTTGCAGGTTGTGAAGCGGAAAGGAATCTTTTGTCTATAAATGATACTGATTAAGAAACTGGTTTTATAATCTTTATTGCAGAACACGTTCACGAACACTTTCACAAATTAATTTGGATACTCGCCATACTGAAACTGTTTGTAATAACTTCTCACTTTTAACTCACGTACTTCAACTTTATATATTTAACTGTATAATCCTTTATAAGATTTCTCGTACTTCTGCTGCGCGTAACTTTATGAATTTAGAGACCGACATGAGAATCTTGTTGAACTGGGAGCTGACGTGTTACGTGTTGAGAATCTTGTTGAACACTGGGGGGTGACGTGTTACGTGTTGAGAATCTTGCCGAACTGGGGGACGCGTTACCTCAGACATGGCTTATTTATAGACTTGCCTAAAGATACGCCTAAAGATTATAAATGAAATGCTATTGGCTAATAAAACGCGCCAACATTAGCGTCTATTTTACTATACAATGAAAACCACTAATACATATTATTTTTATAGAACATTCTGGAAGCTTTTACCGAAAAGGCGCGAAACATTACGTAACTTCCTGGTTCCCGGTAACGATAAACAACTCAAACCCTTCATTGCATTATTGCGTTATTGTTGACAGTTTCAGTAGAGCCATATATTATTATTTGCCAATAATAGTTACAATTATTAAACCTCTGAAATCAATGTTACATAAAAATACATATTCATAATAAAATAATTATTTATATTAACGTAATTTGTGATACAAATTACCGTCTCATATGCCCCACTAGAAACATAATTATAAATATTTATAACCTGTTTGGAAATTTTATAATTTTGTTTTTAGTCTCCTAAATCTTGTAACACACGCTATCACTTTCACTTAACACTTCACACGTATGTAACACACGACATATGTTTTATCTCGCCACTACTTACTGGCTTTGGTTTAATTAATTTAGATATTCATCTGACATCACAAAATTTTTTTTTTATAGCAATTTTTTTTTTTATAGCAAATACTATACCCTAAACTATTTAACTAGTGTTAAAAAAAATGGTTTACTTTCTCATATTGTTACCAAAAATTTATCAATTCAAGAATTTTCTTGTAATTACTATACATATTTACCAAAATATTTACCCTCTACACAAATATTTACATCTCTTAAATCTAGCCAATGTTTCACATTCTGTTTGCTACATAAGTATTTGTTTTGAATTATTTTTACCATTTTTGTTATTTTGAATTTTATTTTAACAATACTCTTTGAATTGTATCTACGTACTTTTAATTTAATATCATATTAAGTTTCAATCCTTGCATTCTTAATTTTTAATTCTTGGAATTGTATTTACGTACTTTTACTTTAATATCATCTTAAGTTTCAATCTTTGCATTCTTAATTTCAAATACTGTTACACTTACTAAATTTTTTTTTTTTTTTTATAATTTATTTCTCTTTTCTCATGACATATATATATATATATTTAGTTAACCCTCTTACGTTCCAATACATTTCTCTGCAAGTCGTCTTTAACTATCCAGCATTTACTTTACATCTCATTGCTATTTACCCTCCTGGATCAAATTGTGTGTGGCTAAACATTACTCGTAGCCTTCTCCTAACCTTCAAATTATTGTTCATGAATAACCTCTTGTATTCATATGAAATTTCATCTCCTGATAATATTTGAAAACAATTTACAGTTTCTTGAACAACACATCTTTTAACAACTTTCATTTTTAATTCTTCTGCTATCTCTTTACTTTGAGAATACTCTGACAAATCTGTACTAAACTGTACTGGACTGGAGTTTTCATTTTGAACATCATGGTACAATTTACTTCTTTGCATTACTGATTCATTTTGTATTTCTGATATTTCCCCTCTGAAATTAAGTTGCACCTCATTTACATCTACATTCCTAACCTCTTTTATCTCTCTTATCTCACTTGAAATACTACTCATTTGACTTCCTAACTCTGCGCCTTCTACATTAACCTCACTTTTAGTATTAACCTCACTTTCTTTGTTACCTATTTCCATGCTCATGTCTAGCATTTTCTTTGAATTTTCTCCTATCTCACTTGCTATTACTTCCTTTTCATCACTCATTTTTGGCATACTACTATCTAGCTTCATAACTTTCTTTTCAATTTCTTCACTGCTTTGATCTACCTTTTGCTCTAATACCTCATTACTCCTACCAATATCTTCAATTGATTTCCTATGATCCCTTTTTATATCTTCTCTCAATTCCTCAAAACTCTGATCTACTTTTTGTTCTACACTCTTAATAATATCTTCACTTAATTCCCTATGACTCTTTTGCATATCTTCCCTTACTTGATCTACAATACTCTTACCAATATCTTCATTGATTTTATTGAATGATCGCTCTATTATCTCACTTCTCCGATCTATTTGTTTACGAATATCTCTCAACAATTCCATTATTTCCATCATTTCCTTCATCGTACCAGCATCAACAGTAATATATCCTGTTATTCTATTCTTACTTTGTTTACTAACATTTCCTCCCTCAACTACTACATTGTTTAAGCTTTTTTTTGTAACCTGTATTGAATTACAGCTAACTGTTACACTATCTCCCTCCATAATTAATTCTTCTGTATTACTGGCAGCCATTGTTTTTGTTTTCTAAAAAAAAAATTACGATACCTTTGTGATGCTTTATGTTGATGTAGCTTTGATGTCCAGGGTTCTGCCCCATTCTCCTAGATTTGATGTCGCTTCTGCGTTGTTTTGTGATGAATCTACGTCGTTTAGATGTTTTTGCGTTGAATTCCCTGTTGCCTCGTAATCTTGGAATTACGATCGAAGTCTCTCGTCCCTGTTGTTTCTTGAATCTGGGTCTTGTAGATGATTTCACCGCTGCATTCCTGGTTATGTTGATCCTTTCCTAGTCATCTAGCTCCACGTTGATGCGCCAATTTGAAGTGGTATAGTGTTGTATTTGTGTATTTGTAGCACCACGTTGTGGATAATGTTTCTCACGTAATGTTGTTTACATTACGCGTGTAGCCATCTTGTGTGACGTCATACGTTGGTTGGTTCATTTGTTGTTTGTAGATTCCTCTGACGTAGCAATTGGTATCAGTTTTAGGTTATGTATATTGTCTTCCGGCTAGCTATTTAGGTAGACATTTAACTCTTGCAGGTTGTGAAGCGGAAAGGAATCTTTTGTCTATAAATGATACTGATTAAGAAACTGGTTTTATAATCTTTATTGCAGAACACGTTCACGAACACTTTCACAAATTAATTTGGATACTCGCCATACTGAAACTGTTTGTAATAACTTCTCACTTTTAACTCACGTACTTCAACTTTATATATTTAACTGTATAATCCTTTATAAGATTTCTCGTACTTCTGCTGCGCGTAACTTTATGAATTTAGAGACCGACATGAGAATCTTGTTGAACTGGGAGCTGACGTGTTACGTGTTGAGAATCTTGTTGAACACTGGGGGGTGACGTGTTACGTGTTGAGAATCTTGCCGAACTGGGGGACGCGTTACCTCAGACATGGCTTATTTATAGACTTGCCTAAAGATACGCCTAAAGATTATAAATGAAATGCTATTGGCTAATAAAACGCGCCAACATTAGCGTCTATTTTACTATACAATGAAAACCACTAATACATATTATTTTTATAGAACATTCTGGAAGCTTTTACCGAAAAGGCGCGAAACATTACGTAACTTCCTGGTTCCCGGTAACGATAAACAACTCAAACCCTTCATTGCATTATTGCGTTATTGTTGACAGTTTCAGTAGAGCCATATATTATTATTTGCCAATAATAGTTACAATTATTAAACCTCTGAAATCAATGTTACATAAAAATACATATTCATAATAAAATAATTATTTATATTAACGTAATTTGTGATACAAATTACCGTCTCAAATACCACATGTGTAAGGTATTTTCATGAAAAGTAAACTGAGTATCTTGTGCATTTTTTGTGTGGTAAGATATTCTCTATCACTAATGGTTTACCACTTATACAAAATTCATTTAGAATGAAGAGGACTTCACAGACTATTTGCGGAAAATTCAAGATACTCAGTTTACTTTTCATGAAAATACCTTACACATGTGGTATTTTGTTCAAAATTATTAGAATCATTTTTAAAAAAATAAAAAATAACGAAAAATGTTCCATATAAAGGATTAGTTTGCGGTGAGGGGATTTTCTTGAAAACTTTTGTATTGCATCTTTGGAAGATACAGAGCTTATGTAAATATCAATTTTGGTATTTATCGGACTCTCCCTTTTTCAGTTATGCTGTCCACACACACACACACACACACACACACACACACACACACACACACACACACACACGCAAGCACGCGCACGCACACGCACACACACACACACATTCACAGATACATATTACACATAATATCTTTCAATCTCTCTCCAGCTTCATCGTACCCTGCCTCTCTCCCCTCTTCTTCTCCTTCTCCTTTTGTGCAAATTACATATTATCATGCAATGTTTTGAAAATAATTTATAAAACTCCTTTTTCTGAGATGTAAATAAAATTAAAATGCAAGTAAATGGTAACAATTGCAAAAAACTTGTGCCTGTCACTATGCAGTTTCCCATGGTAATTGGTTTACATAGTGCAGTGTAATCTGAGGGACGTTGGAGGATTCACAGACCCTCACACCTGAACCATTAGAAATCTTTTGTGCTGTCCCTTATGCCCAGTATAGGAACTCACGGACACAAATATACACATGGCAAGATTCGAACCTGCGACTCTTTATGCCACAGAGTGATGAAGTCAGAAGCTCCAGCGACCACACCTATATGGGCTCCAATTGGTTTACATACACAAATAATAGTAACAGAAATTTGGTATAATGTCTTATATTATTTACAAAATTTGGTTAGGATGAATATATAACTTGTGGAAAGTATTGTACTTAGCTACACACTTTTGTCTTGCAACAATTTTTCATAAACTTAATAAGTGAGCTATCTAGATTTATTGTACACCCCCATTTAAACCCTTCACCCCTTTAGGCAAAGTAAATAGGATATCACATAACCCAATTTTTAGGGAGATCTAAGTTGTATAATATACCAAGTTTTATAACAACTAATTTGGTTATTCTTGAATGAAAAGGTATTACATACATATATACACACAAAACTTTTGAAAATGCAATATCTGGATTTGGAGTTGCCCATTATATACATTGGTGTCAATTATTCATTCAAAATAAAAATTTATAAAAACCTTTTAATTACAGTTTTATACATACATATAATTATAGTATCTAGCATGTCAAGACAGTCCACTCCTTGACCAGATGATTATTTTCCATAGCTGCAATATAACTGTTGTAATACATTGGTTTCTATTTAGTTATATTTCACCCAAAATAGATATATGTCAGTTTTAGCATTCAAATTTTCCTTAACAATATACACCTCATAATTATAATTACTTTTCATGAAATATTTAATATAGCCTGAATGTACACTGAAGAAAAAGGTATTACTCTATACATTAGTTAAGGAACTTGTTAAATAATAACATTTTACAGTTGATGACTACAGTTTATGCAGCACACTATCTGGACAGAACTTTCATTGTTGTTCCAGCACCTTAAATTCTTCAACATCATCATTGTTATTGATCAAAATGCAGCAATACAAGGGAATCATGTTTGTGCTATGACAACATGCTCCTGAGTTTGCTTTTAACGTTTGAATAACATCACTCACAGAATGCAACCCCTATCTGCTTCTTTACTAATACTAAGGTCATTAGCAGTTTTGTATAGTTTTAGAAATACATATATGGCCTGAGCAACAAAATTCACAAAGAAAATTTCATTGAAATTAAAATTGTTCTTATTTTAAAAATAATGACTTCCATAACAATTAGGTATACAGCATAATTTGAACAATAGTGCAGTACCAGGAGTGTTATGAAAGAATTTCAATGAAAGCAGCGCTTTTTTTTTTTTTACTTTCTCTATTACATACTTACAGTAAGTAGAGGAAGTATTGTATTCCAACCAAAAGTTTGATGTCAAGATTTCACTGGAAATACATGTTTTGAGGTCCTCTGAATCCCCAAAAAAGTATAGGAAGAGGTGTGTGTTTGCATGTGAGCATGTGCATGTAAACGTTTATGCATGTGCGAAGAACAGCATAACTCAAAAACAAAAAGTTGGTTAAATATCAACTGTAGTATTTAAGTTCGGGACCTTTCAAGGATGAGACACAAAAATTTTAAAATCCCCCTTCCCAAAACTATCTTTACATGGAAAATTGTTCATTATTTTTTATTTTCTCAAAAATAGTTCTTAATGATTTTGATTAAAATACCATATGTTTAAGCTATTTTCATAACAAATAAAATGTATCTCTTGAATTTTCTAGGAATAGCCTACGAAGTCCTCTTTATCCTGAATCACGTCTATATAATTGGTAAATTATAAGAGATAGACAAAATCTTACTATACAAAAGATGTAGATCCCATCAATGCACACAATTTATGTTAAATAACATTCTTTGTAGCAGTAACAATTTCCGAGATATTATCTGTTTTGGTTTGAATTTTCGGATACTTTAGACTTTTCTCAACTGCAAATAACTATCCCCCCCCCCTTTCTTTCTTTCTTTGTTTTTCATGTTCATGCAACAAAACAGAGTTTCAAAGCCATCACATAGGGGCTGGATTTGAATAGATTTGATTATTGCTTAGCTTACTGTATTTTTCTTATACCTACAATGAAATGAATAAATGAGTAATGAAGGTTTATCTGTAATAACAAGAAGTAGATGGAAGAATAAGATTTTGTAGAAATAATTTATAGAAGAGGGAGTAGAAGAAGTCATGTGAATACAACACATCAGATTTTTATCTTTGTTTTTCTTTCTTTTTTGGGGGAGGAGGTAAATTAAATCCAGAATTTCCATTGTCTGCACTACTATACTTTTCAATTGTTTTCGTTTGTAGTTTAGATCTATAATTTTAATTAATTAGAAACTAGGATGCAGAGATAGAGTTGCAGCTGAAACTGACCAAGCTAAATTTGCTAGCAAAATCTCCACATATTTTGGATCATAATGCTATTATTCTATGGACAGGCAGTAGAGTTTACATTAAGGGAGCATTAATAAATTATAAATATATTGGGAACAACTACTATTATCTTTGCCATAGTTTCAGCATCTATCCCACTTAAAGAAATTTTGAACTGCAGATTGGATTTTGTCCTTGGCTGTCTCTTCACCACATGAGCCGGATTCTGAATAGGTCTAGGCATGATTAACAAAACGTGTTACCTTCCATTTTCACAACAAACACATGAAATCAGAGCAGAATGTAAATGTCAAAAGGTTACAAGAAACTTCATATTATACAATTTATTTTTTTACTTTTATTTTCACAGTAAAGAGCTGTAATATCAAACCTCAACATTTATTTTGTATTACTGCAGATATATTGTATCACTTTTTTGCATTACACTTCATTAGGATAAATGGTCAAAATGGACCATAATGCTGTTACTCTACCACCTATTTCTAGATGGATATTGTATCATACCAAACATTTCATATCAAGAACTACATGTTTTGAGTACTGCTGAATCCAAAGAAAGAATTTTTAGAAAAATCTCTATGTGTGTGTATGTGTATGCCTGTCAGTCTGTCTGTCTGTCTGTGAACAGCATAACTCAAATATAAAATGTTGGATACATACCAAACTTGGTATATTTATGTTCAGCACCTTCTAAAGATGCAAAACTTTTTTACTTTCTCTACTACGTATAGTAAGTAGGGGAAGTATTGTATTCCACCCAAAAATTCGATACCGAGATTTCACCGGAAATATATGTTTTGAGACCCCCTGAACCCAAAAAAAGTATTTTTGGAAACATGTCCATGTGTGTGTCTGTGTGTGTGTTTCTGTGAACAGCATAACTAAGAAACAAACAGTCAGATAAACACCAAACTTGGTATTTAGGTTCAGCATCTTCCAGAAATGTGACATGAAGGTTTTCAAGAAAATCCCCCCACCCCAGATTACCCTTTACATGGAACATTTTTCGAAAATTTTAATTTTCTCAAAAATGGCTCTAACGATTCTGATTAAAATATCATATATTTAAGATATTTTCATGACAAATAAAATGTATATCTTGAATTTTCTGGGAATATCTCCAAAAGTATTCTTCATTGTGAATGACTTTTGCATAACTGGTAAACCATAAGAAATAGACAAAATTTTACTACACAAAAAATGTAGATTGCATTAAAATATATAACTTATGTCATATACATTTTTTTTGTTGAGTGAACCATTTTTGAGATATTGCTTGTTATTCCCTTAAATTTTTCAATACTTATTTTTTCAAATGGGAATTCGTTATTCGCTTTTTTGTCTTGGATATGCAAAGAGTATTAATCTGTGGCAAAGAGATGGTGCTGCACCTAGCAACGAGCTATTAAGAGATATGTCGATGCTTAAAAACTACTGTATTTCAATATTGCCCTTGCAATTACAAAACAAGGGGAACATAGTACGCCTAAAGCGATAGTCAAATATTTTTAGAACTGGTTGCTATGTGTAAAATGTAATTACCTTTGCATGTCAAAAGATCGTTTCTGCAAATGTTTACCTCGATTAATATGAAATAGATGGAGCATAAGAGTTTGTAAAAATAGTTTGTACAAGAGAAGAGAAAGTCATGTGAGTGTAACACATCAGATTTTTTTAAGAAAAATCCCCTCCCACCTAAACTACCATTTACATGGACAAATTTTCATTATATTTAACTTTCTCAAAAAATTGCTTTAATGGTTTTGATTAAAATACCATATACTTAAAATATTTTCATGACAAATTAAATGTATGACTTGGACTTTCTCGGAATAGCCTGTGAAGTCCTCTTCATTTGGAAGAAATTTTGTATAATTTTCTGTAACTCGTGAACTATGAGGTAGGATAAAACTTACCCCACAGAAAATTTAGATCTCTTTAAAACACATGAAACATTTCAAATAACTTTTTTTGTGATATCAGCCATTTCCAAGATATCCATTGTTATTAGTTTGAATTTTTCAATACTTTCATCATGCTTTGAAGTGCTGACACCATTCAGTTGTATCTCACGATGTCATGGAAAGACCAGCATTTAGCAACCTTTGGCTATAACTTCAGTCTCCTCTATCCCCCTGTATATGCAACAAACTGTGTGTGCGCGCGCGTGCGTGCGTGTGTTGAATTATGTATACATATATGGAACAAATTACTAGTTCCACACCTTTTTTGTTTGCTATGTCACAGATGAATACTATTCAGAGATCTTTGTGCGTTATGGATACAGGAATAAAATGAATTATGTTGGGATTTAAGCAAAAGGAAGTAAATGTTGCACAGCAGTGCTGAAGGTCAGGGAGTCATACTCACTGAGCAGCACAAAGGAAGATACCAGGCATGTACATATTGAAGTAGGAATATAATTTATAAATGTTTTGAATATTGTAAATTGTAGCTAGAATGTGTACAATAAACTAGACTAACTAAAACTATGTATACAGAATCTCTGCCAGCCAAATCCTATAGGACCTAAAATGCCTAAATGAGCCACAACTCCTATAAATACCTAAAACCATGTTTGTGCGAAAAATGCCCTTTTTAGTCTTCTGTGTTGATTTAAAAATACCATTTATTCTGCAACAAAGAGTTTCAAGAATTATAATTGAGGTGAAGAACCCATCTGTGCATGGGATACCTGGATTGAAGCAGCAATCTGGTATGCTGAACTCTTCAATGATGTGAAACATGTATGTATCCATTACTGCTTTATTTGAAACTGCACAAGATGCAGTTCTCTACTATACTTTTAAATATTTTTATTTCTTATTTTATTTATAGGCACTTGAGAAAATGGATGAATCTGAGTTGCAGTCAATTAGAGTAGCAAAAGAAGCAATTCAACATGTAGGTGCGTACACATCTTTGGCCTTCCTCTGCACAAATTTCTGCTATCTTCCGGCCTACTTCACAGAATTGGAAAAACTCAAAATGCCACTCATTGAGGCACTCTCTGTTGTTAAACGCTGAGTTCCAAGGTGATTGAGGGACTGGGGACAAGAAGCAGTTGCAAGCATGAAGTTTGCACCAATAATGTCCTGCGATGTGTAAAAAAGTTTCTCCATGTGCTAAAAACAACTGGAAGAAATTCAGTATGGAGAACAATGAGAAATGTACGGTGGTGCTTGGTTTAACTGATAAATATTAATACTGCACAAATTGTATTTGTATTTTTATTGCTTTTATTAGTTTTATTAACATCTGTAATTAAATTGTCAATTTTACAAATTAAACAACTAAAACTTTAACTGAAAGTTTTACAAAAACACAAGAAAGAATTGACAAGTTGAAGCTAGTCCAGTTAATACACAGTAAAGCCACTGAGATCATTGGCAAAACTGATCTTGTTTCTTGGGAGAGGAAGACTTAGATACGTCAATAAGTGCCACTGGCTTCTTGATGACATCTTCTTTGTTATAATAACTCTCTGCAGTAATAGGTGTAAATGTATTAGATTAAGAGACTTTTTGTACAAAAGTCAACATAAGCTCAATTACTTTGACAATGCATATTCTACATATCTTCTTGAATTTCCCATAAATTTTGACAGCTAAAAATCACTGGTTAGAAGACAACTGATGGTTTATTGAAAGTCACTTGAAAAATAATCAAGCTCTTCTGAAGAGGTAGACAAAATGAGATCTGTCTTGAATAAAATAATCTGAGTCATCTTCCATTAATGATTGATGCGCAGATATTTTTTTTCTTTTTTTTTTAGGCAGTATTTTCTAATTTTGCTATTGGCATTGCTAGTGCCTGAACCCAATGTACTGGGCTTATCTTGTAACATTATCAACAGTTTTTTGGTATGGGAGGTTCATTTCAGCTAGGTACCTTTATCCAATCTTTAAGAATAGCACGCCAGGACGTTTATATTGGACAAAAAAAGCCATGTCCACTGGCTGTGTGAAGGGTGTTGAGTTTCCTGGTAGAAAAAAATGAAATGGACATTACTCTCAGAGATTTTTGGATAATGTCCAGTAATAAAAGGCTGGTCAACTTGTCTCTAATAATTAGGAATCTGTTTCATCTAAATATCTTAAAAATGGAAGAGCTACAGATTCGGCCAAATCAGAGAAAGAGAAGTATTGTCGAACCAATCACTCTTATTTTATTGTATCTATTGCGTTCAGGCTCTCCCCTCTGGCAAACTTTTATGAAGGCTTAAGGATTTGTATACAATATTGGGGGATAGTATTTGACTATCCCCTGCGCAGCAAACATCATGAAGTCGGGGCTTTGGTAGAGTTCATACCTCTCTCAGGATATTTACATCCTTGTCTAATAATTACTTTGGTTCCACCCAGGTTATTGCAAGATTTGTTTCATCATAATTAACTATATTTGATGAAGGAATATCTTCAAATTCTGACTCTAGCCTGTTAAAATATTCACTATTCGTGTCTGGGGTGATAGATGCTCTTCCCCTTTTGATATTTTGACATAATCTTGATGACAGCTCAGATCTGTGTCTCTTCAAAAAAGAATCCTGATTAGGTATATTGTCTGAATTGTTTTATTGTCCTGGCTGATGATTAAATGATTCCTTTATCAAAATTCTGGAACCAACTGGATAACCCAGTCAGGTCAAATAATAAGATGATTCACCAGTGTGTTTTCATATCCTTTGGTCACAGCTGTTAGTCCTCCTTTTTCCTTTATCTTATCACACTTTTTGTGGTGTTTGTACAGGATACTGTAGTGGATGTTATATTTCTCTGCTGCATTTTGAGGCCAATATCTATGTCTCCAATTGCTTTCTTAATGTCCTCTAAAGAGTGCTGTTTCTTCAGCTTGAGACATGGCATGCTGTCAAAAATCGATGCATAAACTTTGTCAATTATAACACCTCAAGCAAAAACCATTCTTGCAATACTGCTTTTTATATGGATTTATGCATTTTATTTTTGGGACGAACAGGAAAAATGAATATCAGTATTTCTGTTCACCCCGCACATATTAAATATTTTACATAACCTCATTAAGCCATTGTTATATAAAAACAATGCAATATTAACTTATGTACACCTTAAGTATAAGAAATACTATACTGTCACTACATGAGTGATATGGTCTACAGTACTTGTAAAGTTTTTGAAGCCACAAGAAAAGGTGCAAAAATGAAACAGACTTCCACCTTCCATGAATCCAAATCAGTGCTGCCAACCTCAGAAATAAATATATATCACCAAAATTAGTATTTGGCCAATCCTTATAAAAGAAATTTCCTTTGTGCCATTAATTTTACACTATGTCAAATGATATCAAACGTTTTAAAAAGTTTCACTTCCTTTCATCCCATTATTTCTATTCAGCCCATTTTACAGTATTTGTTTTCACAAGATCTACATTTTATCTGAAATAAGTTTTTATCTATTTCTTTTGGTTTATCACTTGTATAAAACTTCAATAAGAATATAGAGGATTTCTCATGATATT
This sequence comes from Deroplatys truncata, assembly GCA_030765065.1. Taxonomy (NCBI): domain Eukaryota; kingdom Metazoa; phylum Arthropoda; class Insecta; order Mantodea; family Mantidae; genus Deroplatys; species Deroplatys truncata. Next base: position 82,008,286 of record CM060978.1, read on the forward strand.
TACATAACATTCAAGATATACATCTTATTTGTCATGCTAATACCTCAAATTTATGAGATTTTAACCAATATTATTAGAAACATTTTTAAAAAATTATAAATAACAAAAATATTTCCATATAAAGGACTGTTTGGAGAATGGGTAAGTTCCTGAAAATCTTTCCTTAGTATCCTTAAAAGATGTTGGACTTAAATATGAAGTTTGATACTTATCCAAGTTTACATTTGTAATGCTCTGCACACACACACCATGTTGGTAAAACCTTGTTATTGAAGTTTTCAATGGAGTGGAATATCTACTGCCTTTATCTTAGAAAAAATCTATAAAGCAATAAACTGTGAAAGTATAATCTAATTCACCTGAATTACAAGATCACAAGGTTGCAAAATTACAAGGTAGGTCATAAAGGTTATGTTAACCTCTCATCACTGTAATCCTTATTAAATCTAATGTGAAAAATCTGATGATTACATTATTATATAAGTTGGTTTGGGTTCAATGTTTTTACTTTTAGTCAAATTTATAATTATCATGAAAGGAAGAAAGGCAATTTTTTTAGGAAGTAAGGCAATTTCAAAACCGACAACTCTGCAAGACGAGTAAAACTGTTTATACATTGCAAAGAGGTTTCATGTAGAGCTAGAGCTATTAACTTAAATTTCTTCCTTTTTGAGAGTGGTATTATGATGGTTTCATTTGGGTTTATACTCAGCGCCTCCTTCTGACAATAATCATGTATTATAATTACAGCATGTCAGTTTATCCTCATTCCAAAGATTCCTAATGTTTCTTCATACTTTGGCTAGTTGTCTATCCCATTATAGAATGTGTAATTAGTTTGTTTTCTAATGGTTGGAAATCTATTCTATCAGTGGCACACCTAGGTTCCCTGAGACCCCATTAAAAAGGTCCAAATGGAGCTCCTAACTGCAATTTTCAAATGTTAATTTAGAAGTTTTTAATCTTATATATATAGGAATTATACAAAATTAGATTTGAACATAGCTAAACAATTATGCATATATAATACTAAGTTTTACAAATTTGATGAACAATGGTATCAAAATTTGAGATGTTAATTGTTTCAATTAGCTTTGTATTTACTTAAAAAGTATGGCACTTGATTACTGTTACAATAAGATCAACAGGGTTAGAACAAGTGTTATTTTGGACATAAGGTCTTACCTAACTAAAATAACAATATGCTTTTCAAAATAAAATTAACTTGGTTCTGCATGGATAAATTAATTAAACTTTTTATAAAATTAAAATAGAACATTTATTCAACTACATCACTAGTAGGTATTATTGTAGTAAATGTACAACAGTTTTAAACGTAATGTAAAACAATTTAAAGTAACAAGAACAAAGATTAAATTCAATAAAGCTTAAAGTCCAAATTTTCTTGATATCAGGAAAATAAGTTATTAACTAAATGAATTATTTATGATTAAACTCAAGAAGTGTAAATTTTCTTTTTCGATTCCATATCAGCAAAGAAATAAATGGTTTCATCAATGATAATCCGTCATGCTCTTTCATTTTCTACTGACAATAGTGCCAAACATTCAGGCATGCTCGAGTCATAGAACTTCTAAGGTGGTTTTTGATCAGTTTTAATATTTTGATCATCGGTTAGCCAGCCTAACAAGAGCAGTTAAGTACATACAACAAGCAGCACATACATCAAGATAGAACAAAAAGAACTATGGTCAGTGTAGATAGCAAGCTGTTTAATATTTCACATTGGTCATGTTTTTAATCTTAGATCTAAACGAACTTCTAACTGATGATATTTGTGAACTAAATTAAAGTGCTATGTCATCAGAAAATGTTTCTGCAAAATTTTAGCTTCTTTATTCAGTTGAGCATTAGTACAAGAAGCTAAAAAGAAGAATTAAATTACCCTATGTGTCTACTACTACCTTCATGCCCTTGAACCGATTGTGAAGTTGTGAGCATATAGTATCAATCATGGGATAATATGAAGTTATAAGTGTTGAAGCTAGATCCAGCGGCGATGCTCGTTGTATTGGAAAAGTTCTCAATTACTGCCAAGTGCATAAACATACTGATGACTGGCGGATATGCTATTAATCCTCCCTCACTCAACCACTGTCCAACCAATATATTATTTGACATTACAAAATAATTCTCTCACAAGCAATTGCAGCAGTAATAAGCAATAACCTTGATTAAATATATTTTCGATATGTAATTTGTTACAGAATTTTTACAAAGAGATACCTTTAAAATATTTTTGAACAGGAACCCCAACTTTACTGGGGATCGATGGGCGTTCTTATTTGGAGCCGGTAACTTTGGGGTCCCCATTGCAGTGTACCAGTTGCACCAGCCTAACTACTCTCCTGATTATCTTAGGATGCCTTAATGAATTTATTGGGCTAAGCAGATGCATACTTTAAATCTATAGAAGATTCTATTGGCTGATTAAGTACCTTAACACTGAACTTAAGTACTCCTAATGTGGAATCCACTTGGTTAGTTTAGAAGTCTTTAATTCAGTTATGTGTATATCTGGCCTCTACTTTAAACCTCATCTGTTTATTGTTGGAAATTGAGGTTATCCTGCTATTTATATATCTACTGGCTGAGGTTACATCCAATACCTCCTGCTGATTGTTGCAAAGGTGAATTCATTTCCTTTGTTAATAATGTCAAAATTGTTACCTAACCCAGGGTCACTCACACTATTTGTCACCATGCAATCACTCCCATGTTTGCTTTTTACTAACAAGCTTTATGTGTGAATTTATATCTTTATTTTAAAAGACATCATTACAATTTCATGTAAGTTGTATCTGTATTATTAAGCTTATTCTTAAATAAGTCTTAATTTGAATTAGAAGAGTATTATTGTTCTAAAACAGTGGTTCCGAAACTTTTCCCGTTTAGAGACTCTTGCAGCTTCCATGTCCCTCTTTAGTTACTACATCCTTCCCCTCCCCTCACCAGATACACTAATACTTATGGGAATTAAGTACAACTATGACAGCACTACAAAAAGGTTCCAGTGGTACAGTAACCAAATTTAACAAAAAATATCTGATGGTTACTTTCTCTATCCACTATAGTTTACTTGCGTATATGTTCTGCATTATTTGCAAAAATGGCTTATCTTTCCACATGTTAATCATAATAAATGTTTTTCAAAATGGTTTCAACACACATTTTGTTGTAGCTGCATAGAAGCATACAGAATGCTAGTACGCTGGTTAAACGTTTAAAAAGAAGTTAGAAAGAAATTAGTCTGTTGGACATAATATTTTGAATACTCTTTGCATGATCTGCTGAGAAACAAAAGAACAAACATAAAATTTCAGAAGTGAGTATCCTGAAATACTGGAAATGCTGACCAACAACTGAAAGTAAGCGGCTAAAACTAAAAAATGGCTATTTAACATGGTTTGGTTGTTTTAAAGCTCTTTACATTTTTCTAGAGTAAGTTTTTGCCTATCTCCTATAGTATTATTCTTGTATAAAACTAATTCAGAATCAAGGTGTATTCACAAAAAATTCAAGACATATTCATTTTATTCTTCATGTCAGTACGTCAAACCTATGATATTTCAATCAAAAATGTTAAGTCATTTTTGAGAAAACTGAAAATAATAAAATGCTTTCTGTCAAATGTAGATTGATGTGGGCATTTCCTTGAAAATCTTCATGTTGTATCCTTGGAAGATGTTGAGCTTAAATACTTGCTAAGTTTGGTATTTAGCCTATGTTTTTAGGCTGTTCATAGATATGGGCTCATGCATGCACATGCAAACACAGAACCCTTTTCCAATTTTTTCTCTCTCTCTCTTTCCCCATGGACCTCAAAATGTATAAAGGTAAAGGTACGTAACACAGAAAGGTCCCCGGAACCCAGGCAGAGCACCACACGCAGGCCAGTCGGCCCTTTATGCTTCCAACATGACCTCTGGGAGGGAAGGATGAGGGGAGAGACCCGAAGGGAGATTAAATCCGCATACCAACGAGTGCAAGCATGGACGGAGTCCCTAACATTTCCAGATAGAATGCATCTGATGCCATCTGGTCCCAGCCCATAAGCCACCAACCTCCAGGGTCCCACAAAGCAGAGCCCCACGCTGAGGAGAGACCTAACTGAGCGGTACCACAGCATCACCAGGGAAGAAACCTTTACAGAATGCTCAGCCGCAACTCACTGAACACCGTCGCCTGGTCCTACAACCCTGAAACAAATGACAAGGAAGGTGGTGGGAATAGGAAATGAAAGGAAGGAGAGTTGTAGTAGAAGATGAATCACCCCAGCATTCGCCTGGAGACCCAGGGAAACCGTGAAAAGCCCATAGACCACAGTGGACGGTTGCCAGGGATAGATCCCGGAACCTCCCTAATGCGGGTCACAGACAAAACCGCCTGGGTCATCCGGCTCAGTTCAAAATGTACACTTCCAATTGAAATCTAAATATCAAATTTTCGGTAGAATACAATTCTTCCTCTATCTGTAGGTGGTAAACAAAGTAAAATCTTCTGGATGTGTTGCAAAACAATACATAGTATAAAGATTAATTAATTCCACTCCCATTAGTTTATCTGAAACTATTAAAACATTTGCATTCAAATGCACAATTTGCACACAATGCATTTGCATTCAAATTCTCCTCACCTTAGCAGTCATCATTTGCTTTTAATCATAATCTCTTATTAAAGAACAATAAGGTAAGCAAAACTGAGAAATTCATACTTCCATTACCTGGAGCATAGCTGCACACATAAATTTTGGGCAACAAGTTACAGTGATGGGCCAACCATTAGTCATAAAATTCTACTTGATTTGCAAGGGAAAGTATTGACTATGCATAGCAGGTAACAGCTCAAAAAGTATAACATGGTAAACTGATACATCCACTTTTCTGAGATGTTATTTTATAGGCCCCTGTGGGCCCCCCACATGTGTCTATATTACCAACTCCCCTTTTGGGTGGTCCTGTTGTTGTCATGAAAGAACATACTTGTGAAAGCAAGAAAGCATTTGTCCCAATATCTACCAAACTTTTAGAATGAATCCCTACTAAGACTTGAAGCTTTCCTGGCAGTGGTATGAGTAGAATTTTTCTCAAGCTATCAGCCAGGTGTGTTCTGAAGAAAGGTCCAAGTTTTCAAGAGTTAATGTCACTCTCATCAAGAGGGAATCTCTGGTGACGAGAGTGATGTTAGCTCTAGAAAACTTGGACCTTTCTTCAGAGCTCACCTGGCTGAACTCCTATCAGCTTCTCATTAACTTAACATTGACAGTTGGGCCATCAGATCCATTCACATAAAGATTTCTCAAACACAAATTAGCATTGCTGATGCTCCTGCTATCAAGGTATAAAGAGTAATTGCATGTGCTTTTCCAGTAAAAACAGTTTCAAGATGTTCTTTAACAACCTGGTTCCTGAGGCCTGACCAGTGGCTAATGGTAACTTGTAGCTCCTTCTGTTCTTAAGCAATTGTTGTCTCATCATAACATCATGGTATAAGGTGACAATCTAACATCTTCTAACATTTCATCATAAAAATACACACTGAGAGAGCAAAGTGGTCAAATGGTGCATTTTGGGCAGGGGAGGGGCAGAGAGAAAACTCATCTGACAATGCTCAGAAACATGCATTCAAAACCAGCTTTTGTGTCTGAGCATGAATTCATTGAGTAGTTGCTGCAGATGCTTTTCATCACATATATGAGTTCTGCTATTGTAGTGTTGTCTCTAGAGCTATGAAGACGCACGCCAGCAAATTGTGGAGCATTGAGGCTAAGAGGGTTAAGACAGGGATTCCTCAGAACCAATGTCCGATATGTGGTGGTAATGAAGACATTGAACACATGGTATTTAAGCGCCAAGGAACACAAAATTGGAGAAAAAATTTTTTTAATAAGAAGTGGTTGAAGGGGGATAGAAATACACTTATTATCGAAATGATGTCCAAGGACACCAGAAGCATTGGACAGTTTTTGTGTAAAGTAAAAAATAAATGGCTTTGGACAGTGGATAGAGAAAAGTAAGAGGTAGCATATCTTACTTTGAATGGAAAACTATAGTGAATGTGTGATGGTTAAGTAATCAATAAGTGAAAAATGAAAAACAAGTGGAAATGGGACATGAAAAAACTGAAAAAAAACAAGATAATTTATTGACAAGAAATTGTAAAATGTAAATAATCTGTAGTGATTGTCTACAGAATGCGTTGACGGGAAATTGTAAAATGTAAATAAACTATAGTGATTGTCTACTGAATGAGTGGCCAGGGTCAAAGTGCAGTAGACAATCAAATTGTAAAACTCTTAGCACAATAAATAAATACTACTTTGTTCTTTTGGAGACTTGGAACTCCAAGAACACTGTTGGAATCTGGTGGTACAGCTGTTAGCATAATTGTTTTCCTCCCATCACTACCCCATTTTTTATGTTTTACGACTTCAGAATGCTGTACAACTGCATAAAATTCTGTGTTCAAAGCTTCATAACACCTGTACAAAGTTTACAAAAGAATTCAAAATCACTGAACTTTATGCCCACAATAAGATTCAATACCCACTGTCGTCTTTCAGTCTAAGTCAATTATTTTTTAATATATCCTCATGGTTTATTTATTGCTTACTGTTCACTTTATTTCTACCTGAACAAAAATTACATATTAATTCTCTTTTGAAATATACATATATAAAAACTATTTTCTAAGTGCTTCAACATCAAAAAACTTGAAGGAGCACAAGGATAACAGACCCCTCAGATAAGCTTCATTGGGGTTCGAAAACTAAGCGAAGAATCCTATATGTAAAAAGAAAGATCTGATGTGTTACATTCACACAACTTTCTCTACCTTCTATTCTTTATTAGTGGGTATACAAATTATTCTTACAAAAGTTTATTTTCCTATTTACTTCATTTTAATTTAGCTAAACCTTTCCTAAAATAGCTGCATTACACATTTCATTATAGATACAAAAGGAATAGCAATAGTTAAATGTTTTAGAACTGGATGCTACATGGTGGCCTTAAAATTCCATACTCTTTCCATGCCATCACAAGAAACAACTGAAAATCGACAGGACTTTAAAAGAATGGCTAAGTATTTAACAAGTTGAATCATTAATAAAGATATCTCAGAAATAGCTGATGTCACAAAAAAAGTTATTTGAAATAATTTGTATGTTTTAAAGAGATCTACATTTCTTGTGTAATATGTTTTTGTCTATTGCTTAATGTTTACCAGTTGTACAAGATTATATAAAATTCCTTTCAAATGAAGAGGACTTCAAAGCTTATTCCCAGAAAATTCAAAATATACATTTTATTTGTCATTTAAATATCTTTAATATATGGTATTTTAACCAAAATCATTAAGCCTTTTTTAGAAATAAAAGAATTCGAAAATGTTCCATGTAAAGAGTAGTTTGAAGGGGAGGAATTTGGGGTTTATCCAACTGTTAGTTTTTTAATTATGCTGCTCCAGACACACACACACACACACACAGATCTTTTTCTAAAAAGGTTTTTTTGGAATCAGGAAGTCTCAAAACATGTGTTTCCAGTGAAATCTCGGTATAGAAGTTTTGGATGGAATGTAATACCTTTTCTAATTCTAAGTACATGCTAAAGAAAGTAATGAGATGTAGTAGACTGATTTTCCAAAAAAATATATTTTTAGAGACTTTTAGATAAGAAAGAGACTTGCCCCTTTGCCTGCAAAAATAGTTTTGATTTTTTGTTGAGAATTCCTTGGAGCAGAGAACAGTTGTCACACAATGTTGTCCTACATGGTCTAGGGGTAACATGCTAGCCTCTAGTTCCTGAGGACACAGGTTCAAACTCAGCGGAGGGCAACGGATTTCTTCGGGCATAATAATCCTTAGCATGGCTTCCTTCGGAAGGGAAGTAAAGCTGGTGATCCCATGTAGTAGATTTATGGCATGTAAGAGAACCTCAAGAAGCTTCTGAGCAAAATTTCCAGTCTTTCATGACCAATATACTATGTGATGATAAGAACCATAGTAGTTAAAGAGCGCCCATAAATAAAACTCAATTTTAATTTTATCACTCGATAGAAAATGTGTGTAAAAATAAGGCTAAAGGCATGTATCTGGTGGCAGCTTATAAGGGCAATAATTATGCCAAAACATTTTAATAACCCTTATGTAAGAACGTTTTCCTCTGCACATAATAATCAAGCTCCTTACTAGTATATGCTTAATAATTATATACACAGAGAAAATTGTGTCTAGTATAACATCAGAAACTGTTATCCATAGTTCATAATTAACAACTGAACAAATTAATTTTCTTCATGGTTACAGACTCTGTGTCACTTCTAAGATGTTTAACTTGGTAGCCAGAGAGTAGAGAATCTTCATATTTGCCATTTTCACTCCTATTACATTGTACAGTAGAAACCCGATTAACCTTATAATGGAGAGGGTGGGATTGATGGTCACCCGAAAATGATGGATAATCCATCTTACTTAATATAAACAGTAGGTTTAAGAAGTAATTACACAAAAAACTCACTAAACACATTAGTCCTATGTTACATTTTTTTATATAATTAGATAAATAATAATAAAGATGATTGTTGTCCATGAGGCAGGACTGCTGTGGAAGAGGTAACAGACTTTTGTTCCATAACACCAATACAAGTGTGTGTGCATACTCACTCGCAACCGTTTTTCAATTTTGTAGGTACATCGCTAGGCAACAGTACATTTCAATCAGTATTTATTATTGTCTCATTGCATGAACACCTTGTGATTTGAAACTAAAACTTAAGTAATACATGATCAGAACAACCTCTTGACTTCATAACATCATTGCTATACTCATACGGAAAGCAATGTAATAGACTTTTCTTCCATTATTTTTAAAATGAACTTCACTTGAGAATTTTTAGAATACTAAAGCCAACTGTTGATATACAACATGCTCAAACCACCTGCAAATACATATCCAGGACACATTATATAGGTTAGTTTCAGGAACAACTCAACTTTGCAAAATATAACATAGACTAAAAAAAAGTGCTGGTTAATGAGTCAAATGGTTAACTGAGTGATGGATAATCTAGGTTTTTCTGTATGTCGGAATTAGGAGTTTTTGTATTATTTGAAAACTTTTTTTAGCTTTTATGTTAGTAAATTACTTAGGATACCCAGGAGAAGATACAAAGTTTCAAAATTTCATCTACCAAGATTATCTAAAAGATTACTCTACCATTTCAATAGTTGTTTCACTAGCAAAAATACTTATAAGGTTATACATTCTTTCCTGAATTAGGAAGAATGTTGGGGGGGGGGGGGGGTTAAGGAAATCAGATATTCGACATCTGCTGATAATTCATATCCATTTCCAAGAGTATTAGGGATTTTTCATTCCTTATTATATTAAAAATATCACAAGGTTTTACAAAGTTACAATTATAAGGGATAAAGGAGTTGGTTCATCATAAAGATCTTCTATACAATTATATAATAACTTCATAAAGTGCAGGAGGAAGGTAAAGAAAATTAATTAAATCATCATTCAAGGTTTAAAAGCCAACGATGCACCACCAGGTAAGCCAGTTAGATCATAATGAGGTGATTAATTACATGGACATGCCATAACACTCTTTCTCCTTTAATATAAGCAAGCATATACACACAGACAAAGAAAATTAGCAGACTCTCAAAACATATATTTGTCGAAGTCCAAATTGTTTCCGCAGCCAGTTCACAATGGTGTCTCGGAACACATGCATTTAGCTTCATTGTATTGTCACCTTTCATATTGAGTCCTAGCTGGTTAATATGGCTGACGGCTGAGCGGTTATAAGCAGATACGTAATAATGAGGCCTACTGAGGTTCGTATCCCGAGCATATTTTATTATTATTTTTTATTGTACAATGCAATGCTTATTACGCATATTGTAATATATTCTGAATTGCTAAGTCTTTTATTTCAAGGCATTTATGCTCATGCATAAACACTGAAACACTCTCCTTTTCATTTTCAAGCTAAATATGAAATAAGTAAATATTCTTTTCCTAAATGAAAAAGCAAATAAAAATAGAAATTAACTTAATATCAGGTGTATAAACCCTCTGCTTCTATTACTACCCCATTCTACAGGCCATGGATGATATCAAACGACTAGTTAAATTTTCACGAGAGGATACTTCCTCCCAAGCATCCTATATTTGATCCTACAAAATATGTTTTGTCTTCATTGTCCTACAGGCCAATTTAACTCCAAAACTTTCTTCACTTCTTCCCACACATATTCAATAGGGCTCAAATCTGGTGTGCAAGGAGGCCAATCAATCACTATGATATCTTGCTTTGTGAAACCCAGTTTGAAACCTGATGACCTGTGTGAACAGGATGGTTATCCTGCTTCCCAAGGTTGCAGGTTCAAACCCTGCCCAGACTGATGGTTTTTAAGTGTACTTAAAAGTGACAGCTCCATGCCAGTACATTCACTGGCATGTAAAAGAACTCCTGCAGGATGAAATTTTGGCACATCAGCGATGCTGATATGATCCTGGCAATTAACAGTGTCATTAACAAAGCAAAAAAAAAAAATATATATATTTCTTTTGAGGGAATTAGCCTGTTGGAATTCAGTCATTCCATCAGGAGTCCTTACAGAATTCCTTACAGAATTCCATGATGTTTTTGGGATGTCTTTATAGTGGTGGCTATTTAATGTGCCATCAAGCTGCCACAACACATCTAGACCATCTCATAACAACCATGGCAAAAGATACGTGACTTTGGCAATCCATTTGTGCCACGTATTTTTTGTCATAACGTTTTCCTTTTGGGTGGTAGACAATTACTTTCTCCGCATTTTTAGTTGAAAATATCACCTCACCTGTGAATATAACTCTATTCCTGTTATGGTTGGCACTTTCTTCTCAAATGCAAGGCGACATAATCTGTGATCATCTGTAAGATGCTGCTTCTTAGCTCTGATCAAGCAAAGAGCTCTGCTCTAGTCAAGCGACGCAAGGTTGTGCGGTTCAACCCAGGAAAATTAGAATTACTTCTAATTGTAGACACATGCTGGAAGGGATTCCTGCCTGCCTCTTTTAGAAGTGCAGTGTCCTGCTGAGGAGTGGACAAATGTTTTCAACCCCAATCAGGTCGACAATGCACAATCCTTTCCCTGGATTACCACACCCAGATGCCCTAGCAGCCTGAAACACAGAATATCCAACAACATGCACTAACATAAGGAGGGATCTCCTTGTAGCTCAGCTATAGCAAAAGTCAGTATGACTGCTAACATATCATACCGAACTCCAAGATGTGAGAACATGATCACGCCAGTGCCATTCATAGCTGAGGAATGAGACAAAGGGTTTGCACATCCAATATTAAGCCAATTAAATATTTGGTTTAGTTTTTCACTTTAGAATTCTTACTAATAATTTGATTGTGTTTTTATGTATGAATGTCTTAAAATTAATGATATCTTATGCATGGAAAACATACGGCATTGACATATATTTAACAAATTAAAATTTAAGTAATAAAAAACAAAATACACCAAAGATTCGAACCCAGGTTGCTTTAATTATGAGACACATGCATTTACCACTCAGTTACCATGAATACAGTCCAACTGAAAAGTATCCTATATATCACATAGCTTTGAAATGAACACAGGATGGTATTACATGTGTATTGTGAATGCAGCATCAGCAAATGCTTCCAATTTTTTCCTAATCGAACTCCCTCCCTGGCTGTTGCTCATTTATTTTGTCTTATCTGTACATAATAACAAAATAATTATAAGGACTAAGAGCATATGTATTTGGGATGAAGGATCAGCCATGAAGTCGCAATTGGCCTATTGTGCCTATATAACTCTTGGAGGAATGGATGAGGTAAGGGATTACAAAGGGCAGCTAGATCTGGTGGCAGCAAGAACAATGGGATCCTCAATATTTCCAAATGGTGTAGACTGTCAGAGATCCCCTACCCTCAGACAGGTTAGACTGAAAAGTTCTGATGCCTGGTAGAAATGTTTCTTTCCTCCAATAGCATCCCAATGCTGTTTATCATTGTCCACTGCAGCTATCCAGCATCCCTGAAAGATGAAAGATAGAGGAAATTAGGAAAATTCAAACATAAGAATCAATCATAGTACTTTGCTAACCACCTGCTAAACCTGCAAACTCCCTTGATCAGGATGATTGGTCAACTCAGGTTTGAATACAGCTGAACTGAGGCTCAGATACTACTACGCGAGGTACTCTGTTCATTGTAAGTATTGCGACCATGCATGAGTTACCTAAGGACCGGTGGTGCAAGCACCTCCCGGCTGTCTACCAGCTATGGGTGAGGTTAATGGCCGATCCCTTCCAGAACAATAAATAGCCCATTATGTGCTGCTTCCCCACTCCAGAGGATTCATTCAGACCATTTTGAGTAGGTTCCAATTTGTATGTCAGCCTTTAAAAGAGGTTGCTATTGTCTGGCAGTTGAGTTGAGTGCTGTTAGCTAATAAGTTACAAAGTAAACAGTGGAGGGACTCAAAGTGTAACGTTTGTGCAACACTGAGTACCTAAGTGATAATAAAGGATATTTCATAGTAACTGGTGTTCTTATTTGTTACAGTATACATAATTTATTAATCATGGCAATACATGACATACATATTGGAATGATCCAGTTACTTGCCACCAAGACAATGATACTCTCCAAGATGGCAAGTAAAGTGTGGAGTTTCCAGGCTATATAATACTGTACATTATACAAAACTCTTAAATAAGTTTTCTATGTAGAGATCAGGGACAAATATGCCATATGTATACACTCAAAATTATAGTAAATGGCTGTATTTACTTTCTCTATCATGTACTTATTAAATAGAGGAAATACTATGTTCCACTGAAAAATTTGGTGCCAAGATTTCACTGGAAATACATATTTTGAGGCCTCCTGAATCCAGAGAAAGCATTTTTGGATAAAGCTTGCACTTGTGTGTATATAACTCAAAACCCAAAAACAGAAAGTTGGATAGATACCAAACTTGGTATTTAAGTTCTCAGTACTTCCAGACATGCAACATGAAGATATTAAAGAAAATTCCTCCACCAAAACTACCCTTTACATGGAAAAATGTTTGATATTTGTTATTTTCTTAAAAATTGCTCCAATGATTTTTATTAAAATAACATATGCATTGAACAAAATGCATATTTTGATTCTGAATTTTCTGGGAATAGTCTGTGAAGTCCTCTTCATTTGGAAATTATTTTATATGATTTTACATAGCAAGGTAACCATAAGAGCTAGACAAAAGCTTCATACACATACAATGAAGATCTTTTTAAGCCACAAAATTTATTTCAAATAATCTTTCCAAGATATTCATTATTAATTGTATGAGCTTTTCAATAGTTTTATAATTTTTTAAAGTGCTGTTGCTATTCATTTGTTTTTCCATATCATGCTAAGAGTATGGAATTTCAAGGCCAGCATCGAGCGCCCCAGTTTTAAACATCTGACTACCGATTCTGTTTCCCCTATCTCACATGTATCTGCATTAACAGATCTGCAATAACATTTCTGCAAATGTTTATCTCAACTAACATGGAGTAAATAGAAAAATAAGCTTTCTTAAGAATAGGAAAGGTAGAATCAGACGACTGAAAAATTCAATGCCATAGCCGGGATTTGAACCACGGATCTCCCGGTCTCCGTCTGGTTGCTCTAACCACTGAGCTACCATGGCAACATGCCGGCACACCATTAAATTCTCCAGCTGTGTGCGTGTGCGTGTGTTTGTGGGTGGGTGGGTGGGAGTGTGGGGGTGGGTGGGTGGGAGTGTGGGGGTGGGTGGGTGCATGCGTGCGTGCGAGAGAGAGAGAGAGAGAGAGAGAGAGAAAGAGAGAGTGAGAGTGAGTTATGCATGCAACATAACTCAAAAATGAAAATTTTGATAAGTGCCAAATTGGTATGCTCAGATTCTTTGAAGTTACAATATGACTTTTAAGAAAATCCCCACCCCAAAGTACCTTTAAATGGAAAATTTTTTGTTATTTTTTATTTACACAAAAATAGCTCCAATAATTCTTATTCAAACATCACATTTTTAAGATATTTGCATGATTAATAAGATGCATACCTATGTTGAATTTGTGTGAATAGCCTGTTTATGTTCTCTACATCCTGAATGAAGTTTGTATAGTTTTGTATAAACAATAAACCATAATTCAACCATTGGTTAGAATTTTTCAATATTTAGATCCCTTTAACTGCCAAAGTCTCTGCTCTTTTGTTTCTCATGATGCCATGCAGAGTATGGAATTTCTTTATTGTATTTGATACCTTCACATGGTTGAAGTATGCAGAGAAATGCATTAACTGAAGAGATGCTGTAACCTTTCTGGATATTTCTTGTTGGAATTCGGAATCTCTAGTTGGATTTGTCCTAAATTGCTCTTCTAACATTTTAAAAATAGCTTTACTTTTTCTTCTGAGGTGTTATACCAGAAGTTATTGATCTCAAAGGAGGTATCCTATCTTTGTATTTTGTCAACAGTTTTGTTTTTAAGATCCATCTTTTAACAAAGAAAAATTGGTTTGTCTTGGGATATTTCTGTATACTGAGAAAGCATTCAATAAGGTTTGGCACACTGGGCTGCTGTACAAAATAAAACCACTACTCACAGACACCTTGTTTAGAATAGTGCAGTCATTCCTCTTAAACAAAAACTTCCTCTGTTAGTTACAAAAACCATTATCTCCAATATTTGCCATGTAAGCTGGTGTTCCTCAAGGAAGCATATGGGTGTCATTCTTATACCTAATGTACACCTATGATCTTCCAAAAGATGACCATCTAAGGCAAAGGCACATGGAAATCATTAGCTAATAACCTATTGGCACCTGCTGCAAGAAGTGGAAAATTAATATGAATCCATACGTCCAAAGTAGTCCAGTTCACTTTAAAGACTAAAAAGCAAGATCACAAGATCTTGAGGGCAAACATATACCCAATGAACAATCCACATTGTATCTTAAGTCTCATACTGACAGCAAACTCAGCTGGAGGGAACATATTTACAACTTAGTAAAAAGACAACACAAAATGTTTCAGTTAAATTATTTACTTCGAGGACCATTACCATTACCACTTTATTTAAAAAGAGTAATCTATTTTTTGCTGATAAGATGATTTGGCAATATTGTTACACAATATGGAGTTAGGCCAGAATCAGGTTCCTTGCCTGACAGCGGATGCACCACAAAGCTCTCATAGGCACCTGAACACTTCAACAGTGGATTTCCCCTTCACTTCTGTTTTACTCAATTCATCACTATTTCCTACAGCATTCCTACCCATCTTCCACCACCACAACACTTTCGAAGACATGCAAACCACATTCAGATTTACTGTATCATTAACAATTTTCACACTAATATATATTCCTGGCATAAATAAATATAATTTATGAACTGTAGATTTCTGATTCTGTGGATGTAAAAGCTTGGAAATAGTAAACACAATTGCAAGAAATGAAACAAAGTCAATGGCTCAATTCTTTCTTCCTTTGTATTATTTGACATGTGGCATTGGCAAGGTGGACAACGCTGACATAATCCTTTCTTTCAAAGTTCATATGCACAGCAGATTGGGAATGAGTAGAGTATTTTAATGCTAAAGTGACATTTTCAACTTAATTCCTTTAGCTCCAACTTAGCCATATCTATAATAAAATGTCATACATTTCTGTTTAGAATGTAAAACAGAATGGTATGAGGTATACCTGCAACAACTACTCTTTAAGAGGAGTATAAGTCAGAGTAAACTGATATATTGTGCAAGCTATAGAAAAAAAATCTGATGTGTTACACTCACATGACTTTCTCTACTCTTGTACAAGCTATTTTTACAAACGCTTATTCTCCATATGCTTCATGTTAATCGAGATGTTAATCTTATTGCTAATTTTCTTGTAGATGCAAGGGGAATTGCTAGGCTTTAAGCAATAGTCAAATATTTTAAGAGCTGGTTGCTATGTGGTTCTCTTTGCATTACCAGGACAAAAAGAAAATGAATAACAAATTCCCATTTGAGAAAAAGTATAAGTATTGGAAAATTTAAGGGAATAACAAGCAATATCTCGGAAATGGTTCACTCAACAAAAAAAAATGTTTATGACATAAATTGTGTATCCTAATGCAATCTACATTTTTTGTGTAGTAAAATTTTGTCTATCTCTTATGGTTTACCAGTTATGCAAGTCATTCACAATGAAGAATACTTTTGGAGACATTTCCAGAAAATTCAAGATATACATTTTATTTGTCATGAAATTATCTTAAATATATGATATTTTAATCAAAATTGTTAAAGCCATTTTTGAGAAAATTAATATTTTCGAAAAATGTTCCATGTAAAGGGTAATCTGGGGTTTGGGGATTTTCTTGAAAACCTAAATACCAAGTTTGGTGTTTAACCGACTGTTCGTTTCTTTCTGAGTTATGCTGTTCACACACACACACACAAATGGACATGTTTCCAAAAATGCTTTTTTTGGATTCAGGGGGTTTCAAAACATATATTTCCGGTGAAATCTCGGTTATCAAATTTTTGGGTGGAATACAATACTTCCCCTACTTACTATACATAGTAGAGAAAGTAAAAATGACTCTATAGAAATTACTTCGATATTTATGGCCAGTTTATGTTTATATGTCACCAATTATATCAATGGCTTTGGCTTTAGAAACTCACTGTTAAAGTTTTGGGTTTTATTGCTTCACTAACAATTTTCAATTACATTGAAAATAATCTTTGCAAATTTAAAAAAAGCTTTGGAAAATTTCCTGATAGAGCTTATTATACTATTGAAGAATATTTACTGTAACATTCTTTCTAATTTATTGTGTTTTTTTCTAAGATACTATATTATGTATTTATATTGACTGGATTCAATTGTGAATCCACTGTATTGAATCGTAATGAATTCTAATGCTAATACATTTACAAGTTCATTCTAATTTCTAAATTCTAGGGAAGATGAATAATCGTTATTAAAGAAAATGTCCCTTTCAGCGAGAAATGAAATCTGGAATCTTTAGATTTAGATGCTAGTGTGCTATACCCACAACAGTGAAGAAACAGAGCCCATTTTTTGCTCTGTTAAACAGATTGTGTGAAATTAAAGTAATTATCACCATTGTCATTGTTTAATTTTCTGCCTTAATGATATATGTCCTACTACTGATGCATTTTGTCATGCACATGAATGTAATATCATTATACAGGTAAATCATTATTGAGGTTTTAAATCCAAGAGCAATTAGGATTTTCTTCCAATCTGTCAACTTAGTACAATGCACATATGCTGCACGCTCCACCATAGATTAGAGGCAGGGAAACTGTTATTTTGGAATGGTTTCAATGGATGCAGGTCCATTTATGCAATTCTAAAATAACAGTCCAGCTTTGCATGGATGCAATTGTTCCACTATTTTTATTACCTGTTCCAAAAGTACATTCTGATATTAGAGAGTATGCTGGTTACAAAAAAATAAGTCACAAGTATATAGATAAGATGCAAGACCTCATAACCCTCCCTGCTTTCAAGTTCTAATGGAAGCAACACTCGCTAAAACATCTTTTGATCAATCAAATTTAATCATGTACTTTTTAATGACACAAATGCAAGCCATTTATGCCAATGCTCTTTGTGAACTAATAATCATTAGCATCATGAAGCTTTTACAAGATGGTTACTATGTTAATAATGGATGTTTTAACATGAGTTAAGTGAGCAGTAGTTATAGGTATTTAATTGTAATGCATGCAATATTAAGAGTCTTCTTTTTCCTTTTAAGTATTATGTCCTATGGCCTGTTACAAATTCACAGTTGAATTTTCAATCCTACATTTCCTTGGATGATCTCTTCTTGTTTGGGATAAGCAAGGCACACCTTTTGAGATTGTACACATCTGATGCAGATGATTTAGACATTTGTTCTGGTAATGCTGTATGTGGTCAATTACAGTCTAATTGCAATTCTTCCATTATTTCCTTGTTAAGTTTATGATCTCATGGGATATCCTGCTATGTATCTAATAAATTTCATTTATTTTTAATATAATCAACTGAAAAATTCTTTCTTAATGTCCATGTCTCAATGCTGTACAGGTCTCACCAAGATCTTGTATAACAGATTCTAGGATGTCTTTGAACTAAGGAAGGTTTCATAATGCCATTAATTATTCAATTTTGGTGTATTTAGAAGTTTTCCATAGAATGTACTGTTTCATCAAAAAAGGATAATGTTGTTGTTGTTCACCAATGGCACTGGAGATTATTGATCTGCATTTTCCCTCTGGCTTCCCAATATGAAGTCTGTAAGTTATCACTTTTAAGGCCTTTGCATTTGGCACGTTTGTTCAGGATGACATCTTCTTCACAGAGAGTGCACTTGGGTGTAGGTAGGCATCCTATCTTGTAGAGGTGTTCTGTAAGGCAATTGTGGCCAGTTGCCATCCTAAATAATGCCACTGCAGTTTTCCTTAGTATTTATACTTTCTCTACTATGTACAGTAAGTAGGGGAAGTATTGCATTCCACTAAAAAATTCAATACGAGATTTCACCGGAAATACATGTTTTCAGGACTCCTGAATCCAAAAAAGCATTTTTGGAAACATGTCCGTGTGTGTGTGTGTGTGTGTGTGTGTGTGTGTGTATGTGTGTGCGTGTGCGTGCGTGTGTGTCTGTGAACAGCATAACTCAGAAATGAACACTCGGATAAACATCAAACTTGGTATTTAGATTCAGTATCTTCCAGAGATACGACACAAAGGTTTTCAAGAAATCCCCCACCCCAGATTACCCTTTACATGGAACATTTTTTGAAAATTTTAATTTTCTCAAAAATGGCTCTAACAATTTTGATTAAAATATCATACATATATGATACTTTCTTGACAAATAAAATGTATATCTTGAATTTTCTGGGAATGTCTCCAAAAGTATTCTTCATTGTTAACGACTTATGCATAACTGGTAAACCATAAGAGATAGACAAAATTTTACTACACAAAAAACGTGGATCGCATTAAAATACACAATTTATGTCATATACATTTTTTTTGTTGAGTGAACCATTGCTTCGAGATATTGCTTGTTATTCCCTTAAATTTTCCAATACTTATACTTTTTCTCAAATGGGAATTCGTTATTCATTTTTTTTTTTTCCCCTGGTAATGCAAAGAGAATGGAATATTCCACATAGCAACCAGCTCTTAAAATATTTAACTATCGCTTTAAGCCTACCAATTCCCCTTGCATCTACAAGAAAATTAGCAATAAGATTAACATGAAGCATATGGAGAATAAGCGTTTGTAAAAATAGTTTGTACAAGAGTAGAAAAAGTCATGCGAGTGTAACACATCAGATTTTTTGTATATCAACTCTGTCCTTAATATTCTTATAATCTTTATCTTTTAGTTTATATTCTTGTTCAAGTCTCTGCTGCCTTTTGAAATGTTGTTTAATGTTATTTTGGGGAACAACGTAGACCACCTCCATGTGGTGTTCCCTGGGTAACGCTAAATGGACTACTACACAGGCATGCTTCCCAAGCCAAAAAAGTTAAAAAGGATAACGCGTATTCAAGATATGTAAATGAAATTACTCTTTCTAAGAATTTTTAATCCAAACACATTTTGGTAGGTATAGGATATTTTTCTAAGAAGGCCATAGCTTTTTTTCTCTTTATTGATTTTTATATCATACCTAGATCCAATTTTGTTAAAATTATGTACAGAATGATGTAAATCATCTTTTGAGTATGTTGAATGCAGGATGGGAGGTGAAGAGGAAGGAGGGTAGCATCATCTTCATGCTTGGCAATATTCATAACAAAGGAAGAATGATGATTTGATGCGAAAGAACTGGCGTTAATCGTGTTATGGTTATGCTTAAATGCTTGTGAACATAGTTAACCTCTATTTTGGAGTGATTATTTTGAACACAGTATTTGTTTGGAACTGGAACGGTCAGAACTGTAACCATTTTCCCAAAACATATCAGAGATACTTCCTTTGCTAAGCACACAATATTTAGTAAAAAAAATTCAATAATTATTATTGATTTCAACTGTTAGATAAGAGTTTTGGTTTCCTAATAAATGAAACACCAATATAATGTTCTGAATATTACCATGAAATGCCCCTAATGCTTTAAATCCCTGCCTCTGAGAAGCTCTAAGTAAAACTGTTATCTAATGCTATAGGTACTCTTAGGACATAAAAACAAGATAGTTTTCATCAAGGTTTATTTATTAACATTTCTGGAAGGTAGATAATTATGGAGAGTTGGGAGTTGTCTACAAACAAAGAAGACAAAGGTATCTATCAGCTTTTAAAAAACATGGCAGTCAAAACACTTCTTAAATTTATGCAAAAAGGTACAAAAGAAGAAAAAAAAACACAACTGAACACGATATAAATATAATAAATGATCATGTTATATTTTTTAAGCATATAATAATAAATGATAATATTGTCAACAGCTACATCATTAATAAAAGTGCTGGGACTACCCATGTCATTTTAACATTTCATTTACATAATTATATTCTCTGGTTCTAAGGGTACAACGTGGCACAAACTCAAGCTCCTGACACAGCACTGGAATCAAACATTTATTTGGAAGATGGTAGAACTGCACAGCCACAGAGGGAGGGAAGGAAGGAAGGAAGGAAGGAGGACAAATTTTTCCTTAAAGTTATTACAGAAAATACACAGTTGTACTGACTATAACACTGGTCTGTAAGGTAACTCCAAGCACATACCATTGCTGTAAATAAAATTACTCTGCCTGGGCAAACAGAATAAAAGCTGCTCTACACATAGTCTCCATTCAGTCTTCTGTTAACATTCAAGATATTCTGCCCATCTAATGGCCGATATTAATTCCTAACAGCATAGAATGTATTGCAAACTGTGTATACTATTACTCCATGGTGTATGACATTAACACAGCACTTGCCATCATAGAGCTCAAGGGGCCATATTCATAGATTTCACCTTGTCTGTCTACCACCTCTCACCTGTGGACTAAGCTTGCCTTACAAAGTTATCATATTCATAGATGCTGAGCATGCCAAGGTCGTCAGATCAGCATCATCTTTGAAATATTGTTACTACTCAAGACATATATCTTTAACATTGTTTACTTGTGCCAACGCAGCAACTATTCCTAAATGTCCAGAGTAGTACATGATGAACACTGCTAATGCATACAAACCTACAGTGCAACTCTCTCTTGTTCATTCTAGCATTTTAAGCTTGCCTAGAGGTGGTACACACATAAAATGGCTTGCATATATATAATGTTGGCCTTTGAAGGGTACAGAAGAATGTGGAATGTCAAGAAAATATTTTTATCAGCAAAGGCTGTTAAGTTCAAGTACTATTTACCTTTATAGCGAGTAAATATAAATACAATACTAGTTTCTCTGTTTAAACAGCTTTTGAAACTTTGTCAAATAAAGTGTCGGGTAAAGCAGTTATCCCATTATTATTTCCATTTTTACTGACTTCTCCTTTTTCCTCTGTATCCTTTCCATGTGCAATATAAAATTTTAATACACATACTGCATGCTTAAAATCATAAGGATATATTTACAAACCAGCTCTGAATAAAAATCATTGAAATATACTATTAATTCTCCCTTATTTGGATAATTCAAACATTTATGCACCATAAAAGCTTCATTATGGCCCAGTTTCATCAACATATGTTAAGAGGTAGCAAGATGTTAAAACTGCTTTAGCATTAACTAAAATTTTGTTTAATGAACCAAGGTTAGCTTTGTATGATGAATGTCATGTTAATTTAACATCATGTTTCCTCTATGTTACGCATTTTAATAAATGCTAATGTTATAAAATGGATGCCGTAAATCAAGCTGCAGATGATTAATTACATTTGCAATTATAAAATACTAATTTACAGAATAAACAGCTAGAGACAAAGAATTAAAATTAAGAAGAAAACATTCAAAGACAATGGTCAGCAAGCTTATGGACAAAGAACAAGGGAAAATAGAAACCTAACACAAAAACATGTCTTGGTAAAGTTTTACTGTAACTGAGCAGGTTATGGGCAATTCTCAGTTGTAACAAATGAAACATATTTTGCTAAGCTAAGTGTTAAAAACCCTCAAGAGAGTATGGAGAAGTGAAATAGCACTGAGAGATACAAGCATCATACTACATTTATTTCTACAACATGCTGAATGGTACAGAGGTACTAGCCATAAGACTGACTGCACTACAGTGAAATCTGTATCATGTTTCAACTATGCTGCTTGTAAGTTGTAATATTCAGATTTTAATCTATTCTTTCATTTAATTTTTTTGACAACACTGATGGAATTTAAAAAATTACTCTATCCTCAAAATTATATGGATTCCTCAAGCATTTGCACCAAAAAGAGCAATGTATGTAGCACTCAAATTTTCAGATGAATGTTTGTCAATTAAATATAGTATGTACCAATGCAAGTACAGATCCAGAGCATGGCAGAAGGGGTGAATGTGTGATGGTAATTGTATTTAGAACTTACACTTTTTGCAATGTTTTTCACTTATAACTTAAGACTTGCCTTAATACTATGATGGCTGAAATCCAGATTAATATAGATATAAGAAGTGATTCAGAATAACTTTTGGATAAATCTACAAAGCATTCTACGTTAGACTTTATTTTCTAGATTGATGCAAATTTTGTGGCTTAATAACCACATTAATTAGAAACACAATATATGTAAACTGATCCAAACAGCACTAAAACCTTTTCAGTGATCTATTAGTTTCTAATATTTATTCACAAGGAATAAATAATAATAATGTTCTGGTTGGACTGTTCAATGGAGATAAGTTATACTTTTATTTAGTAACATTATTTGGTAACCAAAATTGCTTGCTACCTCCCCCACTTAGTCAAACTCTGGATCTGTCCATATCAAGTTTTTGGATATAATAGATCAGTAAAATGACCTATATTGAAATCAAGGTCCACTTATATACTTTTTTCTTTATGGGAGGCAGAATCACGACTTCTACCCTCTAAACAAGAAGGTACCTTTTTAGTGATAATGGATACCTCTTGAGAAAGTAACATAACTGTGTTGTTATATCTTAAAACAGGAATCAAAATTGCATCAGTGCAAACAAATATGAGGTCTAAGAGTACGCTTTCTCCTATAGAGTAGCTTTTTTGTTGTGTGATTTATTCCCTCTCGTCACATCCGAAGCTGCAAGATACAGATACCAGCTTCTTGATCACACCATGGATATTAACAGCAAGATAGTTAAAAATTTTGGTGAGAAACTTGGTGGCAGTTGCAATACAATGTTAAAATTTAAACATGATATTAACAACATATTATATATATTATATATATCATCTGTTGATGAAATTGTGCCTATGTGTGGGTAGCTATTTTATGTCGCAGATTAGTTTTTAAAAAAAATTGGAACAGGTTTTTTTTTTTTATATATATAGTATTCAAGTCTGTTTGTACAGTAACCTCACTTATGATTTAGATTGAGTCACACTTTTTTACACTCACCTTCACTAATTAAAGTTACATAAAACAGAAACGTTTTCAAGGGCATTCATCCTCATCGTCAGCGACTGGCACTGTTAATAACGCTTCTGTTTTTAATCTTTAACCTCACTTGTGTTTGTATGAATCTTACTTCAATCGTCGTCATTTTACTGTTGGTAAACTTGTTCCATGTGGTACAAAACAGTTGTACTTTAATACTTTGAAGGACTTTTGCCATATGTAATAACTTAATAAATGAAAACTGTACATAGTGAGGATATTACAATATGGTAATTAAGTCAGGTGTTTAGTATACTATCATTACTTACATAAGTGAAGAGATAACTATATATAATTTTGAGTCAATTGCTTAGTACCTATCTTCACTTATGTATGTGTATAGCCTCCGTTTATATAAGTAAGGTTTTTTTCTCTTATTTTTGCAAACTGGCAAAAATATAGATACATCCTTATGCTCCTAAGCTTATGGTGTCTTTTTCTCCATGTTATTGGCTTATATTGTACATCAAAACCACATCTCAAACCCAATTTTGCAAAGATAGCCTACCCTTGAACCAGCCTTCCAAGAAAATTAATTTTAACTCACTCTTTGGCATGCAATTCTTAAAAGTTGCATTTTATAAATACAGAGTCTTAGTCCACTGTTAATAACTGGAAGTTGCTAGTCAGACCATACGAAAACATCTATGAATACTGCCCATGGTCATTTTTTCTATTTTTGCTTTAATTCAGTACCTCTCCTTCCAATCGTAATAATAATAATTATAATATGCTCATTAATATATGTAATATTATTCTCTATCCACAGCTGGCTTTAACAACAGAAACAAAGATTATAGTGTATAGCAAGATCATATACTCAGTCTATGTACAAAACATTACAGTCATTTTACCCACCTTCTCGTATATCATTGCACTTTGTTTTTCATTTTCAGGAAATTGATCAACTGATGCCAAGTACTCCAAAACAAGTCCGTGTCCTCAACTTATTTACATTTTAATAAAATTAATAATATTAATTGTACTTTGGAAAAAAAGTCAATGCACCATTCTTCTTTCTCCTAAGAAAAATCATCACATACCTGATCTCACTTGAGATCATTTGGTTCAATGCTTCTGCATTGTTCACTTTTAAATAAATGTGAAAAATTAAAATGTACGATAACACGACAGTCTTTGACCTCCAGCTCATGGCACTACATCGGAATTATCTGGACTAGTATCAACTGGCCTGCACAGTCTTGTGGTAGATTTCCTGTGCTGTCGCTTCACACAGCACAGGAATAGCTATCGTTGCTTGCACTGTCAGTGCAACCTTGCCGTTGAGAGCTGAGTTGTCTCGCTGCGCTTTGGAGGAGGTGGAGGCGGCCTCTTCTTATTTGCAATTGCCATGGCAACACTGCTAGCTTGCTGTCTAGAATAGTAGTCCACGTTACATGATGTAGCACTGGATGGGAGAGAACCGACGGTGCCTGGTGCTGCAGGCTGATTTCTTGACAAAGGACTGGTCATGTATGTCACTTCCTGAACTCCAGGATTCCGAGTTCCAGACAAGTACACATTTTCATATAAATTATCACGATGGTTTGCACCACCATAATGCTCTTGAACCCAATTGCTCACATTCGTTTCACGGTAATCTGCCACGGGAGGTGGAGGGTCTCTAAAACCAAGCACCTCATGAGGTGTTGTGCTTGTATCCAATTTGCACTTCTGTGCTACCTGCCACTTCTTCCGCATGATGCGTTGTAGATCCTTAAGGAAGTCTTTGGGAGGAGGAGTTAAGCTTGAATCTGCATCTGAAAGCTTCTTCGGCGACGGTACAGCTGATAACCGTGTGCTTTCACTGCGTTTGGGTGGTAGTGGTTTTTTGTTTCGACCCACACTGCCACCAATTGTTGGTGATGGGGGACCACATGATATTTCCTCTGGTGTAAAGTTAAAAGATATTTTTTTCGGAGCTGTTCTTGTGCGTTGTTTAGTCAGTAGTATTGGACTCTTGGGCACAGATGGTGGTGAAGAAGGAGTTGCTGGGCTGCTTGGACTGGTTGCATTACCGAGAGAAGCTTTGCGGGCCATGAGAGGAGAACCTGCCTTGAGCTCAGCCAAGTAAGGAGGTACAGCATAATGTGCAGCATCATTACTGGCTTGTCTTGTTAGTGAACCCTGTCGAGACACTGTTGGTGAAGGTTTTAGAGGCATGCGTGGTGTGGAAGTTCGAGGACTGGATGGAGGCGAGAAGCATGGAGGACATGTTCTGGTTGGAGTGGTCGATGGAGATAAAGCATTCGTTGGAGTGGAAGAAGTTGAAGACTGAGGTGTCAGTGGAGGTGGTGGCGGCTGCTGTTTGCGAAGTGTAGAAGAGTCAATACAAGGACTGGGTGGCGGTGGTAATGAAAGCAATGAAAGGGAACTGCCACCCAGGTCAGAGTATACTGGCAACTCCGATGGCGGTGGAGGTGGCGGCAAGGAATCTAAGCTCAAGGTGCTCTGGAACATCTCAGGGGGAGGTGGGGGAAGCTGATCATCCAAAGATGGTTCTTCTTCTGTACTGACAGGCACGGTGTTTTCAGGAACCCTGGAGGGAGATTCTACAGGACTGGGTCTTTCCCGAATGGGAGTTGAGGCACTGGAGGATGAACCAGAATTTGGCCGTGATGCCTGATGATGATGGCTGTGGCAACGCTTCAATGTGCTAGAGTTGCTGCCGGACTCTTCTGAGCTCAGATTGGAAGACCTGCGCCGACTTTGTCGTACTCCACTCCTTGTCAAGGTACCACTCCATGTTTCTGATTCTGGAGGTGAAGATGATTCCACTACAGTTTCTCCAACCTACCAACATATACATTACATTTATTACGCAACAAAATAGATCACATAACACTTTTTTCAGAGACTGAAAAACAAGCATCAATAAGTAAAAAAACATACCTGAATATAAATTTAAAA
The DNA here is from genome assembly GCA_030765065.1 of Deroplatys truncata. Lineage (NCBI taxonomy): Eukaryota > Metazoa > Arthropoda > Insecta > Mantodea > Mantidae > Deroplatys > Deroplatys truncata. Next base: position 82,034,865 of record CM060978.1, read on the forward strand.
TCATTGAAACAAATAACTAAATTATGGAAAATGAATTGACCTTAAGCACTCATATTCCTCACTTAAAATTACCGAGTCAACCAACAGATGCGAATGGGGCAAATAGGTTCTTCATAGGTTCTAATTTGGTAAGTTGAGAATACGAGTGCTTAACATTGATTCATTTTCCATAATTTAATACTGGAGCATGTTTCAAGGACAATAAACTCAAATTTATCATTAGAATGATTACTTATAGCAATTACACAATACCAGGGTGGTTTGTAAACACTAATAATAAAATGCAGTAATACAAAGAGCAGAGTATAATCATAAAATTAATGAGTGAACCAGTTCAAAACATGTTTTTGCACCACCTACAAAAATGTGTGCCATACTTCAGGAAACACCATCCCTATCCTCAGCAGTCTATCTCCAGGATGGGGATGACGATACCACAAACATGGTATAAATAGTGAAATAAACACATGCTTTTAAACAGGTTGACTCATTAATACTATAGTCTGAAAATTTCTTGGCCTGTGAAAGAAAGCACAAAATTTTTATTAAATCTAGTTTAATATTTAGAAGGAGTATCTTTCAAATCAATGACCAACAATACTCATTTACATTTTTACTCTATTTTTCTAATTCATTAAACACTCGTCTGAGTTATCACCTCCAAATTTGAGATAAATCTTTGTCTAGCAAGTCATTTTTTCAGGTTTGGGAGGAGGCAAAACGCCACTGGAGGGACAGTATAGTCCACAAGGTTGCAGTTTGAAAAACAAATTAAATTTTTATTTTATTATTAAATTTAAATGTTCCTATTGCAAATGAAGAAGTGTGTGACTGTTGATATCACCTGAACAACTGAAATAAAACAAATCTTCCCACAGCTAGAAAGTCTCTCACCCTGGCCAAAGAATCAAAACTGCATTCCTTTTCACTCAATAGCACTGATGACCATGTTACAGCCATGCTAATGAATATACAATTCAAAGATACTTTGTGCTAAATTGCATTATGAAAAATAGTTTTTAATGATATGAAAGGTTTCAAAATTTTGATGCAAATCTTTAGCATATCTTATTTAGTGGAGTGCATATGTGCAAGATAACCTAGTTTAAAAGTTTAAATACATTTCATGTTATCCGTGGCGTACATCATTTTACTAGTTCATTAAATGGTAGAAGTCAACAGAAATATATAAAAAAACTTAAGTAAAAGGGAAGATGGCTACAGCTGTTTGCCAAAACACTATGCAGATGACCCAAGTACAAATTCTCTTGTTAACAATGCCAAACATCATTGCTATATATGTAATTTTTGGAAGCAACAAACCTCTTTCAGTTGCCTTGTGATTGACGTGAGGGGTAACTTGGGGTTCATGGATGGTTTCCGTTTGATGGTTCCTGTTGTAGGAAAGTCGCATTCAAAGGCCACTTCGCAACACGATGAAGGTGCTCCACCATCACTTAAACATCCACTGGAGCTTGAGCTAGATGCCCTGCTGCGTGATGAGTCCCTCCTGCATAATCTGCCACCTCCTTGCGGTCCTGCTTAACATAACACAACATAAATCAACACCACTGCTTTTTTTTGCAGAGAATATAGAACATTTAAAAAAATGTGTTCATATTTAACATACATTATTTATGCTCTCTTTTTTTTTTAACTTTAATTACTGTATGTGGAATATAATGTTCTCTCTTTAGATGCAACCATTCAGAAGTGTCTCAACATCAACAAGTGGGAAGACAATAAAATAAACTAGCAGAGGCATAATTTGTAGTTTGAGCAATGAAGTTCATTTTTGTAAAATGTCTGCAACATGTAGATACATCAAATTTAAAAAATGCATGATGCATTTCTGGGAGAACTCTCCAAGATTCCATGTACATGTTAAAATATTTTACAAATTCGTAGTGCTTCACTGTATTTATTACAACTAAAAAAAGAAGAAAAATGGCAGATGGGAGGTTTAAACTTTAAAAGTTTAAAATTTAGTATTAAAATATTTACACAAATGTTTCTTTTGCTGAAGTGGGTATAACATTCTTTTAGGTGGTCTGTGTATTCATTACCACTTAAAATGAAGTATATGAAAAGAGTTGACTGCAGGAGTGGCTTCTGGGGTAGTGCCACTGTGTCATGGTACCACTTTCATAAGGAAAGAAAGAGAAGTGTATAGGAATTGTGTACAAAGAATTGTTTCCATGTATGTGTTCCCTCATTTAAACAGGTCCGTTAAGCAGTGTGCGCTCTGCCGGTAGCTTTCTACACTCATAAGTGCTGTGTATAAGGCTAGAATGTATGTTTCTACACAGTTCTTATGGGACAGGTGGAGCCAAGATTGCTCGGACTCAAAGCTTATATTTCACTCATTAGAGCACAATAAAGCACAGAACCCAGTGAAAATAGTAGAATATATATTCCACGCTCAACCTTCCCATAATGCAGTGTTACCACCTAGCTGCAGGTTCATGCTAATGCATTTGGAAATGCAAATTAATGCCTTAATTAAATTAAATGCAGAAAGAATACACTAAAATATCCTTACAAATAAAAATATATGGTTTTGAATATAATTATGTTGTTAGGCTTTGAAACTAAGAGGCATTACTTCAATATTTGTATATTTCACAGCAGTAGGGTTATTGGTAATGGTTGATCTTATCCAGCACAGAACAAAAAGCTAACATATTCAACAAATGGATTTGTGACTATGAGGAAAACAGTGCTCTTGTTTTGCTTTCCTTGCATGTTATTTGGGGGAGATGTCCATTGGTAAGACCGGAATAATTGATATGGGCATACCGCATCACTCATTAGAGCACAATAAAGCACAGAACCCAGTGAAAAGATATATATATATTCCGCGCTCAACCTTCCCATAATGCAGTGTTACCACCTAGCTGCCACTTCATGCTAATGCATTTGGAAATGCAAATTAATGCCTTAATTAAATTAAATGCAGAAAGAATACACTAAAATATGTTCTAAAAGGAAAGTACATTCAGTTCTTGTCAATTGCCTAATACATTCGATGTTACCGCATGAAGTTGGTAAACATATAATTCTGAGGGATTTGTTTTCAGTTTTTTTTTTGGGGGGGGGCGATGCCAATGGAACGCCTCAATGCTGCCACTGGTTGTCTGTCAGTGTTTTACTGCAACTTGTTAAAAGACTCCAGCCACATTGGAATGACACTCAACTCACTATTGCTAAGGATGTACCTAGTATGAATATATAGTCCTGCTTACTACAAGGTTATATATATATTTATGCAGTTAGCACCTTCCTGCACATTTCAAGAACTTATTCTAGATGGTAGGTATGTAGGAACATAATCTTCTTCAATAAAGTGTCTCTAATTTCTTGGGTAGCAAACGTGAGTGAAAAAGTCACATTTATATGTATTGTTGTTCAACTAGTGCTGAAAAGATAGCCAGAGTTTTGAGATTGAAGCTTTAAACACAAATAATATCCCTCTGTTTGAAAGGGTTACTTTTGTCACACCCAATTGTTTTTGCACCGCTCCTATCTTGGGAAATTGTTTATTCTTATTTAGTTTAATTTATATTAAGTTTATGCTACTGCTCCCTTACTATACATATAAATTAGACGAAGGGGGCTATAGATATCATCCGAGGAATTATAACATAGAACAGTAATTAATCTACAGTTTTGTCATTTTCATTTATTTCTTACGTGCTTCATGTTGCCACAATTTAGCATTTTTGTTTGGTACAAGCTGGGTTTTACACTCAAGTTAAGACTTCTCAATAACAGCTGAATAACTGACACACATGCCTCATTCAGCTATGGTATTTATGCACTTGCTACACATGTTATCTTCCATATAAGCATAATTACCAACAATATAACTTGTTTTTATTTCTACTTATTGGATGTTTAAATCAAAATAAGATATTTTTTTAAAACTATTTTGGGAATTACAGTGAAGTTTTTATAAATGCAAAAATTAAGATTTTTATTATTCTAGCTTTACTTTTTCACCAGAAGTTCATTGCAGAAACATTATGCACTACACTCTGCAGCTGGCCTGATCTTCCCCATCAAGTGTGATTTTTCCATCCATTCGCAAGGAAAGACACACTGTTGCCAAATATCCCTGCCTTTGAAAACGTTTTCTAAAAACTTATGAAATGCAGACCAAAAGTGTTCATATACTTTTAGATGTTTACTGAGCTCTCTCTGGTTTAAAGGATGACACCTATGCCCCTTCCAGCCAATACAAAGTAATAGAAGAAGAAAAGGCAATAATTTACCTGGTAAACCATCTGTCGTGCTATGATTGCAGGTAGGTGTGGTGGGCTGATCTGCATCATGTTCTGATTCAGAGCCAGGAGTTCCAGCAGGTTGTCCTGTTGCTATGGAGCTCACTGAACACGATCTTGCATGTGCTAGTAAATCCAAATCTTCTTGTGCCAGATCATCAACTAATGATCTATAGCTGTCTAAAAGTTGTCTTCCATGCTGCAAACACAAAAGTTATGCTTCAATGTAAAAATAAGCCAGAAAGGATAAAGATCTATAACCAAGAGTCCTATGAAAGCAGTTTTAAGACTGTGTGTAACACTTCCTATACTAGACAGAGGAAATATTGCAGACCTCCCATGAATTTGATACATACATATATTTAACCTCTGGTTAATTGTTTTGAATACCTAGCCTAGCCATAAATTCTGTTACAAAGTTTTTTTTATAGTGGTAACAATGTATTATAAAATCACTGAAAACTTCTGCCAGAACACTTCGACCTTGCCACTGAAGATGTCTGCCATAGTCGCAGATGAAAATGCCACTGCCGACTTCAGGGATTGCTTGAGAGACTCAATATTGGCGTTGAGGTCAGGGCCGTTAGAGGGCCAGTCTTGGATAGCAATAAAATCTGGAACATTTTCAAGCTAATATTGAGAGGAACTTGCCTTATGAGCTGGTGCAGAATCTTGCTGGAAGGTCCAGTGCCCATTCTTGAACAAAGTGATGTTCAAGTCTTTTACCGCAACCTCAAAAGGGGTTGTTTCATATACTCTGGCCATTGTCTTTAATCCCTTTTGGCAGAAACGCACCTTTGTGACACCATCATAGCTTACTAGACACCAAACCATCACTGAGGTGGGATGGTGGCCCCTCTGGATCTTTGGGGCCTGTTCACAAGCTTCTTCAGAAGTCCTGGATACACTCAGTGGTTGAAGCTCTGTTCATTTGTGGAAATTTGTTCATCCATAAAAAGGATTTTTCTGTGCTTGCTGTTAGCGTAATGCTCAAGTAGGCATTTGCATTTTGACTCTCTCTGCTGCTTAAAGTTATGGAGTTAAAAAATATGCAGTACCCCGGTGACAAGCCTTCAGCCCAAGATCTTGTCTGAGCAATCTGGACATTAATCTCCAGGAGATGTTCATCTCACAAGCCATCAAGCATTGAATTTCTGCTAATATACTGCTTTCACCACTGCCCTGATCCTCACAGAGCATGGACATCCCAATCTTAGTCGATCAGCAATTGTACCACTTTCATTAAAGCGCTCAATGGTATGGTACACAAACATCCTACTGATTTTCAGCTGCAAAAGTGTCTGAAAAATCTCAGATGGCAATTTCCCAACTCTATGGAGAGCCATGACTGCAGCATGATTTTCATAATCTCCCCAATCCATGACTTAACCTTTAACTAGGTTGTTCACTTGGTTACAGTTGAAGTCAATAATGTATATGGTATAGTTTAGCAGCAAGCACGTTATCTGACCTCCACAACACCTGGTACAGTACCTATTTGTAACAGAACTTATGGGCCCGACTGTGTAATGATATAAAAGAGCTGTATATATGCAACATTTTTTTAAACAGCTACATGTTTCTTATTTTACAATACTTAGTGTATTGACAGCTTATAGCCCACACAGAATATGTAAACTTATCTTAATAATGTTTTACCTTTGCAAGGCGAATGCCCATAATCCAGCGATTCAGAGATGCCTGATCCTCAGCACAGAGGAACTTGATGTACTTGCTAGATTTTGGTTGCTGCAAGCGAGGGTGCTTGATGGCAAAACAGAAGTCTGTTGGGGCTTTGAATTTCTTTCGCCATCCTACACCATGGTATACCTGCAAAACAAAATACATACTATTCACGAGGAGGATCTCTCAATTTACATTTTATTGGTAACATTTAACAAGAACACAAATTAATTTTTCAGTTACTTAGAATACCAATATCACGTTCTCATTGACTCTTCACTCTTCTTAGAAGGAAACTATTTATTGATTCAAAAAACATAAAATGGAGCTGCTTACTTTAGCAAGTTGCCAATGACATACCTTACCATATCAATACATTTTATATACCAGGGTGGACCATTTAAGCTGAGATTGTACAATATCTCCAAAACTAAGCGTTGTAGAAAGAAATGTCTTTAATAAAAGTTGCTTGATATTATGGAGAAAGTAAATTCCATTAGTCATGTTTTATTTGGAGGAAGTCATGATAGTCATTTTAAGGTCAATTTAATTTCTTTAAATGGGAACCTACAATTAGGGTCAAATTAAATTGACCCTAAAATGACCGTCACAACATCCTCCAAATAAAACATGACTAATGGCATTTACTTTCTCCATAATATCAAGCAACTTTTGGCATTACTTTCCACAATGCTTAGTTTTGGAGATATTGTACAGTCTCAACTTAAATGTCCACCTGTATAATTTATATAATCTGAGTTTATAAAATATATCTCATGAATTTTATTCAGATTCATATAAAAAAGAAAAACATTCTCACATAGGTAATTAATTACTCTTGATTTACGTCTATGTTTTATAGATGTAATGATAATAATTGACACCATATCACTTATTATATTGGCCATTTATGTTGACCTAATTTATGAAAAAAGTTAAATACATCCTTGTAAATAATTCCACGGGCACCAAAAATAGGAGACCTTGAACTTGGAAATGACATTGACCGAATTAAGATATTTCTCTTTCAAGAAAGGAATATAACTTTCATAAATGGTCTTCATAATATGTTTAAATAAACTCATATTAACTTTGCATAGTTTTGGACCTCCTGTGCAATCATTATATGCAGTTGTTTGTAGAAGTCAAAAACTGCCTATGTGGTAGTGTCATGGTTGCAGGGACTGGTGATACACATAAATCGGCACAATAATGAAATGCTAGCTAGTGCATGCTATCAAATCTTTAAAATCAAGGATTAGGTTTATCCAGTGTATGCAATCTTTTTGGTCTGCATTGCTGTATTGTGCTTAAGGCACAATTATAGGGGTGGTGCACACAATGCATTGCTAACACTAAATGTGTGCACTCAACCTTGAAAATATGTAAATATTTCTGCACACCACTAGTGTGGAGCCAGAGACTAATAGCCTCATCGTTTACTCATATAAAAAATTAATAAGCAGTGGATGATCCAGCGTGACTCAATTCATTTATAGTTCTTTTTTCCTTTACTCTATCTATATATGTTAAAAACTTATTTGAGATTTCCACAAAACAGCGCAAAGTTGTTTTTCTAACTGCAATTAGCATGTAAGCTGTATAAGTAAACAAATAAATGAATCGGAAGGTAATGTAATGAGTAGCACAATTTCATGCAAACCAATGCAATCAAATGTCTGGTTAACTGTTTTATATAATGATATAAAAGGACATGTATGTTATATTCACTTACCAACAATAACTATTTGGAAGAGAGCAAGATGTATTTCAAGTTAGTGAGTGGATGCTTTGACATGTTAATTATATACTCATAGGTTGTTCTTGCAAGTGTTTACTGGGCCATTAGCATTCAACAATTCAATAAATATGTTCTTGCATATACTTGATTCAATTACCTGATTTACATCAAATGTAGCTAGACATACAAGATCTCTAGAAGATTTAACCTTCTCTTTAGGCCAATAGTACAGCCCTGAAGCTCTCAGTACAAAATGGTGCTTCTTCCAACCTTTCTTGGAGTCAGCCTTGAGGAACAATGGACCTTCTACTTCTGGTACTCCCACTCCTGTACTTGAGAAGAACTCCTATAAAACAGAAGAGATTAAAATGTTATTTATTTTTACTTTAAAATGTATCTTATGTATTCAGAAGACAATATATGCAAACAAATGAGGTATAAATAAAGAAACAAATACATGAATAGCAATGCACAATTTATCCGCATTTTACATAGTTACTTGTGGACTTAACATAGCGACCTTTTTAGCTAGGAGAAGGGAGACTACCTTCCCATTCCACTTATAAATTTTATACACCAAAAGAATTGTTTTGGTGTCAACCATTGCCAGACTTTAACAAGCATGAATTTTATAACATTTTCTTACTTCTCACTTCCTACTTGTATGCTCTTATATGCGGATGTATTGTTGGAAGTGAATGTCTTTTATATTTTGCCCATGGTTAAGTGGCAAAACACCTCCCTAACATGATATCAAGAAATATCAAAATCCTAGTCCATGGAAAAATACTCCAACTTTATAATTCATTAAATACTTATAGTTTTAAATAATAACCCAGTGAGAGAAATTATGCTTATCAGCTTTTATCTAACAGTGGTTGAAATAAATATTTTATTTGGGACATTTATAACCCCTTTAGGGAAATAATTCTGTGACACGAATGTTGTACATGAAATTTCATAGTAAAGAGTCATTATTCTTATGTGAAGTGGCAGTGGGTAAAATGCCACACAAATGCAATTTGAGCTTATGGATGCTCATCCGCTTTTACCCTAACCAAAAATTATTTTGATAGAAATACATAATAACGACAATGATGATGATAATGGCCACTACCGCCACCACCTTTCTTATTATTGTATATCCCCCACTTTAAATCTGTAATGAAATACAAATGTGCTCATGAACCCAGTGTGAGAAAATTCACGAAAGTGGTTATATAGAGCAGTTAAGAGCAAAAAATGACATTACAACTCTGCTAAGATACACATTATAATCCTTTGTGTGTGGACAGCTGGATGGGCAGGTTATTATGCTATGTTCTGTCCACAAAATAAATATGATATAATCTCTCTTAAAAGATCTTGTATAAAGTTGAAATGCTTAAGCTTTAACTTATTGAAACAAAATGTACTAAGTTTGACAATGCCTGCCAAAAGACAGTAGGTGACTAGCTTTCTAAATCAAAGCTGCTTTTCATCCAAGGTAAACTTTCATAATTTAATGCACGAGAATCTCAGTTTTTTCACTTCAAAGCTGAATACTTTTTGCCATGGCATGTAATACAAATACCAGACAGTAGTGATCACTGTAAATGAGCATGCTACTTGGATCGCAGTATGTTAAAAAGCAAAATAAAATTCTGTATTCAGGTCAAAAGAGAAAATTAAACCCACAGGACAGCAATGAAATCAAAATGATACCTCAAGAAACTACTTATTGCTTCACAGGTGAAGTACAAAAATCCAGATGTGACAATGAGACCACTGGAAACTGCAGATAAATGATTGATTAAATTTATGGTGTTTTAATGTTTTTTATAGCTACATATTTTATTAACCAGCAACTGCATTGTGCTGAATCAGCTTAGCTCAACTCAGTTCATGTGCGCTGATGTTTCTGCACAAGAGTTCAATTTGAGACAGCACTTACACCTTTAGATTTGCTGATAACCCTGTTAGCTCTGCTCTTTGTTGGCATAGCCCCAAATGGCCATCTGTGAATGCAGGGGGGACAAACAGAACATTCAACCTGTATTGACAGAGAAGATTTAGTCATCAACTGTCTGAAGTATTCTTACCTCTAGTAGCATGGTACGGGCATGGTCATCATAGTCTCCATGATTACGATCAGAATGGGCTAAGAGAAAGTTTTCAGGAGTCAAGAACAGCTCTGTCTTATCTGGACGCTCCAAGAACAGCAACTTGTTCTTTGAGTCACGTGTCCACATCATTAAGTTTTCCACCAACAATTCATGATCTTCATACACTCGTTCTATAAACAAAGACATATAAAAGTAACTTATTACACCTGCTTTAAAAAATCCTCTGTGGTTAAATGCTTGGCTTCTAAACATACACAAGTGGGATTGCTGTACATTTTGGAAACTTTGTTCATTTGAAACATTTATTTTAGAATGCGCAAAACCCCAGAACTTTCAGTAGCTAGCCCCCTTTTACTGTAACTAGCACATTTCCATGCATTTTCTATAATTATAGAGTTTGGTTATGGCTACATTTCTGCTCTGTCTCTCTAAAGGTCAATGAGATGGTATATATTCATGGTTATTACTGCCATTGTCATGGCAGAAATGGCCTACAATACTGTCCAATTTCATATCTTGCCTTTTAACACCAGAAATGTGTATACGGAAACTTTATTTAAAATAATTCCTCACAACTCCGTAAAAACATTTTTTACAGCAGCTTTCCTTCATATTTTATTCATGTGCACCTTATGCACAATATCTCAACATGCAACTTTATATCCAAGAGCATAGAGTATGAGGAGGAAGCATAAGGCTTGATTTGTTACAGAATAGGATGAAACAGAAACGTCACCATCATTATTCCTAACCCACATTTTCTTGTATGATATGCAGCAATTTTGTAATTTATTCTTACTTTCTTTAAGTTATTAACATAAATTGCATTTCATTGCTGCTTGTGTGGTACATACCCCCAATCTCTTCAAAAGTGTTTTAAGAGTGGCCCAATGTTGGTGTATTGAACTCCATAGTACACTCCTCGTGATTGATAAATACAAGGTTTGAATGCCCATGCAATGTTTGTATGTGCTTCTTATAAGCACAGCAACATATGTGCTTCAAAACTACTTTAGATTAGGAAGAAAATGTTTAGCATGCCTAAAAGGATGTTTGCCAATCTCCTTTACTTCATGTCTTTTATATGTCATATTTTTTGTCTTAGTTAATATCTTAGAATAGAGATCGTATTACATGTAAAAGCACTTGCTAATTGGATATTCAAATATTTTTCAGGTGCAAATTATAGTTGTAAGCCTAGAGCAAGTTTCACTAGTTAATCTAGGATGAAAACAATGATGTAATTTAAGAATAAGACAAAAGCGCCATTTTGGTTCTAAAGCTGCTGCAAAACAGCAGTGATCAAGAACAAAAGTCTATCTATTACAAAAATTTAAAGTAATAAACATGAATATAACAATTAAAAAGGAACTAAAGAATCTAAAACAAGAGAGAAATAAAATCATCAGGACATGATAAACAAAAGCAAAGGGCATATGCTAAGATTGTCAGGAAAACACAATATTTAAAATTACTCTACAGTTTGCACAGTTAGTTGCATTGAAAATGCATATTATGACTTAATAAACAATACCATGTTGTAATACAGACTTGCGGTAGGACTGGAGTGGTAGTGGTCAGCTCTTAGAAAATGAATTTTTGCAACATTACATCAAGGGAGTCTCACAAATGCTCAATCATTCACATAATTTTAAAATAAAAAAATGTTTGGAGGTCAGATCCATTTCAGTTGCACTGAACAAATTTGCTTAACAAAAGAAGTTTTGAAATTCAACTAAACTGAATTGTTCCAGTAACACAAAGACATGAAATGGCAGCAAAACAATTTACACAAAATGTAATAACAATAACAAGCCTTCTAATGAGTCCATGAATCCTATGTGCAGTCAAAAGAAAGATCCGTTGACTGAGAATGAAAGCAGCAATGGTAAAAATTAAAATAGATGACTTCCACTACTCCGTGAATGACAAACCAAAAGTTCACTATTTCCATCGCCAGAATTCCCCCTCTTAATCTGATTTTCCTTTTATTCTAAGCTCTTGCAAAGAAGCTTGTTATGATTCAGGTAGCATATTTACCCATATAAAGATCTGGAAGGTGCTCCACAATACCCCACTTAGGATCCATATGTACATGATTCTTATCAGCCAAAAGGCGAGTCACATAGGCACATGTCATCTTTTCATCAACCAGAAGGCTTTTTGTGCTTCCATCTGCTGAGAATGCTTTGATAAACAGTTTCTTGATACTTGCTTCCTTCATTTTCTCCAGTGCAATGCGGATCTTCTCTGCCTTTGCTCTGCTTGCTGAATCCATCTAATAGGGAAATAAAAGTAAAATATTTTAAATTAAAAATTTAATTCAAATGCAATGTTTGTAAAACTAGTTCAGTACTGAAATGCAGTATGTCTACTATTATAAAATATTATATTATTTTCTGCATCATTGTGAAAATCACAAATTAACAGAGATATTCATGAGTTATCAATTACAAATACAATTTTTTTAAATGAGTTGCTCAATTTTAAACAAGGAAAAAAAGAGAGAAAAAAATATAACACAATAAGTTCAACACATAACATTTTCCTTATATATTATAAATATAAGCCTGCATACTAATATTTCCTGCTCAAACTGTGAATTTTATTGAAGTCTAGGAGAAGTAAGAAACTTTTAATTAGAAGCAGAAATATTTTTGACAAGTATCTAAATTATACAAAATGATTTTTTAAAATAATTTCCATTTTCTCTTTGTCAATATTTCAAGGCCTCAAATCATGGCACTGATATGCTTGCTGCTCTTATGGAGACTATTTTAAGGTATTCCAAACAAACAGTTTACAGGCAGAAGAAAACCTATATTTAATATATTCCAACATACATATATTTATTCCTAAAGCTGTTCAAAATTGTAGCACAAGCCTCTCCGACATTGAAAAGTTTGAATAATGCTGGCAATTTCTACTAGCAGAACTTTATTTTAAATCTAATTAGTCCCTAACTCTAGTTCCCTGCTCTAGGTAAAATACATGTTCAACTAACATGGGTCCTAAAAGTAAACATATTGAATTCATTACTATTAGATCTCAGTTCTGATTGTAACGTGTTTAACTTATTTGAAATGTCATTTCTGTAACACAGCAAATAGAATAACAAGGCTTAGCTGTTGGTGGAGCATTGGCTTTTTGTTCCAAAGTTGTGGGTTAAATCTCAGAATGATAGCATTTAGGCTTAAATATGGCACCTAAATGTCACTAATTTTACTGGCATGTATTGCAAAACAAAATTTCAGCATGATGCAACAGTAATATGACCGTGAAGGCGTCATACAATCGGTCCCTGCAATAAACGCTAAGCATTTGGTTTGTTTCTCTGCATTAGGCACCTAGATAGAAAATATGCCAGTAAAGCTCTGTTTGTGTAACTCATAAAGCTTTCTTTATGAAGGTATTCATTTTAGGACTCAAATATTTTTATTGGTTGGTTTAACATCTTGATTGGCAAGCCATATCAGACGAATGAATCATGTGGAATGGTGCTCAAATGAGCCCAGACTAACAGAGGTTAAATTTGTCCCATAATTTGTCTTATTAGGGAAAATCCTTGTTACCCTAAGCATGGAACCTTTGGAATATGAAGCAGACCTGTGAGTGATAGGCAACCCAAAGTCATTTAACTTGCTTTCTTTCCTTTTCTCTTTTCATTTGGATGGACCCTTTTATCATCATGTATTTAATTTTATTTAATCGTATGACGAACATTTGAACAACATATGTGGTCAAGAAAGTTAAGCATTTAATAATGCCATCACTTCAAAATTAGTCAACTTTGAGTTTCGACATTTTAACATATTATTAAATTAACCAATATGAAACTATTTCAGACTGAATGCAATGAAATCTATGTCCAGTATCCACGCATTTTATACACTAATTATGTACACAGATTTATTAACTATTGGGTTCTTCTTTGTTTGAAAGTCTTGCAACCATGACCGCAAGAGGATTATCTGGAACTTTCTGCCCCCCCTTAAAAATGGGCTTTATGTATTACTAATTCCATAAGAATAACAACTAACAAGGGCAAGTTTCCATAACCATACCTGTGTTGGTGAAGGTGCAAGATTGATGCCACCAGCTTTAGAAGGATCTGTGCGTCCACCACTGCCTCCGCTAGAAGCAGAGCTCTCACTTGAGAGCATTGAGACATTGTCTGAGAAAGCAGAGTCATTGTCTGGACTCTCTGTTCTGACACCTAGGCAAAAAGTTTTTCAACAACAGTGAGTAATTAACCACTATGAATGCCACCATCAACTTCACATATTTTATATTTTGGATATACTACAGAATTTAGGTGATTTCGCATTTCATGCTTTTGATGTTGAAGCTGTAGCACAAAAAGGAACTAAACAAAATTAAATGAATAAATGGATAAGAAAACTTTTGAGAAATGCATAAACAGAGAGAGTTTATGTAACATCTGTGTGAAAGAATGATTAATACATCAAGAGGTGCTTTGCACTTACTTTTTGCTTCTTAGCAAGAGTTTATAACCAAAGCACTACTTGTTTTGCTGCCACTAATATTCAATTATGTTCCAAAATAAAAATGATTGAAAATTATATTTAGCACAATTTAATGTTATCTACATTTCCATCTACTTTTTTTGGCAATGTTTACGTAAATAAAGCTCTTGACTTGCTTGTGGGCTGATGTTAATAATTTTCCAGGGTAGAAGAGAGCAGCTAAACCTAACCTAAAATTCTTTTAATATTTTTGCAGCAAAATTTCCAAGTGAAGCAAGCAACACTTGCACTTCATCTTTCAGCTATAAAATTTAACTTTAGTAGAATCACAGAAAACAATAATAGTGACTCAATTTCCTGCTGCAAGTGTTTCTATTCTATAGTGTATCACATAATATCACAAAATGTATGCAGTCAATATCCGAGTGAAAATATTTAGAATTGAGTATAATTTTCTATCATTTATAGTTATATAAATCCACACATACAGAAGAAATGCAACCACTCAAATTTTTGTAGTATATCCTATAGTTTTTATTCCATAAGAATTTAAAATACTAACCTCCTTCACTTTTTGAGAGCATATCTGAGTCAGATGTGCTGCCATCAATTTTAAGCAGCCGGTTTCCTTCAGAGCTGGAACGAGAGTGGGTACGCCGATGTTGTTGAACCTGTCCTGTACCTGAAATTCAAACAAAATTAAAATGATAGAAGTATTATAACCTATGGCTCTGACATGTAGACTCTGAATTATCAGTGGAAAAGAAAATTAATGGTAACAGAAATGCATTATTGGAGGAAATCTGCTAGGAAAGAAAGAGAAAAAATCTGATGTGTTACACTCACATGACTTTCTCTACTCTTGTACAATCTATTTTTACAAACGCCTATTCTCCATATGCTTTATGTTAATCGAGATATCGAGATGTCAATCTTATTGCTAATTTTCTTGTAGATGCAAGGGAATATGGTAGCTTTTAAGTGATGGTCAAATATTTTAACGCTGGTTGCTATGTGTCGAATTCCATTCTCTTTGCAAGTCCAGGACATAAAAAAATGAATAACGAATTTGAGAAAAAGTATAAGTATTGGAAAATTTAAGGGAATAACAAGCAATATCTCGAAAACGGTTCACTCAACAAAAGAAATGTATATAACATAAGTTGTGTATTTTAACGAGATCAACATTTTTTGTGTAGTAAAATTTTGTCTATCTCTTATGGTTTACCAGTTATGCAAAAGTCGTTCACAATGAAGAATACTTTTGGAGACATTCCCAGAAAATTCGAGATATACATTTCATTTCTCATGGCATTATCTTAAACATATGATATTTTAAACAAAATCGTTAGAGCCATTTTTGAGAAAATTAAAATTTTCGAAAAATGTTCCATGTAAAGGGTAGTCTGGGGTGGGGGGATTTTCTTGAAAACCTTCGTGTCGCATCTCTGGAAGATACTGAACCTAAATACCAAGTTTGGTGTTTATCCGACTGTTCGTTTTTGAGTTATGCTGTTCACACACACACAGACACACACACAGACACACACACACACACACACAGACACACAGACACACACACGGACATGTTTCCAAAAATGCTTTTTTTGGATTCAGGAGGTCTCAAAACATGTATTTCCGGTGAAATCTCGGTATCGAATTTTTGGGTGGAATGCAATACTTCCCCTACTTACTATACGTAGTAGAGAAAGTAAAAATTAGAAATGAGATCATAAAAGAAAAGATCATAATTCAATTTTAGATATTATTCAACTGAAACAATTAGAATGGTATGGGCATGCTAAAAGAATGAAAGACTGCATAGCACGTGGATTCGAGGAATTAAGAGGGGCAATGATGGATTGGGAAATTGAGGAAGATTTATGGTTCAATAGGCAAGAATAGAGAAAGGTAATAAGTTGTTAAAAACTATAGTCTTGGGTGCCAGAAAAATGTTTGTACATTGTAAAACCAGATATATAATGAATGGAAGCAAATTACTGCACTACATCAGATAAAATTATACTACAGCTGCATGTTGCTAAATTTTGGAGACAAGTTACTGAGCCATGGGATTAACTAATTTGGCTATATCAATGAACACCTTAGAATTCATGTAAAATAATGTTTTTCCATTTACTTCATCTTAATCATGAAATAGTTTCAATTAGGTAGTACACATTTTGTAGTGAACAGGAGGCTGAGATTGTAGCCAACTGTTCCACTTAAAATTTGAAAATTTAAGTTTAAAAAAACTAATATTTTGAAAATGGTTAATGCTCTGAATCTGAATCAAATGAGATCTACATTTTTCATGTAGTAAATGACTATCTAATCCTTAGTTTAAACCTCTAAGCAGTAATAATACTTTCCAAAAACATGTAGCCACTTTACATCTCCACTTTTGTACAATATTGAATTACCTACAAAGTAAATTAAACTTCAGTCAAAATTAAATCACCAATTAAGGGTCTGGGCATAAAAATCTAGTAAGCAACATTTCAAGTTTTGGACAAATTCAGTCACGCTAAAGAAGTTATTCATGTACTAATTCTCCAGGACCACATTCTACAGAGTTATTGAGTGTACAGGTCAATTTTTTGTGATACACTTATCAGTGTACGCAGTAGCTGGACAAGTCCATTTATCTTCTAGGAGGGTTGATGGGTCATTAGCAACAGAGCAGCAGGCACGTACAGAACATGAGATAAGATGATATCACCATGCATTCCTAGTGAGTGTTGTTCCAAGCAAGGGGAATAATGCCAGCTATTCTCCCCCCAGCCCAGTCTACCCTCTCCTCTGCTGTGTCACGAAAAAAAAAAAAAAAATGACCTGTGAGTTCTACAATAGCTCTCATGTTACAGCCTTAATAATCAGAAGTTGCATATCACATTACATTTTATGTGAGGCAATTGCTAACCTGCTACTGGTAACACCCATCAGCTAACTGGCTGATGGTCAACTTTCCATATTTCTCCCATCCTCAGCAGCAACTGTGTTGCGATATTGTGCCTTGTGATTGGTTAAAATTTTAGAACTATAATTTGAGAACTATTCACTTAGGACACACATTTGATAAGATTTTTGTCCCCAGTTGATCTGTAGGATGTGATCTTGGAGAGCTAGTATGCAAATTTGTGGTATATAACTGCATAAATAATAACATATTATGTAGTTGCTCAACTGTTTCATTTTCCGCCATCTGTTAAGCACAAAGAGAGCCAAAAAGCTACGAATTGGCTGCACGGTGTTTGTCCTGTCCGTGTCCTCGGTGCTCGTTGCCGTCTACCACTCTCATAGAAAGGTGCGGATAAAGCAATATAATAGTTTTAAAACTACTTTTAAAGGCTTTACTTACCAACTTTATGAAAGGAGATGCTGAAACTGGCCATCATCGTCGTCCATACATTTTAGGCACCTCTTTAGGAAGCTATCCATCACTCGCTGTAGTTCACATTGAGAAATTTTGGCAATTCCCTGGCGGATATTGTGTTTTAATTCTTCCAGGGTGTGTGAGTTGGTCTTGTACACTTTTTTTTAAGTTATAACAGAGATAGAAATCGCAG
Source organism: Deroplatys truncata (assembly GCA_030765065.1). Taxonomy (NCBI): domain Eukaryota; kingdom Metazoa; phylum Arthropoda; class Insecta; order Mantodea; family Mantidae; genus Deroplatys; species Deroplatys truncata. The sequence continues at coordinate 82,052,733 of CM060978.1, forward strand.
GGGGTTAGGTCGGGGGGCCAAGGGGGCCACAAATCTCTATTAATAATTCTGCCCTCAAACACACTTTCATAAAGTTGTTAAGTAAAGCCTTTAAAAGTAGTTTAAAAATGTATGGTTTCATCTGCGCCTTGCTATGATAGTGGCAGACGGCAACGAGCGCCGAGGACGCGAACAGGAAAAACACCACACAGCCGGATTGTAGTCTTTTGGCTCTCCCTGTATTAAATTCAGCCATCATGAAACTTAGAAAGTCAGATTGTTACATAATAAATACCTCTATTTACCCAAAATGTCAGTTATGTTTCGTGTCTGATCCATAGAGCTCATTAGCCACTTTTTATTTCTAATTGTGTATTTTCTAAAGTTCTATGGAACAGCTACAGGAATAGCAAACTATACTTATTGGTAGTGCTAAGTGATTCATTCATTCATTCACATACTTCTTACCTGTGTTTGGTACAGAAGTTCTTTTTGTTCCTGCTGGATAATAAGCAGAAGAGGAGGACTCATATTGGTTCTCCAGTGCACAAAGTTCACCCAGGATGGCATCCAGATCAACATCTTGTGAATCTAAAACACGTTAGAAACCATGTCACTTTCATTTCTGGGAAATATTGATTTTGTATTTATACATGCTTTAAATCATTTCTTAAGTAATTGATTGACATTTAAAAAAAAACATTAACTTCAATGTATATGTAAAAACCACTGAACTATGTAACAAACGTGCAAATATCTACATGAATGTATAACTGTTCGTAAGCCAGCTGATATCATTTGCTATTTGCAGGACTGTTTCCGTTATAAGTCTGTTTGAGAACGGAAGACAGCATGGCATTAATCTGAGGTCTACCAAGTCTCTAACAATGAACAGGGTTTCCTAACTATGGAACACTTGCAAGTGAAGTGTGGACTGTCATATCCACATCATAATACCATAATTACAGTATATAGGTATTATGTTTTGTTTGCATTATAATTATATTCTAATCCTACCCTTCATATTTACACTTTAGGAAAAGATTTATTTTACCTAAGATATCCAATGGCTGCTTATGGGGGTTGATAAAGCAGCTTGGAACTTTGAACCCAGCCATCAGGATTCCATGGCACGGTGAAATGAGATGACAGTAACAATCAAATAAAATATTCCTCATCTTTGACATTTATGACAAGTGATAACTTCAATTTTGGAAGTAAAATCAGCTATATTCTAAAATAAGCACTCAAAATATTTTATTTGTGGTTATCACAACTATAAGGAATCACAGCAGCGGTTCATTTCCCAAGAATTATATTCAACTTTAAAACTATGCTTCATAAGGTTTATTTAAGCCTTAGATAATCACACACTAAGTGTTTTTCGTAATTTTGGGTTGCTCCATTATAAGCCCAGGCTCAATAATGTAGAAGTAAGGTATATATGTACTGCCTGTAGGCTGATGAGAACTTTGAACTTCATCTATAATCGTGTCAACAGTTAATTTGTCACCCTGCTTGCATAACATTTAAACACATATTTACGTTGGCTGCTAACGACCTTATACTATTTATAATCATCTGCAATGCTTCAATTCTGATAATACTATTATTCTTCTTTCCATTTTCTTATATCTAAGAGGCATTTATATGCTTAATATAAAACTATTTTAATGGCATATATTTTCAATAGTACAATTTAATTATCTCTGTTAATAATTTACACACAGAGAAATGTCAACTACTTAAGCTATTTTCAGGAAAAGTTTCTCTTCATGTGGTGACATGTCCTTATCTCATGGTACTTTATAACTCCTTGGGTATTTTCTGTAGTTTATATTACTAGACACCACAAAAAACAAATTCAAAATACTAAAGCCAATAAGTACAAAGTTCCATAACGAAAAGCACTGCATAACTAAACAGTTTCAAATGAGAAGTACAGATTTTTCCAATTCAGTCTCTTAAACAGGAACTTCTGCTTTAACATATCATGTATATGTTATTCCAATTGCTTATGCTAAATACGGAACTTGAATCTCATAACATATTTTCATTTTGATTTCACAAACTATTTATTGCAGTATGGCTTGTAAATAAAATCATGTATGCAACTTGTGGAACAAAGAGATTTTTTTATACTTATGGATTTTTATTTTTCATTATGCTCTGAAACTCTTTCCACTTATAAATAAATCTCACTGTAACCACAAGATGCATAAATAACTATTACAAGCTTTTCTTAAAATGACTGCTAATAAAATTGAGGGAATTCTAAATTCAGAGAAAATTCTATAATAATAAATAAAAAAACCCACTATAATGAACAAACGGATCTAGTCGAGTCAAGATGGTATACTGAATTGAAATTTGTGGAGCAGAAGAAGATTGGGACAGGATGAATGTGTTATTAAAAATGTTTTTACATTGATTTTGAGTATTATAAATGGTACAGGAGTAGGAGTTATGATGGAACTAGATGAAGTTGGTATAAGAGCAATAATAATTAAGAAAAGAGTTAAAATATTGGTTTGGAATTAATTACTATAAGAATTATTTTGAAAAGATGCTATAAAAGTATGCACACAAAGAATTGTCTAAGTAAAATTAGGCAAAAACTTGTAATAAACAGAATGGGTGACATATACGTAAGAAAATGCAACATATTACAGGATTTTATGAAATACTCCGATGTTAGCTAGACGATATGGATGGACAATGATGGACAAGAGAAGTTCTCTTAAATTCTATTCATTTTGGACTGAATGATGGAAAGCAGCTACATGGAGAAATGCAACAGAAGGTGTAGCAAGTTTCAGATTGAGAATATGAAAATTAAAAGATTCTAGGGGAAGGTTTTAAGAAGGTATTTGCCCTTTAAGTGGGGAGAAGGAGGGTGAAACCCCTGTCTTATTAGAATGCAAAATATTTGGAAGAAAGAATTAATCCAAAAGAAATGGCTGATGGTAGCAAAAACAGTAGCAATTCAAAAAAAAATTTCATCAACAATCTCATATTAATGATTTAGGAGATCGTCTATTTAAGGCCAACAGGAAATGGATTTGGTCCATAAATAAAGCTGATAAAATGTATCATAATTGTACTCTATAAGTTTACTAATCAAGAATTGTAAAAGCAGCATAGCAAATGAAAAACAAAATAAATAAGAAATAAAAGAGAATCGTGTATTACTTTGAATGGCTTGGGGTAGTAAGGTTAGCTCCAGGCCATGTACGCTTTGTAATGCACTTAGTACAAATAAATAAAAATATAAAAGATAATGAACAACAATTATTGCTATTGATCAAGTGATAATACATGTAGGGTAAAAAAAAAACGTTTACAACTGTGGATAGCTCAATAAATGCGACATTAGCTGCATGAAATGTCACTGTAATATGAAATAGTTTATAAAGATAACAGAAGTTAAACTGGGACAAATTACAGTACCTTAGCAAAATCCAAAACAAACAGACATGCTGTACAAAAAATCTGTGACAAGAGGTCTAAATTTGGGACTACCTAATCAGAATGGATGGTCACTGTAATAATTATTACATAATTTGTAGTTGTTTGATTTTGCATATAGGTACGCCTGTTGTTAGTTGCAGAGTATATAAAAGTTATGCGATCTGTATGGAATACTGAACCATAAAAGGGGGTAATAAAGAAAAAACACTTATTAGAATGCAAAGTAAGTTAAAATGATATCAGGCTTTTGGTGCATGCATAACAAAGGAATGCAGACAATGCATAGCAACAAAGAATGTGACAGAGTGCAAGAATTTGGTTGGAGCAGAGAGGGAAATGTATGAGCACTCTCATTAAGAGTTGCTCTCCAAAGAAGGACACTTGCAAACTGGAGAGAGAGATGGAAACAAGTGTGAGCTGCGTATATAACAAACACAACCTGTATCTCTTCCTACTGAGGCTTGCTAACTCTTGCATATTTGCACATTATTAGCATTAGTTAAGAGGAATATAGAGACTGAACTGTTCACAGCACACAGCTGCTAAAGCCATAGTTAGTTTTCTTGGCTTCTATGAGTGGGTTACAGATATCCCAACAATCTATGTAGTAACGAGGACCACTCATATAAATTTTGAACCTCCCCATTAGTCACAAAGCCCCACATAATTTGTACAATAGGAAAGGTAGTCGTATATGGGTGTAGGGAAAGTGGCATAAATGATATCATAAAGTGACATCCATTATTCTGATATTTTATTTTCCAGCAGTTTCCTGGCCTCCCAGACACACACCCCTCCTGCAGCCCCTCATGGATAGCCCTCCAATTAGCATAACTTATGTTACTGGTTTGAAACACTTGTAATGCACACATGTGAATTTGGTATTACTGGAAAGGAAAACTCAAAAAAGATATTAAGGGGACCTGTAAAGACCTAGACTTTAAAAAATAACTTTTTAAATCATTGATTTTTATACTTTAATGCTTGCTACAGGATAATCTGAAGGAAACAGAGGATATATCTAATGGCACGACTGTTATGAATTCTGCAAGTTAAGATTTCACCGAAAATACATATTTTGAGATCTCCTAGACATGAAAGAAAAAAAGATGAGAGAGAGAGAGAACAGCATAACTAAAAAAGTTAAAAGTTGAGAACTAGGTCTCTGGGACGACTTTGGCCCAACTTTCTTTTCTAAATTTCCTACCTATTTGTAAAATTACCACAAAGTTATGTAAGCTCATGAATTTAATGAGATTTGTCACTTGGGTTTTATCACCTATTTAGCTTTTGTTTTAAAAACAAATTTTAGAAGGAAAAGTTACATTGATTGGCCATAGCTCTGTTTAAAGATCTCCTTTATAATATCAAAACAAGTGGGAGACAGAGCTAACAAAACTTTCTGCTTTTGTTACTGTTATACAGTGTCTATATTTAGTAACCAATAAACTCAGAAAATGCAACTTTTAAACCATTTCCATGTCCATAGTTTCCATTTGATCCATATTTTCTGAGTAAGGATATGCTTCAATTGCAATAGATCTCACTACATTTGTGATGCTAATAGAATCTATTACAAAGAGATAATAATTATAACACAGCTAACATGACGAAAATGTTTCTTAAATTACCTTAATAAAACTATTTTTTGTGCAATTGTATACTTTCTTGGCCTTAGCTGCACACTTTAAGAGACTGTAAAGCTTATATTACAAATCAAAGTTACCTACCAGTTATACAGTGATGTTGTAATATTATATCTGTCAGGGTTTGTAAGTAAACTACTTCTGTGTAAGCTACAATCCACCATAGTATCAATCTATGCATCTTATCGTCACTCAATAGTTCCCAGGTTTGTTTTAGTGTTTAAATATTTGTTAAACAGCAAGATTCTAATCTTGACCTAAGGGGACAGATGCAGTAGATAAAGTATGCCTAAATGAAATGCACATTAATATGAGAAATAATTATCCTACATATATAGAATTTTACATGTTTGCTGATGATTATAACTAACTTTCAAATATTATAGTTAAGGTTGTATGTATTATTTAACTATGCAATGTTAATTACTGACTGCAAACTGTTACCGTTTTCCTAATTATTGGCTTCAGAATCATATAGCCAAATTTAAACTTAAAACTCTGAAGCAACATAATCTTATTACTTTAAAAATCCAAACACAAAATATACTGTGATCATAGATTTTATATTCAGTCTTTGTTTTTAGTGTATATTGTTAGCTGGAGGCATAGAAGCAGGCTCACAAAATTTGGAACACATTCGTAGAGTGCTTCTGGAGTTATGTGGGAAATTATTTCATAAAATGTTGTTTTGGAAAAGGAGCTTTAACACTACCTCATTGACACATAAGTTTAAATCATGACAAAACTACAGCAGATACTCATTATTTTGTTGGAATGATCAGAATACTATCAGCAATTAAAAAGTACTACTTTTTAAAACATGTTAATTTTTACCCATTTTAAATGTAGCTACTCCCTTAAGTAAACTGTGTTTAACACACAGTTAAACAGTACTTTCTGGTGTCAAATAGTGAAAGGTGTTTGGAGATTTTATTTTAGGATTCTAAAAAGCTAAATTTAGTTTTTTCTGCACTTATATGTAAAAAGATAGAAACTCAAATAAAATTAACTTATGACGACCCATGAGAGTGAAACACTGAATATGTTCCAAAATATTTTGTACTTTTTTTTAAAAGTATTTCATAGGATCTCATATATAACATCTCTTTCGCTTTTTCCCCCCTACCTTTTAACTATTGTTACACTCGTAATATAATATTACCTATGTTTCTTGGTTGATAAGCATATTGGCACTGTACGTAATTATTAATGAATCTGCATTGTGACATTACGTTCGATAAACAACCAAACAGCAGTTCAGGTTTGATATTACGTATGTACGCACTTACCTTCAAGGTTGGCCATGGAGAAGCGGTAACTGTCGATACGTGGAGTGTTGAGATCCGAGGTGAGAGGTCGCAACGCTCCTGAGGTCACATTGTCGAGTCCCTGGAAGAGATGATACACACAACATGAGAGACGAACCCTGGTCCAGTGCCGCAGTATGAGAGCAACGTCCTGTCCGCAACCCCAAGACTGCAGCACGTGAGAGAGAGACGGGACGCTGTAGAGTAGTGAGTCACTTTATCACAGGGGATGCTGTACGCACACCATTCACCGCGCAGGTCCGATACCCCTACACGCGATCACTGAAATGTGTGTTACTGTTTTCATTACAACGCGGTAAAGCCACTTCCTCATACTACCAATGTCAATTATTTTTGTCTTTTACGACTTCCATCTAACTGTGAATATAATAAATAAACATTTTAATTTTTACTTAGTTTTATTCATCGTGCATTTAACAAAACTGATAATGGTTATTTCTAATAAACAAAATGGAACTTCCATACTGCAAGTTTACAATATGCACAATAAAATATTACAATTTCAGAATGACAAAACTTCACAAAAATATAAATTATATTTGTATTATACCAAATCACGCTTGTACTTTACGGTGTTTTAATCACTATGCAAAGACATTTTAAATGGAAAATTTCGTTTAGCGTACTTAATTCCCAAAGCCTTCTAAACACAGCTCCCAGAAAACAAAAAAACTGATCGACATTCACATGTTTATATATGATATGTGACAAACAGTATGTCCTTAAATTCCACTATTTAATAAAAAAAAATTGAATTTTTACCTATATGGAACCAAATATACTAATGAATTGCCTAAGGTTTGGCGTTTAATGTCTCACTCGTAAGCGAATGCAGCATTTTCTTTAGAACTGGCAAAACAGCTACTGGTGGTGAGCAATAAATAAATATCTTTTTTGGATACCAAAATTATGAATACCAAAATTATTTATTAATGTACACATCGTTGATAATTTTCTAAATTGTGGTATTAGATTAACAAGATTATCACAGCAATATCAAAACACACTTCACAGTAATTCCTTAGACAATATTAATTTTATTTTTATTTAAGCTTTATAATTTTGTTTTACAAAATAGGTAGAATTATTGTTATCAGAAACACTACATTCATTTCACAATTATTATATTGTACCCTATTTTATAATATACTGTTAGTGGCATAGTTATTTTGGTTGAAACATCAGCAGTTACTCCATTTGAAGAAGCTCGTAGTTAAAATGAACAGTTTTGCAAACCAATGTACCATAATATTTTCTATAATTATACAAGTTTTCTAAGATTGCCATTTCTAAAATTACGTGTGATTTAGTCACCCAAATAAAAACACTAGTTCAATCCTGACATGAAAAGAGCCATATATCCATTCTTTAAAAAAGGGTTTTGTTTTCATTGCATGACGTTTTTAAAAACGATTTGATCATTTGTTGCAGTAAGTCATTTGTCTAACCGGGGAGGGAAAAAAAAAAGTAGACGAATGTCTTGTTTTGAGAGCTCTACCGACAGTTTAATACCTAACTGAAGCCTTCATCAGCGAGTTAATCACAGAATATAATCTCTGCAGTCAACACATGTTTATAATTCCACGCCAGAGAGAATATTTAGACTGATACCAAATTAAGGGCATCGCGCATGTGTCTGAACTTTCGTCATTCACCAACTAGTATTGTAACAGTGGTCAAGATAATGATAAAGAAATTGTACGAGTTAAAACGTCTTACTTTGCCGCTTTCGTATTGCTGATAATTCCTACACTTTGTGACAAATTTTGCAGTACGATTAAGCATTTCTATGCAATTAACTATTTTTATTCCAATCTTAGACATGAACTGAAGGAACCTGTGAAATAAGGAGTATATCTCAAAATAATATTTTTGAGATGTTTCATTAGAAGGTTTAGTATGTAGTATTCATTAGAATGTTTAGTAAGGAAGTATTCATTTATCCTTTTAAAAATGTAAAATATGTTGTTCTGCACTATAAGAATATATCATTTAACTTATGACATAACATGCAATATTTGACAACAAAAGCGACAGTTTCTAAAAGACATTAACCAAACCTTACTCAAAACGGACAAAGATCGTTTTACTTTTTCAATTTCGTATTCACTGACTGATTTCAAATGTAGCAAAACTGGAGGTATGAACATTTAACTTAAGGCGTTGGAGATTTTGTTTTACTTTTCATTTTCGTACATTTCACTGAACTTCAGGCATCATCTTGTACTCTATAATATGCTCATTAATGGATGTAGACTGCATCATATTAAAGTGTTTCTAGCCTTGTCTTTAGATGGGCATTAACCAATGAGAGGGGCGCAAGAGATCAGATGTTGAGATCGTTGCTTACTAAAAACTCAACTGTAATAAAGCGATGCTCACTTGTTACCCGACAAGCATGACATAATGATTAAAGAATCCCACTCTGGGCATTCCTTTGTTCTGCCACTTTACATGTAAAAGATCCCTTATTTAGATCTCAAGTCTCTGTAAACGAAAGTATGACGCGGAAAAAACAAGCTGTCTGAAACAAAGCCCTAATGGATCATTAATAACTGAAAATTCTGAAACACAAAACTGCAAGACGCTTTACATTAGCAAACTAAATGAGGGTCTGCCGCTCAATAATGGTAAACTATTTGTTCCAGTAAAAAAATGTATTTATTGTACTTCTTAAATACAATTCTACTGCAATCCACAATTATTTTCAAGCAAATCCATATAAGTACATACAGACATAACTATCTAAATTGACCTAATGCATTCAAAAGTGGACTATCTCTTGTCATTTTTTAAGTATTTTTGGCTGCGATTTCCCGTTTTCTTTCATTTGTATTTAAGTTTATACAGTGATTCTGCCATTGAAAATTAATTTCATGTCTATGTTTCAACGATAAAGATTGTTACGAGTTATTTCTGATATCTCAACTCCCGATTTGAATTAACGAATCTTCTGTTTTTTGTGAATGGAAAATTTTAAATAGGTTTGGTGTAAACCAAATATTGCTTTTGCGTAGTTGTACAGAAATTATATTTTGTTTATAAAATTAAAGAATATACACGAATTCAAAGCCAAAGAAGTCCAACTGATTTATAATCAAACCAGGATTTGTTCGAAAGATACCAACCAAAATTACATTGCCTGAGCACACTTTAAAACAGATATAGGTTCTATGATGTTAAATGCTCCTCCTAAAAATATCTAAGTCTGTTTTACATGTACTAGACAGATTTAAATGTTTGTACTTGATCCATTTTTAATCCCATTACTGCAAATTACATTATCTCAGATATATTGGAATTGACGACTTATACCGTACAACGGTTTTCTGATCTGCCTACTAGATGCCATAGAATGCTTAAGTAACCAGAAAACAATTTTAGGGCTGAGTTACGCAATCTAATTACATAATCTTTGCATTCATCTACTTATCGGTGCGCAAATATTTTGCTCTAGATAATATATGAAGCAGCTAAATCTGCTCCTAACCAGTAGACGTTTTATTATTAAAACATATCTGCTTTAAGAACAGCATTCTAGCGGATTTTTACTCGATAGATAATACAGCAATCAACATCACTGATATCTAGAGCTGGAAGCTGCAATTAAACGAAACGCTACAAGTCTAATCATCGAATAATAATTTATAAATGCTACAATGTACATAAATAGACCTGACTATGGTTGCCAAGATTCTCCTCACCAAAAACAAAATTTTATCGAGGCATGTTAGTACCCATGAAAATATATAAACATTTTAACACCTGAATTACTGAAATATTTTGGTTTCACAAAACTCTCGATATAAAAAGCTGAAAGAAAGCTTCATATTAGTGTAATAAAAGATTTCTTGTATAATCTGCACTTTCACAAAAACTAATATCTCGGGTAATTACCTAAACTAGATTTAGTGAAATTTTGGTTACAAAATGCGCATCAACTACAGACATTATCTAGCCTTCAAAATTTATATTCTGTTAATACATGAACAAAAGATGAAATAAGCGGAAATAGCCAAAGAGGAAGCAGTTTGCTAAGCTGCAACTTCCGATTCGGAAGAGATTTTAGTGGCTTTCTTCAAAAAAAAAAAAAAAAAAAAAAAAAAAAAAAAAAAAAACAACAACAACAACAAGCAAACTCACTCATAGTATAGATAAACAGGAAACAGCTGGTTGGAGTTTGAACAAGTAACTTATAACGTGCAAAGACTTCAGTTAACCGCCTATCAGCAACAAAGAACTCGTGGATCGTCCGTCGTTTTTAACGTTTTTGGCGTAGTGTAGAAAGAAAGTAGCTTCACCAACCCATTTTTACAAAGCCGCAAAAATTAAAATGAGTATTTTGAATGCATTCTTGCACCTGCCTTAGATATTGCACTCATTAAATTTATATTTGTTCATATGGAATCTTTATCCACTAATGTTAACATTATTCATGCTGCTGACAAAAGGAAGTTTGGCACAATGGATGATGCAAATAATACCAGCCACTCCTATTATTGGGCTCATGAGGGACAGGTGCCTTTTTATACTTAAATTAGCATATTCATTGTTCCTGTAGCCATTGATCTTTTACTGCTACACCTTATAGGGGTTTCAGGATGAAGTGGAATATTTTGGCCATAAAATATTGTAATGCAAATTTGAAATCGAAAAAATAAACCACATGACGTATTGAAGTTATCTTAAAACGAATGTTACGGGCCCTACCAATGGGGGCAGGTTATGCAGAAATAAATATTTTATATAAATGATGTATACAAAAACTATACGATGGGAAACTTACTAGAACCCGGAAACAGGAGACAACTCTGTGGTTCCGTTCCCTGGCACCATGGCAAAATGTATTCTTAATGTGCGTGGCTGTATTTACTATGATGCAGTAATTTGTGTCATAAATTATTTAAATGTAAAGAATGATTATAGTATGAATATGCATTTTTGTGTGACATTGATTTGAGATGTTTGTTGATTGTAATTATTGTTGAGAAGTAAGTTTATACGGCCTTACTGAAACTGACAATGCAGCGAGGGGGTGAGCTGTTTATCATTATTAGAGACGAGGAAGTTACGTAATGTTGGCGCGTTTTTCTTTAGAATTTGCTGGAACATTTTCCCTAGAGCATATGTATTCATAATTTTCATTGGATATAAAAATAGACGCTAATGTTGGCGCGTTTTATTAGCCAATAGCAACTCAGTTATAATCTTTAGGCATATCGGGGTGTAGGAGTATAAAAAGGGCTAGGTTAGAGGTAAAGTCCTTCAGTCCGTCAGTTCGTCGAAAATATTTGTACGTTACACGTCGCCTTCAGTCCAGCAGAAATATTTGTACAGTACACGTTGGCTATCAATTCGCAGGTTACGCGTATCAGAGTTATGAAAAATCTCAAGTGTTGTAAAGTTAATTATACAAAAAGTTGAAGTACGCGAATTAAGAGTGATCAATAATGAAGTTATTATAACAGTTTCAGTTTGGCGAGTGTCAAGATCAATGTGTAAATGTGATAGTGATTGTGTTCGACAATAAAAGTGTAAAACAAATTCTTTCATCAGTGTTATATTTGGATAAGAGACTCCTTTCCGTTTACACAACCTGTATAAAGAGAAGTGCTCGACCAAAAAGATCATAGCTAGCCGGAGGACAGTGAACCAAAATTAAATAAAATCACAGTAGCATTTTTTCAAACAAACACTAAATACTGCCGCAAATTGCTAACACCAGATGGAGCTAACAAACCTAACAAAGAATCACGTCACAAAATGGCTTCACCACGTGGAGTAAACACAAATACACAAAACATTATAAGTAATACCGCCGCAAATTGGCTCCCAAACGTGGGGCTCAACAAATTAAATATAACAGAAGTATACCACTGCAACTATAACATTATTCAAGGAGGCCGTGGTTTATAACCGCCGCTAGAGCTTTAATCGCATCTTAAAAATAAAATCATTACAGTTTCCGGTAGACTCAAGTACTTCCGTCCTCCATTTCGGTTTATGTGAGAGAGCGACATTTAGTTAACGAACTAGAAATGGCATTATCGTTTTGAAGTTCTTAAATTGCTAGGAGCTGAAAAACTGTTATTGGTCGATTATAAGCGGTTGGCATCTGAATGAGCAAAATCGATTTCCCCTCGTATTTATCGATACTACTTGAGAACTGCATATTCATTTCAATTCTCGGGTTATTGTGAATCAAAACCCATCAAATTGTGTATTTTCCTCTCCGACCTTGCTCCTCGCTTTGGTTCCTGTTCTCAGCTTACTGCCACAAGACTTTACGCGAGGTCTGTTTTTCTAGAAATTATAAAACAAACCGGTTGCTTTATCTGCTTGTTCTTTGTACCTCGGGTGTTGGTTAACAGAACATTTCAGATGTTTATAAATCTGTTGAATTTGTTAACATGATCCAAATAGTGTACTGTTATGTACTCTTGCAGTTAACAGACACACAGGATCACTATCTCTACCGGTTATGATCCCAGCATGATGCACAGTTAAATGCAAATCCCTAGTAGCGCACAGCAGATATATATTTCACGAAGAAACAAGTGACAGATTATATGGACCTTTACAACAGTCTGTCCCGAACATAAGACTTGCAAAGAACACAGCAATGTTAAAACGTAGAACAAGCCAAGTTTCAAAATAAGTCAATATGGAATGAAGAGGAGAATGCGGCATTGAATCATAAATTTCTGACATCCCGAAATGAAAGATTGTGCCTTTATTACGATATAAAGTCAATTCGTGCTGTTGTAACCGTGAGCAGTAGAGTGCGAAAAGTGGTACACTTTAGGAGACTATATCTATTAGTCGTATTATCTCAAAAGTGTCCCAATTAGTGCAACACCACTAAGCGTGGAAGAAAAGTATATATTACGAACGTTACTTAAACACCTTCCGAGGTTGATTATGAACGAGAAAGCATTCCAACCTTTACATGCAAGGACGTGGACTTCACTCAAGCGCATTATTATTACTGGTCCGAGACCAAGCAGCTGAAAAATCAGGCACCGGTAAAAGGTTCGATGGCGGGCAAAAAGAACTTAGTCACGAGTAATTTAACGTCAAGGCATCCCATCGGTGAAATTTTGTCCAAACGTGGTATATTTTCAGAGTTTGTACCTTCTAGTTTCATAACCTGCTTTCCGCATTTCAGTAACTTTGGTATTTATGACGTAATTCAGAAATTTAAAAGTCTGTGCGCATGTACTTGGCTTGATACTCCCAATTTTCAAATGTATTTTTCTCCAATAGCTTCTTTCTCAATATCTTGCAATATTCTAATTGCTCCACGTGGTACAAATCTCAACCAATTTTCCATAGTTTTCAACACTGGTGGAAAACTGTTGAACATAAACTGATTTGACCTTTTTTATATAATGCATATTGATGGTGCAATTAAATATTTAGTATTATACTTAGAGCAAAAAATGAGGAAAAGCATGACATCAATATTTGGGAATGATTTACAGCCAATCTAATGAGCATTTCCCGAAAAATTCAAATCAGATTTTTGGTATGGTTTAGTGATGCATAAATTAAATTTTGAGCCAGAAATACGTAATCGTACATCGTGAGGAAATTAAATTCTATTACTTTGGATGATTGAATGGTGGAACAATGCTAATTGCAGACCTTCTTACAAAACGAGCCTTAATTTGAGCAGGCGAGACGCATTCGAACCGATCATTAAGAAATTCCTGCTGCAAGGAAAATGCAATTCACCATTTAGGTAGCCTATGCTTTAGACCAACATCGCCATTTAGTACAAAGTATCATGATTCAACTAGTTGAAAACTGCTTACGGTTGCATTTATAATTCGCATAGATGCGGTTTTAGACATTCTGTGAGATGTAACTAACAAATTGAAGTTAATTATTAAAATACTAGGCAAGTTAAGTACAGGATGATGAAATTATAGCAAGTTTTTTCTCCATAATGTGTGTCCAACCGGTAACAAAGATATTTAATGCATTACGAGCGTACACTTATAAAAAGAAATTTTATGTAACTAAAATGAATTTCTGACGTTTAACCAGAATAGCCCGTATAAAAATTCTAGAGGACACTAGCATTTTGGTTTCTGTTTATTTTTATGGCTTGCTTGTTAGCAACAAACGGTGTATGTATTCATAAGCATCCTTTTTTTGGGGGGGGGGCTCCACTTATATGCCTCCTTAACAATTTTGGTCGCTCCCACTTTTGGTTATTACATTAAATTCTCTCTCTCTCTCTCTCTCTCATATTTCCAGACTCCAGGGAGGTTAGGGAATAATCCTGACTAAAGAAAAACTCCCACCCTCTAGCCGGGAATCGAACCTGGTACCTCAGTATTTGGAGGTTAGCATGCATTAGTTGATTGGTATATGCAACCCGCAGCTCTGAAATATCTACGATGAAACGAAAAACGATCTGCAGGTATCTTGACTGATTGTATGCAATAAAGGATTTTGTTTAAGCAAAACGGAATAGTAAACCCCAGATTTTACTAAATCGATCCCTAAAGCGAAGATCTCAAAACCTTATGAAAAGCAACACAACTTTGGTATATTCAAATGACTGCCCTCTGGATTGTATTCTACGGTAGTTAAATTGCCTGCCCTTTTTTGTTTTGTTTTAATCGCATGCAAAATTCTTTTTCAATCCGGTGTTAAAGAGTGCAGCACTCGTAGAATAATATACAACTTTCAACATGGTTTAGCGCAAAAAACAAAACAAACACATGTCACATACGGAAGTAAACGGTAGCCATTTTCTAACATAATATGTAACATGAATAGGGGAATAAAATGGGGAGGACTTGGCTTATTCATAGTGTACTGACGCCTGTCAGGTTTATAGCAAGGACGTTCTAGGTGAAAACATCTTTACCGCATTTAAGATTTGTAGTGTTTAGCGGTGTGTATCAGCGATTTGTAGTTGAGAAAAGTAATAAAGTATTTGAAAATTCAAGCCAATAACAAAGAATATCTCGGAAATGGTTAATGCAGCAGCAACAAATTTTGTTTGGCATATTGTTCTTTAATGAGATCTACATTTTTTACAGTAAGATTTTGCATCTCTCTTACGGTTTACTAATTATACAAAAATTATTCAGAAGAAAGATGACTTCATAGGCCTTTCCTAGAAAATTCAAGATATAGATTTTGTCATGCAAATATTTTGAACAAATGGTATTTTAATCAAAAACGTTAGAGCTGTTTTGAGAAAATAAAATAACTTTTCGTGTAAAACGTAGTTTAGGGTATGGGATTTTCTTGAAAATCCACATATAGCATTCTTGGAAGACGAACTTAAATACCAATTTTGGTACTTAACCGACTTTTCGTTTTTGAGTTATGCTGTTTATAGACAGACACAAGAACAGAAACACACAGACCTCTTTCCAAAAATTTTTTTTCTTTTCTTTTTTTCCCTAGGGAGCCTCAAAAGGTGAGTTCAGGTGAAATCTCAGTATCGAAAGATCTCACCTTGGTGGAATGCAATACCACTTCCTCCACTTTAGGTAGTTTAGTACCTAGAAGGGGAAGTAAAAACAGCAAAACAAACAAAATACGTCATGCCTCTGAATACAGTGTTCCTCAGACATTTTTGAAGCTCGTATGCACACCTGTCCATGGTTCGTGGATCTCATCCTGAATATGCATTTGCTGTTGTTGAGGATTCATGAGAACTGAAACAATGAAGACCTTCCAGAGGCTGTCACGGGTGAAGATTTCCGCGTATTGTTATACTTCCTCGAATGTTACAAGCATGCAATTCTGCAAACAATTTTATTTGCTCTAACATTTGTTCTTGTTATTTATATCGCAACCTTTAGCGTTAGGGACTTCAAGGGCGTATTCGCTGCCAGTATCCACATCGTACTGGCGCTGGGGCCACGTGACACCATTGGGAATAACGTGCGTGAACGAGGTACGGCATCAGTGGCCTTGAGCTGAACATGCATCCTATTTAACCAAGTTCGCTTACGAGTCTTCCACACATGATAAAATACATAAAGGTAATGGCTTATAATTCCAACAGACACAGTAAATCCGATATCATCTCTGCGTCCTTAAGAAATAGTCGAAGGTGTTTAAAATACAAGAAACAGGTTTTGCACAATGAACTTTAATTGCTTCCTGCATTAATACTTTAAATGTTCACTTCCATGATGTAGGGTTAGTGTGTATGTCTCAAATTGAACAGATCGAGTTCGGGTATCTCCTTCGGAAGTCTGATGTCGGTAACGCTCTATGGACCCTGAGCTCATTTGAGCATCATTTAAATTACACGTTTCATTCATTAATATATGCATATGAACTGCCCGGTTAAAGAAATCACACTAAATAAAAAATGAAAAAAGATAAAGGTATTCTAACCTGTCTTTTCCCTAAGTAATTTCTCTTTTCTAAACAAATTAATTTCAAAGCAAAAAACTTCAAGGTAACAGACACTGACTAGCAATTTTTCATGGCGATTAAACAAAAGACTTATATAGCATTTTTTCACGTCATGCTACGGAATAAATACCTGCATGTAAAATATACTGTCATGAGTAACACCAGGATAATAGGCATATTTATTCGGCAAGAGACTAAGACAATAGTCTGCTGTGCTTGCAGAAAAAAGAAATAAGCCTACTAGGACTTTTCTTTATTTTTTTATTAGAAAGAAGACAGCGAATATTTCGGAAGCTGCTTATGCTACCAAAAAGTTATGATATACTTAGATCGCAGTCTATGGTCTGTCGATGTCAGACAGATAGATGATATTTTCCAGTTTTATAAACCTCAATAAGGATTTCATCGACTGTTTGGGGCGGCAGAATTTTCTAAATAGTTTTGCCTAGCATCATTAAAAGGTGCAAAACTTAAAAACATCTCGGTATTCATCCAATCCTTATTTTGAGTTGCTTCTCCCCCCCCCCCACACTTTTTAACCTCCTATAACTGAGAGATATCAGGCGATGAATGAATGAAATGATGCTCAAATGAGCCCGGGGTTCGTAGTCACTTTTCTTTTTCTAAAACAGCTCTTTTTCACAGCGGGCGTCAAAACGTGTACTTCCGGTAAGACAGCCCAGCCGAAAATTTGGGTTCCTAGCTGTCAGTATGGGGCAGAAAAAGTAAAGGCATAAAGGGACACATGCAAAGCATAAAAACGTCGGAATATTCAATAGCCGACAAATCACTAAGTAAACGATAAGTGCACGTGATACCGGCTACAGATGACAGCTTTATCGTGTGGAGGAGGCTGGTTGTGGCACCGCGCTGCATCGATCCGGTACGAGAGTTTGCTGCCGGTCCGCCGGCCACGTCCATTGTAGAGGTGGGTTCCCAGCACCCCACTTCCGGTCACGTTTCCTTACTGATCCATCCCAGGCTCCTCAAAGCTACGGCGGTGCCGTCATAACCTTTGCATAATGCACCGGAAGACGCAGCAGCATCGGAAGTTCAAACTAGCGGGCGGTAACTGCCCCTTCCGCTTGCGACCCCCAGATGAGGGGTCATTGTCCTTGCGGATAGGAGGTCACTGGGACCGCGAGGCCCAAATCTGGACCAGTTCTGACCCTACGCCTTCTGCAAGGATCACCTTTTCCCACATACACATATATATTAAAGCAAGATTCACACACACTGAATGATAAAAGCCAAACTCACAACACTGATATTAGCCCACCATCACACCACACCCACCGTGTCCGTGGAGGACGGGTCCTCGTCGGCCTCAGGTTCGCTGGAGTCCAGGAAGCTGTCGGTGCTGTCTTCACGCTGGAGCCACGCCGCCGCCATATCACGTGACCGCTCTGGAGCAGACTGTATGATGCTGCACGCGAGAGACCGACCGTCTAGTGAATGTCTATTCTGTGGGGTAGGTCAATGAGATCGGCACCCCGGAGCCCATTACATCAAGAGGTTTCCTAAACCGACGGACGACCTTACACTAACGTCATTTCTACGTACGCAGAGATTCAGCCGGCCAGGTACCGTGCACGCGCGTGCGTATTGCTACCATTTGCGCTTTTTAAACGCAGGGTTCAGCGCCCCATAGTAAACCAGACGTCTGCGAAATCCAAAGTGCATCAATAACACTTCGGAAACCAATAACTGTTCAAAATGAATTTGTATGTTATGCTCAAGTTCTGCAAGAAACAAGATTCGAGCCCCAGACCTCTGCATATGCAGCTAATGTTCTATGTCTGCTGCAGAATCCTGGTTTTACCAGAACCACTTAACGTTAAGTCAATCTGAACGTTAATGTCCTGCATTTTTTATTTAAAGTGATATAAAGTATTTCGTTTAAGAATGCTTAATCAAACTATTTGGTTATATGCTTCATACGCGCTAAATTACTTGAATTTATAGCACATGCTTGCTCTGTAAAGAACATTTATCTGGCTCATCTATTATCCGTTTGAATGCACAGTGGTTTTCAACCAGTAAAAACAATGATTGGGTATAATAAAACAATGTATTGTATTACACTGTCCTAATTACCCATCTTTATTAATTTTTAATAACTCTTTAACCGATGAAAAACATTGTGTTACATTCACATGCCACTGTCATTTATTTTTATCTCTCCTCCATAAATTCTTCTTAAAACAGCTTATTTTCCTATCAACTTCGAAAAAAACATTTGCAGAAATAATTTCATTATACGATTCGTTGTAGTTACAAGGAGTATACATAAATTTGAAGTAATAGTCAAATCTTCAAAAAGGAGATCGTTACATTCTGACATCCCGAGAAACAACTGAACGGTGTCGGAACTTCAAAAACTGAGAAGAATACTGAACAATTCAAACTAATATCAGCGAATACCTTGGAAATGGTAGATGCAACAATAAAAGTTTTTTTTCAATAAATCGCATTTTTAAAGATATTTACCTTTTTGTGTAGTAAATTTCTTATGATTTACTAGTTATACAAAATTCACTCGTAATGAAGTGGGCTTCACGGGCTATTCTCCTAAAATTCAAGTTAAATATTTTATTAGCCATGTAAATAGTTTAAACCTATGGTATTTTAATCAAAATCGTTCGGGCCATTTTTAAGAAAATCAAAAATAACAATTTTTTTCCATAAAGAGTAGATTGATTGGGTGGATTTTCTTGAAAATCTACATATCGCATCCTTGGATGATGGTAAACTTAAGTATCAAGTTTGGTATTTATTCGTTTCCTTGAATTAAGCTATTCACAAGCGCGCGCGAACCTTTTTTCTTCCAAAATGACGGTTTTGGAGCCCAAGGACTTCAAAACAGGCATTTTTGGGTGCAGCGCAATACTTCCTTTATTTAGTATGAGTAGGTGCTAGAGAAAGCAAAAATCTTATGTAACTCTCTCTCTCTCTCTCTCTCTCACTCTCTCTCTCTCACACACACACACAATTTCTCCGTTACCATTTAATAGCCACTCTTGCATGTTACGTTACTGTATAAAAAGTTATTCTTTGATCCAATTTACGTTGCATAGGAATATAAATTATGCAAATTGCATTGATGCATGCAAGATGCTAAGATAAAACACAACGACTTTATCATAAGTCAAATGCTCTTATTATTGGGCCAATAGGGAGGGAGGGAGAACAGCACATTTTTGGTTGTCATATCTCTACATTCCCATTCTATGAAAAGCAATAGCAAACCATCGTAGAATCAGCATCTTGCCTAAGATATCCTTGAATCAGTTATGGTTGCCCCATTTCCCTACTCACTAGCCTAGAGGTATGTCTTCTTTTCCGGCAGGACAT
Organism: Deroplatys truncata; assembly: GCA_030765065.1. Classification (NCBI taxonomy): domain Eukaryota; kingdom Metazoa; phylum Arthropoda; class Insecta; order Mantodea; family Mantidae; genus Deroplatys; species Deroplatys truncata. Next base: position 82,072,909 of record CM060978.1, read on the forward strand.
CCAATCACCGATCTTCCAGCTGAAGCTAGCGACTATGCTTCTTCATGGAATACTATTGACTTCATCGTTCAAGAACACAGTGGCTGATAATCCTAATTGAAATGATGTACTCACAATTCTTATGTCATCAAATGCAGTAATGGTATGATGGTAATAACAATAAAAAGGTTTGTAACTATGTGCTGAATTCTGACAGGTGATTTTGCGGGGCATCTATCCCTTATTCCCAATTGAGGCTGTCCATACCCAAATGTCGCACAATTCCATGCAAATACGTCAAGTCCTTGTTTACGCGCTTAATCCAAATGTATAATGTATACCTCTCCTGCAACCAGCCTGGGTTTTATAACCTGCGCGATGTCTTGTTTTTCTTATTTATGCACTGTAAGCGGCCTTGCAGTTTACCACTTTCCTTGTGGTGTGACCGACAGGTAGGTACCGTTTTTATTGCAAACCTTCTCTGCATGACCTTCAAAGGCTGAAAGGCTCCGGTGGAGGCGTGCATTGTCCATTTCTTTGTTTTAACCACACTAGTCCACTTTAGAAACAACCGCTTCATATATTGGCGGAATATGTGGAGGGTATGGAATGATCCTACTTAAAAATAAAATTAACTACTTGTTAATCGGATAAACTTTCAATTCACATTTACACATTTCGTTGTGCGCTACAGTAACTAAAGCGATAGTCAAGATTTTTAAAATGTGTGCCGCTATCTTATAGTTTTGAATATCCATGCTCTTTGCCTGACCACCAGATTAAACAAACAAAAGAATGGCCTCCCATTTGAGAAAAGTATAAGTATTTTATAGTTCAAACCAATAACAAGGAATATCTCGGAGATGGAAAACTAAAAGAAAGAAAAATACTTGTTTCTGGGGGCGGCCTCACATCCGCCGCCCCCAAATTGTGTGCTTGATCAAGATCTACAGTTTTTGTGTATCAAGATTTTGTCTAAAGCTTACGGTTTACCAGTTATGCAAAAGTCATTCAGAATGAAGAGGGCTTCACAGGTTATTCGCAGAAAATTCAAGGTAATATACATTTCGTTTGTCATAAAAATATCTTAACATGTGGTATTTCAATCAAGACCGTTAAGCCATTTTTGAGAATATTAACAGTTTCTAAAATTGCTCCATATGTATGATAGTTTGGAGTGGGAGGATTTTCTTCAAAATCTTCATGTCAAAATCTTCCTAGGAAGTTGCTGAACTTAAATACCAAGTTTGATGTTTAATTCACTTTTCGTTTTTGAATTATGCTGTTTACAGATACATGGAACTTTTCTTAAAAAACGCTTTATTGGGGTTCAGAGGGTCTCAAAACATGCATTTCCAGTGAAATCTCGACATCGAATTTTTGGGTGGTTTACAATACTTCCTCTATTTGAAGCACGTAGTAAAGATGGTGTGCTGCACTCGCATGACTTTCTACTCAAACTATTCTTGCAAAGTCTCGTTTTTCTACCTAATTCATGCTAATCCACATAAACGTATATAGAAATAGTTTAATTAGACATTACGCTATATGTAGAAACACGCCAATGCGAGTCGATGTAGTTGCTTGGAAGGTGAATGGCGACTTAACACTTCCAAAATGTACGAAGAGTTTGAAAATTAAAACCAATTACAATGAATATCTCGGAAGTGGTTGTTGTCAGAAACATTTTATTGGTATGACTGCGTATTTTGAAGATATCTACATTTTCTGTGCAATGATGTTTTGTAAATATTTTGAAGTTTCCTAGTAATATGAAGTTAAATTAAAAAAAAAAGCTGATTTCAAGGCTATTCACAGAAAATTCAAGATATACATGTCATCCGTCATGCAATTCTTTCAGAGCGATTCTTCAGAAATTAAAAAAATAAAAATAAATCGTCCATGTAATTGGTAGCTCGTGCCGTATCCTTGGAAGATGCTGGATTTAAATACCAAGTTTGGTATTTGTCCGGCATTCCGTCTTTCAGTTATGCTTCACAGAGAAGCACATGGACGTTTTGCTAAAAATGCTTTTAAGGATTCAGGGGAATATCGAATTTTTGAATGGAATACTTCCTCATAACTACTAGGTAAGTGGTAGAGAAAGCAAAAACTAACTACACAGCCGGTAATCAAACCCGAGCCCTCTGGAGTAAGAGAAAAACATGCTGCCCATCTGACCAAAGGCAGTCTTCTAGAACATTTGATCACATATAACAGTGTCAAAAGAGTTCAAGAGTACAAATGAAATTAATACATTTGAAATGTAATCTCCAAATTTTCAGTGCAGGTAAGGCAACAGTAAACTTAAAACTCTAAAATCAAGTTGTTCATATGTAAGGGAAACTTTTCTGCAGCCCACAAGATATCCTGTTATCAAAATGAGCGTTGCGACTTGGTGCTTCTTCGAGGAGACAAAACAGGCAATGTAGTCATTATCTATTAATGAATCACATAAAGGTAAAACTCAGGAAATTCGGAAGCACTGCAGCCTTACCAACTGTTACTTTTTCTTCTTCTTTTTCCGGCGTTTTGTTTTTCTGACTTGTGTCAGACCAGACACGCGGTGTAGTTGACCGCATATGGAATTCCAAACAAAGGTGGCCACGAACGTATACCCACTTCATTAAGAGTTCTGTTGGACGGGTGTGGTCACGTGTACAAACCCTTCTGCCGCCCACAGAAACAAAAGAGAAAATGAATGCCCCAGTTGAAGAGTGCACACCCATGGTTGTAACATGTGGTTGCATCGAATTATCGCCTGGTGCTATGGCAACGATAAAACAAAACTTTAAGGGGGACTGAAATTTGAAACTTAGGTCAAATGATTCAAGTTTTGGAGATAGTTGATGGGTTGCTTATCAAACTGTGTAAGTTTCACTAAATCTGATTCGATTGTATTTAAAATATGTAGGTTTTCACTAATTTTGTTTTCCTTGATTGTGTATGGAGATTAGAAACACAAATTGTTTCTCCACTAGTTCTAAATAATTCATTTTAACTCAAATATTGTTGCTATTCAAATTTTTATTTTTAAACCAAGAGCAAAACGCATGCACAAAATTATTTCAGTGCATATCATTTTTTCAGGAAAATTCATGGACATTTACGTACTGAAATACGAAATTACAGAAATTTCTCACTGTTAATATGCAAAAGAAACAAACGATATTACAATTTACGTATTCTGGCATTTATCCGGATGTCAAAATTGTCAGGTTGAAAACTGCACTGGTTTTCAACCCTTACAGCGTGGATTTTACAAACGTATTTTACATGCATTTAGCTGCAAGAGTTAAAGCAGAAAATCAACAGTTTTATTCTTTCTGGCAATATCAGTTATGGCAATTTGTGCAAGTGTTCTTTCAGTTGCCACTGTAGTAAGTGCATTTAAATTGGTCCTCTTCAAACAATTTCAAGTTTGTTAGTGCCTTTGAATTAACTTTCAGTACGTGTTCTTTGACATCAGTACATATATATTTTTTCTGTCCTCTCCCATGCACATCCAAGGTTTAGTCCAGATCTGGGTGCAGTAATAATGGAGTGTTAGATCCTTGTTTGATCAAATCGTCACCTCATTCACTGCCATTCACTTCCGATATTTCCAGACCAGTTTTTGATTGGACTTCACATGCTTCAACGTTTCATGTTCTCTTGACTATCTAAAAGGCCTCATGTGCTTGCCAAAATGGCAAATACTTCAGCTTGAAAAACAGTCCCATAGGCTATATGACTGCTCCATCAGTTTTGGGCCCATCCTCCAAACCTTTAGGCCAAAGTTCAATCCTAGAACTGTTTCTCTGTTCGCAATCTCTGGGCTCTAGAGATTGTGATGTTTGTTTCACCCTTTATCCCGTTTATCGTCCTACCCGAAACTGTAGACAGTGAATATCATACGGATGTCAACACAAAATACGTAATTTTCTGAAACTGTAAACATGAATCATTCTGCAAATAACGCAATATCCTCGTTTTAGCAATGTACGCAGTCCGCTACATTTAAAACTTGTATACTAATCACACATATTGATTACAGAATGTTACAACTGGAACAATAATTACGACCACAGAGTGTCTTACTTGTGTCGTGCAAGAAAATCTCGTTGGTATGTACGTATTTGCGGTTTTTAACCTGTACTCTGTACTTAACGCCTACTCTGATTGAACCACATAGTTGTTACGAGCATTTACAGCGTTTGTGTTTCGATTGCGGCTTAAAACAATGCTTGCCACAAAGAAATTTCTATTACGCCCAGCTTACGCCCTCTTTAATGGGAGCTCTTTCATACAGCACGCAACAGTGGCGCTGACTAGTATTCTGTTACATACTCATTGATGCATAGCGCTCACTCGATCACTTGTCTGAGAAACGGTGAAATCGACCATGGTACATTCCACGGAGGTGAACCATATGGGCGAGATAAAGCTCTTTTCTTGAAAGCTTTCGGATTAAAATAATAAAAACTGTTCCAAATTTATATTCATATATACATGCAGAAGATGAAATACTCTCTCACAGTCATCCGTTAAATGCTGATATTGGTACACAATTTGGGTTACTTAAGAGTCGCTTTTAACGCCTTACTATCAGCCAACTGATTATGACGTCAGCGATCACGTCTCTTCTTGCTCCCGGCTCTCAGCCAGGAACTCTTGAAGTATACGGCAAGTGAGGTAAGCGTAAAAGAGACGTTAATGTTAGCGAAAGACTAACGGGTTAAGGGAAATGTGTGGTTTTAAGACACTACCCCTGTCTTTCTCTTCGCTCTGCACCCCATACCAACGAATCCACGAAGCGGTGTTACGTCACACGATCGTGATAAGTCACACGTATTTGAATTGGCTGACTGATCAAGCTCATGTTGTGATGGTTAGCTGTAGCGAAGTGCGTGCTAGATAGACGACTTTATGTACCACCTCCTGAATAACTTGCATGTCTCAGCTGCATTGTCAACTTCCCGTGACCTCTGGTTTATTTCTAACGATTTAATCGGAAGTTTGATATTTTGTGATCGTGAGACCGCTGTTCTGTGATGTATACACGTAATGTGATACTGGGCAGAAGTTGCGTAGTCGCCTTCCTCCATCTGTTTTATTTTATTCCTTGGATTCTGTGGGTAGAACGGAGCTATAGCAACGGATATCCTAACCGCTATTTTTTTGGCGAATGAGGGGAACCACGAAAACCAAACTAGATTGACTGGTGCATGGTATTTGAAACAGCGACCTCCCGAATGCAAGCCACAGATGTTGCCGCCAAAGGAATTCAGTTGGCAAACATATTACGTTCCGTTCATGCAAACTGTGCAAATAGGTTATAATTAGATAGTCGATATAAACTACATGCATTATGCGTCACTTTCACACAGCTTCTATTTATTTTAAAACTCCATAATTTAAGCTTTTTAAGTTATTTATGCTGAAAGTCGAGAAGGTTTAAAGGTTTATGATGGGGAAAAATTACATACAAAGACTCCAGAAAGTACACGTTTCCACTTAAAAAATTATAGCATCTAATTTTAATATGCAAAAGAAACAGACAATATCACAGCTTACGTGTGGTAAACTTTTTCGTGTGTGGTGATTAATATGGAAATTCAGTAAAAACGTAAATAACTCTTGAGTGTGACATTTCCACCGCAAATTCAAGTATTATACCAAAATAAAGACTAAAACAAGCACTCTTCGTGACCAGGAGTAGTCTAAAGTACGCCTTAACACTTGTTTTCTTACTTTTTAATGCTGTGCCAGAAGCTATGAAATGCAACGATTCTCACGACAGATGTATTCACAAGAAAGGGTTAAGGAAGGGGTCAAGGGGAGGGAAACCTGCTCTACCATTTTGGTGGCTGCATGGGAAGAGAAGTAGCGCACGATGTAGAGGTAGATAATGTAGCGCAGCTATGAGAAGACATTCCCAAATGTGTAGTCTGCACCTTCACACACAAAAGCCTCGCTTGTTCTTTTTTTGTATTTACAATGCCACCACACCGGTTTTTCAACCTTAGAAAGATTTGCTATTAAGACGAAACCCCGGATGTGCATGGAGAATTCCTGCCTCCTACGACCAGGCATCTTCAAGAAAAGAAAGGCACGTGTTTCATTCGATTCAAGAGTAGTTCCTTCTTTGCACGGATTCAACTGCAGTTTTTTATTTATTATGGGTGAGCAGCTTCAAGGGTATCTGCAAACAAAGTCTCAACATTTTACTTCCAAGTTCCCCTGATAAGATAACTTACAGGGACTTCAACTGGGTTTTATTCAAATCTGAAACCATAGTTTGGCATTTACTTGCATTCTTTCTCCTTCTAGTATTGCTATATGACTTTTCCTTTGGGAAACAAAGAATAAATATATTATATATTCATCTTTTTTCTTTTGTTCCCTTATAAAATTTTATTTTATAAGAGAATTATTACGATTATTTTGAAGTTTAATTTATTAGCAAGCACTTAAAATATTTATTTTCAATTACAGCTCTGCTGACCACTTAGGTTGAAAGAGTGCAAACGTAATGCTCAGATTTTAACTAGGAAGTTTAGGAACATTTTGTGGAATAAAGAAAACTTTAAGAGAACGATTCAGATAACCCTCCATGTGGATTATATAGTACTTTTGCAGCATTAGCTTAGTTGCCTTAGTTCCATGGATTTTCAATTTCTGTTTCAATATATTTTTTATCCAACTATTGAAGACAGAAACTTAAAACTTCCCATTATTTGTTGCTTCTTTTTCTAGAATAATTTCCTGGCCAAAAAGGGGGGAAAAATGCTTTCTGTAAAAATGAAATTATTTTTTAAAAAGGGCATGTTTCAGTAAAGTTAACAATTTCACATGCTGCAGGGTTTAAATTCGTAATGTGTGAGTTATAGTGGGTAAATAATTCATTTTTGAAAACGTGCTAGTATAGGCAGGAGCCGGCAACACTAATTAAACTAAATGTGCAATACACTTGAGCGAAATTTAACCCAGAAGTGTTTCATTTTCCTCCCTAATAGTCTTCAACACATGTTTTAGACTTTAGTGCACTTAATGGACTTTCCCCTGGACAAGGCTATTATAATAGTCAACTTTATTTCACGTGACACGTGCTAAGAATCAAATCTTAGATTAGTCAGACCGAAAACTAAGGAAAAGAATTAGAAAGGGATGGATTGACATGTTTTTTCTTTTCTTTCCTCGGGAATACTGAAAAGCTAAATGATGAAATACATTGTGAATGTGATCCAGAGTTTGAAAATAATAATAATAATAATAATAATAATAATAATAATAATAATGAAATTTGTGCTTGTTCTAAAAATAAACAACTTTAAAGCACCTTGTATCGTCTTTAAATCACTAGGGGAATAATTTTGAACTGATTTTTCTCAAATGTGGTTTCTACTGCTTTACTGCCTTTAAAAAATGTAACTCAGTTGGCTTTTGTAATTGCTTCACTTCTTTTTAAATTAAAAACTAAAAAGAAACTGTTGTAGTGCTAGTTGTTTTCTTTGTTAGAAGACTTCCAGAGGTGCATTTATTACGTAAGAACAATATTAATTTATCATATTTTTTACAGGTCATTTTAAATATTTTATTACAGATCTGCTTAAAAACAAATTCCAAAAGGGAGGATCTTAATCGACATTTACAAAATTAATTATTGAATTAATTACTTGAAAGTTATATATCTGAAATATATACAACTTGAATTTATATATATATATATAACTATAATTTGGAATTATAACTTTTAGACAAAACCATTCCTAAAAACTTAATGTGGCTGAATAAACAAAACATTATTTTTAAGCGCAGGCTAGTGCCATATAAATAAACTTGCAACATAATCTTAAGACTGCTTACAGTGCCTGAAAAATTGTATACAAGGCATTTTCGTGAAATGTGGAAACACTTGAACTAAAGTACTTGAATTTGTTTAGCTCTTATTGCCATAATTGCATAATTGTATCCTTTTAAAGCGAACGCAACCCATTATTTAACCCCATAACTTCTACTGCATATCATAATCAGCGGCCACGTGGTGTTGATACGGCCGTTACAAGTTCCTTGGCTATATTTGAATGATTTCCGTGCGATTTGAGACTGCGCGCTTAATGTCTCGAACTTTTTGCACGGAGCACGCCAACATTCATTAAATCATTACCATACAAGTATTTCATTCTATGGGGCCAGAAACACATATGCTCTCACCAGGCAACAATGGTTAAAGCTTGAGGGCAAATGTGATTTACTGTCCCTAATACATTCAAAATTTTCATGTGTATATAAAATATCTGAGATTCTTTAAAAGCTATATATCAAGAAATGTCTAGGAAGTAATCTTTACTGTGGAAATTAATTAAATGTATGGGCTTTCCATATACAAAAAGAAAGTTCAATGTAAGAACTGCAATAAATAAATACATAAATAAATAAATAAATAAAAGAAAAATGCAATCAAATCGAAAGTATCTCAGTCCCAATAAGCTTTTGAATGAACGGGATCCCTTTAGATAGCTATGTTTACACGATTGGTTTGCATTTTTTGGAAGCATTGTATATATTAATAGTAACCAAGGAAACCCACAGAAGACATGTTATTGAAAGCAATTTGAATCCCTTTCCCTTCCTGAGTAAGACTGCGTTTACATTTAAAATAGGATCGATTTGGACTCCACTCTTTGTTTCATCAATTTTACATACGGGTGTCTTGTAAATCAAAGCAAGCATTACATAATTTGAATTTAATAACACACAACGTAAATTTGACGATGTACTGCGTTTATTCGTTAATACGGTTTCAATATGATTTGAGTAAGACCCGCATTTGTATACGAATTTTCGATGCGGGATCGGATCCAATCTACTCTAGTTGAATCGGATTTGGGATCAAGTTAAAATGAATCCCGTACATGTATTGAGTACGGAAAAATGGATTCAGATCGACTGCATTGTGCCATGTAAACGTAACTCTTAATTATGCTGTTTCAAAACATACTCAAACCACCATTCTTCTCTAGCAAGATCGGTTTTGGGATTCATTTCGAACTAAATTTTCGGTTACAAGTGGAACTGAGTGGTGGAAATGGATTAAATCGATTTCAACGCACCCTGTAAATAGAATTCAGGAAACCCACAGGAAAGCATCACCTAACTTCAGATCAGAAGTGGATCTGTCCGGTTTGAACGCCACCTCTAATTCTTGATAGAACACAGTACGTGCTGGAATTTAAAGCATGAACCGTTTTTCTTCTCGTGCTTCTCCTCAATCTCATTACTTCTGCTAGTTATTGTTTACTTCCAATGTTTTAGACTAGACCACTTATCAATATATCTACGCTTAAAGCAGTAATTAAAGGGAAGCTTAGAGTTCATTTACCTTTCTGATGATCATACTACTTCAAATGACGCACGTAGGAGGTCGATACACAGCTTAGAATACCTGTTGTACAATTCATAAACAAGCAGTGGCAATTAACTAACCTTAACGGTATCTGGCCCACAGCTGTGGCAGCAACGCCGTCGACGCCTCATGGTGACATCACTAACAAGTGGCGCCAAATCACGGTCGCCGTCCAAGCTGTCGAGGGAGCGACGACGGCGACTCCTCCTCAGGGCGCCGCACAACATTTTTGTCTATTAATGTGCGATATCACTGCATATGAAACCCGGTTTCTTTGTTCTGGCTCACACACAGCACCACACCTCACTACACAACACAACTGCACCTTCCACTCTGTCTGTGAGACCCCTACCGCCCGCCTTTCTTCACCAATCTCGGAGTGGCTGACCGGAACTTGCTGTTATATACCTCAGCTGCTGCAGGTAGTCGCTGAGGAGGGGATTGCTCTACTACTCGCTCACATTTCTTTCGCCTCTTCAATAAAAACTGGATTCAATCGTTAGGAGATTCCAGAGTTTGACTCTGACTGGAACATCGGTCGGGAGAAAAGCTTTGATTTTCTGGCAAAAAAAACCCCTTACAATTTGGTTTCATATCTGAAGGACATTCGATCTCCAGCAAATAGCACTTATACGTGTATGTGTGCGCGTGCTTGTCTGTACTGTAACTTTACGGGAAATGTAACAAACATCTTCCGTGAATAAATCAAAATATTAATCCGATTATGTTTTTTGTACTGTTTAACGCCCATTCTTGGTGGACACTGATGGTATATGAAATGAAATGATAATTGGCTAAGCAAATTTGGGAAGGAAACATTCCAGATCTAAGGTTAGAGTACCTCCTCAGCATTTGCAGGTTATGAGGACTGAAGAAAACCAGAAAGAAAGAAAGAAAGAAAGAAAGAAAGAAAGAAAGAAAGAAAGAAAGAAAGAAAGAAAGAAAGAAAGAAAGAACACCTCAGCCAGGAAGGACAGTACATAACCAAACCTTCACCCAAACTTTTCTGGTACTTTACCATTTTTTTAATAAAAAATAATGGGCTAAACCGATACCAAAATGTGCGTTTTTAAAATTTCTACGTATGTATGTACGCATGTGCGCATTACATTTGCATGTAAATGATCAAAATCAATTTCCATGTAATTTTCGTATATAACATATCTTAGGTCCCTTAAAGAAAGTAGGCTATATGGCATCTTAATTACCTAACTCATAGCAGGAGGGTTCTAAAGGAGGCGCAAAATAAAATAAAATCAAATATCTTACTTTTCATTATGCTAAGCATGATGTTTCAGACACTTTTTGTTATTTATAAAATTTCCATAGGCTGAATACTTTGGAAATTATACCAGTTTTTCGTCAGGTAGACCGTTACCACGAGAAATACTTCTGATTGCATTACAAGCATAAGGAATAACTGCTAAAGCTTTTACTAAGTGTTTTGGTTTGTATTAAAATCCCAGAAAAAAAAGGAGTTTCATCACCAGTTTCCAAAACATTACATTACGTCGAGTTGGAAAGAGAGGAAGAAAGAGGGGCGAGGGTGTAAACGTGGAAGGGAGAGAGAAGAAAACAATCTTCTCATTTAAGCATTAATGCAAGCAGAGCTGCGGCTGTGTATTTCTTTTTATATAAATCTGGCGCGATCACTAAAGAAAAACATCATTAGATAATTTTATACAAAATTACTAAAATAGATAAGCATGTGACGCATACAGGACATTGTTAATAATAACCTGACACAGTTTCATGAACATTTTAAAGAAATGCGAAACGAGTTACAGGTTACTGTTTGTATTTCACGTTCTGTGGTCACAAATAATGTTAATGTAATTTTTCTTCAAATTTTTAATATTTTCTCGCCTTCGAAAATAAGTTTCAGTCCTGCCAGCTTATGTTTGGGAAGCATTAATTGATGACTTGGATCGCCCTGTACTGTAGCCAAAGAAAGAGCCAAATATGTGTGTTCGTGCATTCAAGCGAATGAACATAATTCTTGAAAAATGAATAATATATGATATAATGAATGTGGGGTGAAAATCTGTGCAGGCACAATGAAGTACTCTAAGGGCACAAGGTGCAGAAAGGTTATAAAGCGTGCTTAAGGAACCAACATGTGAAAAAAATAGAAACTTCAGAAAAATACAGATTTTGTGCAAAATAACGTTTAGTGCTTTTCAAAGGGATAGGTATATAATGCTGTAGGAAACACAGGAGTGCGGTTTTGAAGTCTAAAATCACCTCTCTTTAAAAGCAATTTACTACTTTAAATTATTTCAGCGCTCATTATCACTAAAATTGTTCTTTACGGAGCAAAATTTTGCCAGTTTGCCAATTCGAAAATGTTACCAAAGAGTTTTAATACGATAATTCAAGTTGTCGTGGAAATTTTTACGAAACTAAAACTGACACCTTTAAAAATCATTTTTATCAATTAAAATGGATAAAAAGCAAAAATTACTTTCTCTTAAGTTTGTTTTCTAAAGCAATTTAGGCTTTATTTACAAACCATACACGTTTGCAAGACAACAAAGCTGAAATTTGATTACAAAATTTTGAAAACACCTCAAGGAGATTTTCGTGTAGAAAATTAAAAAAGTAGAATATATATATATATATATATATATATATATATATATATATATATATATATATATATATTCTCAGGAAGTACCCGAAATTGATCTAATAATATGGAAATTTGTTATAAAATATATAAAAAAATCTGGTAAAAGGTCGGATTAATTTCTTAAGAATCACAGTATTTCCAAATATTTCAGGTTATATGAATTTTAAATCTGTGACTATCAAACAATATTTTTCACTACAAAGCGTTTCGGTTTCACACACACACATATATATATATATATATATATATATATTAGTTTTCCATTTAAACAAGAAACGCTAGGGAGGGGGGATGGAGGGAGGGAGAGATGTTTCACTAACAGTGCCGACTACTCGTAATGCTTGGAGGAACCACTTCTTTTTAATTCTATTCAATTTTACACTCCTAAAACTAATTTACGTTTTCTGTTATGCAGGTTTAGCGAGAGTATGGTGTTTCCGCTATTCAGGGCTACTGCTAAGTTTCAAATTCTATATAGCAAATAGTAATAGCACGACCATACGTACTGCGACGTATATTATTATATTATTAATTAAAAATAATAAATATTAATAAAAGTAATAATATCTTCTTCAAGAGCGCAGCTGCGAGTCGAAGAACGATTTAACGATCCACATTAACTGATTTATAGTAGGCGTATGTTTTTTAACCGTACGCTATGTTCAGGTTACTCACACATGTCGTTCTAGCGCATGCGCCCTACGCGGGAGCAGGTTTGCTCATTGGATTTTACCGCAAGTCAGCACGTGCCCTCCGCTGCTATTTTGTTTGCTTTGGAAAAAAAGACATGTGTGCCAGTTTACGATCATCTTCATAATAAGCCGGGACTGGAAACAAAGAGATCGCGGCAATTTAATTGCACAGCACGGAAATTTGGGGCAAAATTCTTTTCAACGGAGGAACAACAGCGAATGCTTTGAAAATGGTTAATGTAACGATTATTAAACAAAACAATTGACTTTACAGTTTATCTGTGGTAGGTTTTTTTCACAAGCTATCAAAGATATGCATTTCATTCGTAATCAGCTGCCTTACTCGGTGTTTCATGGATGCATTATGTAAGTAGGGAGTTAAAAATAAGGACAGGGGTGGCTTTTGAAATCTGCACATAGCCTACAATTTTAACACGTACCTAAAGCATACAGCAAATTTATAAATAAGAAATTGAAAATTTGAAGAGGGGTGCTTTTTTGAAGTTATAAGGCATCCTATAATTTTCACAGTTCTACAGCTCAAATCACAAATTTGTTCCCTGATTGGCCAAGCTATATGGTTTTATCTATAAGGGGTTGAAATTAAAGAAGTTATAGTTAAAGAAAACTTGAGGTAGCATATGATAGTGAGGGTTGGGTAGTTTTTGGAAGTTGCAGGTAACCTGTGATTTATGACAACGAAAAGTCTGGCTCAGGCGATAATGTCTATAGTCCGCATTCGGGAGGTCATGGGTTCTATTCCCGACCTTCCTGACCCATGGGTTTTTTTCGGTGGTTTCCAAGGGCCGCCAGGCGAATACTGGGAAGGATCATTACATCCCTCGAATGCCCTGACCCTGCCTTTCACCTCCATTCTCATTTCACTTCACCTTTCATCTGCTTGGTTTCTTTCAGGATTGCAAGTGTCGGCGGGAGGTCTTGGCGGTACATGGCAGGGGAAAAGGATGATCTGTGGAAACCTTCGTCCCCCGGGTCCCCGCCCTCCAGGGGGGAAGGGAGCCGGCTGCATCAGCCAGTACCCAGGGAGTTCAAATCTGTAAATGGTAGGGACCCTGCCCTTTGCCTGTCGTGTCTCCTGGTTCGGCCGCCCTCTGTCTCCTTTCACCTCATCCTTCCGTCCTGGGGTTGCCCCGTAAGGGGCCTAAGCATAAAAGATCTGCGTAGGTCGAGGTACTAAGTCCCCCCCCCCGCTTCTAGCACAATCCTATCATTTTTGGCAGGCCCTATAGTGTGATTGTAAAGTATTTAATCGGATGGTTTAAACACCGACTTCTACATAAGGCGTTGAAAATATGGTATGGGTAGTCTTTGAGAGTTGTAATCCAGTGTATAATTTTCATTGGGTCCATTAGAATACATGTATAATTTATTTAGATACACCAAAGTGTTCATTTGTATGTTAGGGGTTGAAAATACAATTGAAAATAAGAATAGCGGAAGTTTTTAAAAGCTTATCATTTTTAAAAGATTCTGAATCCCAATTGTGCCGAATTTTTTCAAAATCATACCAAATTATAAACAAACTTCAGCGAAATGAGAATAAAATTTGGTGATTGAAACTCAGTGTTTAAAGATTACAAGCTGGAAGTAGTAGTAGTAGTAGTAGTAGTAGTAGTAGTAGTAGTAGTAGTAGTAGTAGTAGTAGTAGTAGTAGTAGTAATAATAATAATAATAATAATAATAATAATAATAATAATAATAAACTTGCCATGTTCGCAATAAACGTGCCAAAATATCCTCCGATACTCAGTCAACGAAACGGAATTGAAATTGGGTGACATGAATGCGAAAACCTCTAAAAATATGTTGCTCTGGAAGAACAGAGCTTTTCAATGGTGAAAAAAATTATCAAACTCGGTGGAGTGGTTTTTGAGATTACTCTAGACATTTTCTCGCTGTATAATCCATGGCAGTATCTCAAAATTCAGATGTTTTAAAATTGCTACGAGCCATTATTAAATAAATAATATATAATAGAACACTGCATGCTTTGGGATTTCGCCGAAAATCTTAGCATTGCATCCTTAAAAGATGCCCATGCAAATTCACTTATGTTCTCAACCTTTTCCCCCCGCTTCACCGGTCGCTTCCTTGAGGTAAGAGTAAGATTTGCATTCGACCCAAGAACTCAACATACCTAATAGTGAAATTTCACTGGAAATGACTAATGGCTTTAGTTAGGCTCTGGATAGCTCTGGATAAGTACAATAAATACAAAATGTGGTATTTAAGTCGGCCAACAGTCCATGGGAACATATTCAGATTTCTTCTTTTTTTGGGGGGGTAGGATCTCTGCTCCTCATTCTTATTCAGTTTTACGATATGACCGAGAAATATAAGACACCAGACAAAAATTATTACAGAAAAACTATAGCTCTTGTTAAAATAAGCAGTTGAGAAATAAAATATCCCTAATATTAACTACTTCCAAAATACCCGCTGCTATTCGTTTAACTCGTTCCAAATTTTAAGCCATGCACTTTGAAATGCCAAACAGCTCTTTCGTATCTCATGACCATAAGCAATAATTCGTAATTATGTCTAGACCGCTCGTCTCCCACCAACGGTTCGATCCCAGGAACCCGCATGCGGGATTTGTGAACGAAGTGACATCTGGGCATTTTCCTCGGGATTCTCCAGTTTCCCCGCCGTTTATTCCACCAATTGCTCCATTACCACCTTTTCTTTCATTTATTTCGCCTTCATTTCATATCATCTTCTTTCCTCACTCTCATATCTGGCTACGATCCGATTCTCCGTTTCGGGCTCTTCATTCTCTGATTCGATATTCGTCTGCTGCTCTACAGGACTATGACCCTAGGCGCGGTTGTAAGACCTAGGGGATGTAAGCCTTCCATACGAGGAGGATAAGCCGACTAAGTACAGGGTGACCCAAAAGACTCCTAACCGCCTGGCACCTCTTTATGAAACTATCCATCATGGAATTTTTGCGGGGAATTTTCCAAACGATGACCGATGTCGTCTGTTTCTTCGGTAAGAACCGAACACCGTCTTTTACATTTCTTAGCCTGAACACTTCCTGTGGCCTGAAAGTTACTGTAAAGTTCATGGATTGTTGTACGGCCTGGAACTTTTTACACTTGGAAATCTTTCTGCAAATCGTACTTTTACTTGGCGAGCTGACCGAGTTAACACATGCGAATCATAAATAAATACACGCTGTGCAGTAGAAAACATATTCTGAGCCATAATATACTTTGTGACTAAGTACAGGACAAAATAATAAATAACTCGTAATAACTGAACTACATCACATCACCGTCAGCTCAATACTACACTTCACACTGCA
This sequence comes from Deroplatys truncata, assembly GCA_030765065.1. NCBI lineage: Eukaryota > Metazoa > Arthropoda > Insecta > Mantodea > Mantidae > Deroplatys > Deroplatys truncata. The sequence continues at coordinate 82,088,931 of CM060978.1, forward strand.
CATCAAAACCACAACAGCGTGACTGTTTATAGCAGCAGTGCGTTATCATGTTTTTATTATATTTCCACACGCCCAGTGGAAAACACCGTGCAGCCGGTAATATTGCTCAAACCCATACATCCTGGAAGAATTAAAACAAAATATCCTCCAGGAAATTTCTCAACGCGAACTACAGCGAGTGATGGATAGTTTCCTAAAGAGGTGCCAAAAATGCATGGACAACAACGGTGGCCAGTTTCAGCATCTCCTTTCGTAAAGTTGGTAAATAAAGCCTTTAAACGTAGGTTTAAAAGTCGTGTATGGTTTCATCCGCGCCTTTCATCCGAGGACGCGGACAAGAAAAACACCGCGCAGCCGGTTCGGAGTCTTTCGGCTCACTCTATAAAACGTAGACATTTAAACAGCTGACTTGTCATCCTAGTTTAAGATTTCTTTCGAATTCCTATCATAATTGACAGGAAGTAGCTAGAAAAATAAACTTTTTTATTAAAGAATTTGTAGAATGAAGGTAAATGATAATAGCAAAGACATTTGTGACACACATTAGAACCTTTCATTCCAGGGGCATCAGAATGTGTATTTCCGATGAAATCTCCACACCGAATTTTTGGGTAGAATTCAACACTTCCTCTACCTCTGTTAGGCGGCACAGAATACACGCAAATGAAGCCTGCCTTATCATTTTAGTGAGGAGCAGCCACGCGATTTGACTAAACACACATTATCTTCCTCACGTTTAACACTAACTACATGGATGATAACCCTGGCCGGATCCAAAAACCTGACATTGGCTGTTTCTAATTTTATAAATTATAACTTCCAACCAAAGTGATAATTTCGAGGCACATAAAAACCCCTCCTTGTCGCTTCCAATGTCACTAAACCGCTTCAGGTAAATATTTAAACAGCCTGCACAACGACATCCAATAACAAAGCACGTACAAAAATAAAAGTGACATAGAATGCAAATTTCAGATTCGCTTCTGTGTGTTTAACATAACATATGCTAATGAAAACTGGTTGCCAACCAGAAAATACGAGGGCAAATTACCTAAAGTAGTACTTTTCCAGAAGGCGACTGGGATTGGTGTTTTTGCTGCCAATAATAATCACGATGACAGGTGGCTTGCTCCCGCAGGTGCCTGAATTTTATACACCTGCTACAGCAGATTTGCATCATTCTGCGTTTAGCTGCAAAAAGGCCGCAACACAAAGCTTTGCAGCCTCATTTATTTGTTTACTTATTTATTTAGACATTTTGGTGCTCAGAAATCCACATTGAGCACAATGAGCTCAGAAATCCTTTCAACAACCTGGTGGACTTCGAAATTGTTGACACGTATAAACAATTCGCTGTCAACAGGAGTGTTTAAGGGTACTGGATAATAAATGTTCGATAAGATTTAAAAAGAAAGTAACCTTTTCAAAAGTTAATGGCTATAGACAATGATCCATTTCCGGTGTTGCCTTTCTGGCCATTTAAATGCCCAAACGCCAACTACATAGTATGTGCAAATAGCGCATGAAAATTTAAAACTTGATTTTCTCCTAATCTTGTTTTCTAACGTTTCTGCCGCTTTAAAATGCCCCTATGTATGCACTTTTTGTTCACTTCCATTCGAATTTTCCATACACACTCTTGGAGGATTGATGAAAAGATCTGAAGAACGTTTTCTTAATATCAACTATAGTTTTGTATTCAGGTTTTAATGGTTTAATACATGATTTATTCTTTTAAAAAGTAAACGTGTTATATACTTTATTTTTATTCGTAAACTTTAATGAGACACCAGATTTAAAAGCTGAAATTTGCAAAATGTATCATGTTGGATGTTTCAAACGAGACTTAACTCACCCTAACCGAGGTAAGACCTCGACATATCTTGAACTTGAAAACAGTTGTGTATTTGCACGTCGCGGAAGCGATATTTTCACTGAAATTATATCAGAAGAAATTATTTCTAATGAGCAACACGACTTCAGAAATCATCGATCGCAATATATTGTATACTTTCATTACAACAACTGGTGAAAAACGGAGAGATTTTAATCTTAAGACTAATACTTACATTGTTTGCGGAACGCCTTTGGCCAAGTTACACGTTCTACTAAAATTCGTATAAAGGTGGGAAATAAATTGCCCTAGAGAAAAATGTATCTGAATTAATAATGGAGTTAGACAAGGCTGCCCCAACGCAATAAGTAAATGACAGAGTAGTCGACAATTTTATGGTGAATGGAATAAAAATGAGCTGTATTTTACTTGCAGACCTCAAATTATCGTAGCATCCTTAGAATACTTATTACAAAAAGCTACCTATAAATTATGGAATCTAAGGATTACAATCTAAATGTATCAGATAATAAATCAAAATCCTACGGTTTATCGTAAACCAACAATTAGAAGACATTTAAAAAATAAAACTGCAAAAGGAAAGTGAATTAAAATTCTGTAAAGTAGTAGCAGTTTCCACGTTGTTGTGCCTATGTCTCGGAAAGATGACCATTAACAAATATGATAAAAGTAAAATTGAAACTACTGAAATTTGAGATTTGCTGGCTGGATTTACTGGAAGTGAATATGGTTGATACGATGTACAAAATATGAGAAAAACTTGATTAAAACAGCTTGCCATACATTTCGTTCTAATTGTAAATGATTTTTTAACATTTTTGTACCAATAAAGAAACTTAGCATTACTAAATTAACTTGGAATGGTTGCAATCTACTGCAGTGTGAGGAGAAATAAATTTTTGAAATTGAAAGTTAATTTTGAAAATCATTACATCACTCTATATACTGGTACACTTTTTAACAAACCATTTCACTTAAGACTATGAAATTTTCAGGGTGTGTTTGGTTTTCATGATGCAGTTATTTTAAACTAGGTATACAATTTTCTGATTTGCATTATTTTTTTAGATGAAAACAGGGTATTTTTGGACAGCTGTTCATTTGTGACCTGGCATATGGACATGTTTAAAAAATGTGACTTGGTTTTACCTTTGCGTCCTCTGACAATACATAATCAGTGGAAATGTCAGTACCATCAGAAGTATAGAAAATTAAAGACTATTTTCATCTAATTTTTTCTCGTTTTTTGGTACACCATAACAACCATGTTTCCTTAAGCGACCATATAGAAATTATAAAAAGAAAGAATCTGAAGGAAAAAGAATATAGTGTGTTATATTACTATCCTTTATTTTCATGTAGTTTCCAGAAATTATTCTTACAAAAGCTATCTACTTCATGTTAGTCGAGATTAGCGTTAATATTAACGAAATTTTCGTTGCATATACAAGAGGGATACAACAAACGGAAGCGATAGTCAAACATTTAAAAGCGGGTCGCTGCGTGCTGGCCTTGAAATCCCTACTCTTTCTATTATAACACGGGAAACAAGTGAATGTAACAGCACTTTAAAGATCTGATGTGTTGCATTCACATGACGTTCCCTACTAATTCTTCTAAAAGTATTCTTATAAAATGTTGTTAGTCTTCTATTTACTTCTTTTTAATAGAAATAAGCTCATTCATTACACATTTACGTTGTAAGTATAAGGATACAGAGGCTAAAGCGATAGTCAGATTTTTAAAAAGCAATCACTAGTTGTGTGATGGCTTTGAAAATCCATGCTCCTTGAATGACCTGAAAAAACGAACACTAACTTACCACTTGAAAAAGATATTTGAAAATTCAAACCAATAACAAAGAATATCTAGGACATGGTTAACGCCATAAAAATAAATAAATAAAAAATAAAAATCACAAATCGTATGCTTTAACTAGATCTATAATTTTTGTGGTAAAATCTTTTTCTCTCTCTTACGATTTACAAATTATTCAAAAGTCATTAAAAATGTATACGATTTCTCAAGGTATTTCCAGAAAATTCAAAATGTACATTTCATATATTATGTAAATAGCTTAAATGTATTTTAATTAAAATCGTTAAGAGCCATGTTTTGAGGAGAACAAAAATCGAAAGTTTTCCCTGCAAAAGGTAGTTTCGGGTGGAAAGCCTTATGAAAATTTTCGCGTCGCATCTTTGGAAGATACTGAACTTAAAAACCATTCACACGCACACTTCTTTTGTATTCACGAGGCCTCAAAATATGTATTTCCATTGAAATCTCGACATCGAATTTTTGGTTGGAATGCAATACTTCCTCTACCTAAACGTGCGCGGTAGAGAAAGTAAACACCACTGGTACCAGCATATTCAAAGGGTGGGCCAAAACCGTGTATTCATAAACACGTTACATTATAGACCTCAAGGACGAATAAATATACGAAGACCATGACGATGTTCTAGGGACGAACTGCTAAACACTACATGGGACCGAGGGCATTATGGCACGGGCTCGTGAACGGGATGTACGAGGTTCAAATCCCACCAGGAACGTCTTCCAGCGAGCATTTTTCCAGCTCCTCCTCAGTCCTCATAACTGGCAAATGTCGGGGAGGTAACCTAAACTTAGACCTGGAACATTTCATTCCCAACAGGACTGGTGCGGGGGGGGACTTAGCACCTCGACCTATAAGATATTTTGTGCCTAAGCCCCTAACGGGGTATCCCAGAGGGAGGGGTGAGGTAAGAGGAGACAGAGGGCGGCCGGACCAGGAGGTACAACAGGGCAGAGGGCTGGGTCTACAGATTGAAACTCCGGGATGGCAGCTGCTGCAACCGGCTCCCCTTCACTCCTGCAGGCTTGCACATCCCACTGGGGAACCCGGGACTCCGAGACCGCCCCCATTCCGGGGGACCAGGGGTTACATAGAGCATCCTTTTCCCTGCCATGCAACGCCGATACGTGAAATAGAGTGAAGTGAAATGAGAATGGAGGTGAAATGCAGGGACAGGAAATTCGGGGGATGTAATGAACCTTCCCAGCATTTGCCTAGCGACCCGGGGAAACCCCCAAAAAACCCATGGATCAGGAAGGTCTGCCACGGGAATCGAACCCACGACCTCCCGAATCCGGACCACAGACGTTATTGCCTGAGGCATACCCCTCGGTGCCATATGCAGTAAGAACGAATGTTAAACAATACTCGAAAAAGACATTGAGCTGCGGAATGGACCAGTAAGCTCATGTCCGGATGTTGACGATCATTTATTGCCTGCAATGACAAAGGTTCCAGAATGTCGGACGTGCGTTTCCTATCGAAATAGATTAGTCGAGTACACATTTTGGATCTAAATCTCACTTCCCGAGAATTACGCTTTTGGCGTACAGCGGAAGGCTAAAAAGCGCAACAAAGGAACACTGGTGGCTGCTTGCTTGTTAGGATCATTAGGTATTAAGTTGAAATGCATCCAAGCTGGTGTAGCGAGGTCACGGACAACTGTGCAGCTGCTTCTTCCAGAGCACGTGCTCCAGCACAAGATGCCACAACAATCGCGTCCCACACCAGATGCCATCCACCACCATATACCTGCCTTTTCACTAATGTCCAAGAACCACCTCCACCACCTCCAGGATTTCAGAAAAACAACTTCTTCCCGAGATTCTTGAGTCATGCTTTCGGAGTATTTCCAAAAATATTCATGTCAAAATCCTATCAATGCTACACAAAAAGCTTAATTCAACATTGTGCTACGATCTTGTTTTTCACTTTTTTGTGTGTTTACTTTATATTTTCAATGAACTTCAGCTTTTTTTTTTCTTTTTTTTTAAACTTTCTCATACATTTCCTCGCCTGAATTCCATAATCAACATCTTTACAGTTTAGGGCCTATCGACAAATTCTATCTTCAAACAAAATTGGTCCCACCATCTTTTCCTAGCTCTTCCTATTGATCTTGTTCCTTGTAGTTTTTGTAATGGTTGAATCTGGGATATGTCATAGACACATGTTATTTCATTTATTTTGGAATTCTTTTATTATCTCTAAAGTGCTTTGTGTTTTTAATTGTGCTCTAATATCTTCATTTTTTTTGTCTAGCAGCGTATATCCGGCTATAAATCTTAAAGATCTCATTTTAGCTGCTATAAGTCTTCCTTCGTACCCCATTATCGCTGTCATATAATAAGGCCATGACTGAGTTCCATAATGAAGCCATAAATGTTTTTAAGAATGCTTCCATTACTCAAATTGGTGAAACTCTCAAGAAAACTGACATTCAATTGCAACTTATAAATATTTTCAAAATGTATGTTCGCTTTTGATACTGTGGCAGTGTTTAGCTTTGTATTCAACAAGGTACATTTGGCATTTTAAAAACACGACTTTGAACTTTTTTTCTAGCACATTCACTCTTCAAAATGTCTCAAACGATAGAATTTCACCAATGTTTCATGCAGAAACAATTTAAACTTTCATAAATTGTTTTGGGAGTGTTTTTGAGTTACTGACTTTTGGAGCAAAAATGAACTGTAGAAAACAGAAATTTGCTATGATAATTTTTTTAAATGAGTTTCTTTTGAACTAAAACTAGCAGAAAATTAAATACATAACATGGATATTTAAAACACCATCGATTGAAACTTTGGTGTAGCACTTCGAAAACTAAAAAATATATTGAAATGAAATTTAAAGTCATTGAATGTTTACTCGAGACAAAGCTATGTTAAATGTTCAGCTAAATTGACTCAACACTTCAGAAAGTACATTTTCAGTAGCGTAGGTATTCGCTTGAGGACGCATTGGTAATGTTAGTAGTTTGTGCTTGAAGAGGCGTGCGTCCAAAGTCCCAAATGGCTTTTTCCAACTGTGCATGTGTTCTACAAACTGTTTAAGTTCTAATGGGGATATAGGAATAAGCATGCTGATTCGCCGCAGCTTTCAAGATTGCAGATCTCGTTTTACTTGCATTGCTCGAGCACTTTTACTAACCACATTGACTGACAGGCTGTTGCCAGCTACCCATAAGCAAACACGGTAAAAACAAGTTGTGCAACTGTTTCCTCTAATTATTGTCAGTGCCGATTTCTCCGTTTTACACCTCCAATCTAAGCGTAGGAGGCCAGACAGTGACGTGGGTGTTAGAAGCAGAGAACCACAGATTTGCTTCCTTTCTAATGAAAGTGTCAGCATACACCATGTGTGTCCTCTGCTCTTCTAAGGTTAGGTACAAACCTATACACATCTCTAGCAATCTCTCTTGGCATAGTCGGATGTACGAGCTTCAAACACGATGTAATGATAATTTTGGGAGTTTTCCAATTTGTTGTGCAATAACATGCACAATAACTTAAGTGGAAAGAAAAGCAGCAAACAAGAAAGGAAAGGCATTTTTTTGTATTATGTAATTAGAGGAAAATATATGAGAAAATAAAAAACTAATAATTCCATAATATTTAAATATACTAAAATAATTTAATCTATATTTAAATAAATCCAATGCTTTATATAAAGATGAGTTAATAAATGAAAAGAAAGGCCAATCTGCAAAACCTCATGAAAAATACTTATTTTGGCAAAAATTTAACAGTTCTAAAATTCATGTTAGCTATTTCTACCGACGAAAATGTGTGGACAAATTTTCTTCAATCTTTAAGTACACTAAGCGAATAAATTAATGGGCCGACTTTGAGCTGTTTTCAGAGCACCCTGCACACGTTAACGCTATTTCGACTCGGAATAGCACGAGAGAGAGGCGTGCTCATTTTACATAACCTCTAAGTCACTGAACGGTTGCAGCGTTCGATTGTCATTCTAAGATATCTGGTTCAAATCCCGTGTCTGTGAGTGCTTCTGTTTTCATGATTATTAATTCAGAGCACTACTTAGGACTAATACTTTGTCAAAAAAAAAACAACTATTACCTACCACCCCAACTCTTATGTCCTTTAATTAGGCTTCATCTCTGTTACAACACACATATTTTAGGAAAAACATAATTCGTCTTCCTTAAAATAAACTAAACAAAATATTCGATTCCCGACCGGGAGGGGGGGTCTTTAATAGAGATTATTCCCTACCCTCCATAGAGTTTGGAAGTATAGATGCGAGAGCGAATCTGCGTGTGAAAATACGTTAAAAACGACAAAAACCTACAGTAACCTAACCTAAGAGTTCAAAGAGGAAAGCACCATCAAATGTTTCAATCAAAGCCCCCGATATGACCATAGCAATTAAAGGGGGCTATAAAAATGGAAAAAAATTATTTGATGTGATACATTCACATGATTTTCTCTACCCTCTATCTTTATTAGTGGGTATACAAGCTATTCTTGCTAAAGTTTATTTTTCTATCTACTTCATTTCAATCCACAAACGTCTGGAAAAATAGTTACATTACACATTTCGTTATATACACGAAATGACGTGTGTATATATATACACACGAAAAGAACAGCGATACACAAATTTTTAAGAACTGGACGCTATATGCCATCCTTAAAATTCCCTATTGTTACCACGCAATCGCGAGAAACAACTGAATGATGAAAGGACTTGAAAATAAAATTAAATTGCGTTTTATTTATGGACGCTCTTTAACTGCTATGCTCCTTAGCGTCCCATTCTACACTGCGAAAGACCGGTAATTTTGCTCAGAGGCCTCTTTATCAGGCTTAAGGTTCTTTTACGTGCCGTAAATCTACGACACGGGACCACCGGTTTTACTTCGCTTCCGAAGGAAGCCATGCTAAGGTTGTTTACGCCCGAAAAAAATCCATCGTTTTCCCCGGGGTTTAACCCGCGACCTCGGGAACTAGAGGCTAGTATGGTAACCACCATACAACGGAAGACGACAGGACCTGAAGAGAATGACCAAGTAAAATCTTTTAATAAAAATCGTTACAGCCACTTTTTAGAAAATAAAAAATTGAAAGACACTGAACTTAAATACCAAGTTTGGTATTTATCCGACTTTTCGTTTTTTAGTTATGGCATTCACAGACACACAAACATACATACATACATACATACATGGTCCTTAAACAAAAAATGTTTTTCTTTTTTATTCAGAGGGCCTCAAAACATATTTCCGGTGAAATCTTGACACCAAATTTTTGGGTGGAATACAATATTTCCCCTACTTACTACACGTAGATAAAGCAAAAAAGAATACCACTTAATATCTTGTTCATTTTTTAAAAATCAGGTTGCGTCTGAATCGACACCCACTGTTTTTATCCAAAATTAGAGGGCGGGTATTGCTCAGCAGCAATCATTTTCACAAACTTATGAGATTTCTCAAAGTTTTGGTTACTTTTCTGGCAGCTTTTACATTGTTATTAACTTGAGAAAACACCGTAAGAGGTGTCCAGGCACACTTAACACCCCCTATCACAACCTCTGAGATGTTAGAATAAGGGTAGCTAATCATTGCATTAAGCGAAAAATAAAGCAGCGCCTACCATCTTCAGTCCAATCGAAGAAGATTAAAAATATATTCGATATATTTAAAATGGATCGTTCTATTTTCATACCCGCGTAGTTGGCGCAAATTACGAAATCCTACTGCCTCAACATCTACAGTTTCCGTCACCGTAAACCCGCGGATTCCTTTCAAAATTATCTTTCTAATCAATGCAGCAAAGCATTGCTTCCTTTCTAATGAAAGTGTCAGCATACACCATGTGTGTCCTCTGCTCTTCTAAGGATAGGTACAAACCTATACACATCTCTAGCAATCTCTCTTGGCATCGTCGGATGTACGAGCTTCAAACACGTTGTAATGATAATTTTGGGATTGCTTTCATCAATTTGTTGTACAATAACATGCATAATTTCTTCCTGTAATGTTGAGAAAATATAAATTTTAGAAAAATGCTCCATATAAAGGGTAATCTGGGGTGGGGGATTTTCTTGAAAATCTTCGTGTCGCATTCTTGGAAGATACTAAACTCAAACTTGGTATTTATCAGACTTTTCGTTTTTGAGTTATGCTGTTCACAGGCACACACACGAACATGTTTCCAAAATTGATTTATTTGGATTTAGGACACCTCAAAACATGTATTTTCGGTGAAATTTCGATATCGAATTTTTAGGTGGAATGCAATATTTTTCTCTACTTACTATACTTTCATATAAACGGGAAGAGTTAATTAAATTAATTCGTACTGGAGTGCAACATCGGGTGAGCCAGCTAGTTATTTAAATACCCTGTTATATTTTATTCATGAAGTAATCATAATAAATCCCATTCGAGGTTAAGAGTTTCATCAGAGAAATTCGTAACCTCTCATGGGATTACCCATGATACTCTACATCACTGTGGACCACCGATCTTCTACTGGCACTGCATAATGAAATTAACATTCAGTGCAGTAGGATATACCGCTTCTGATAGTAATAAATAGAACATTTCGTTCCTCCTGTCGAGAAGCAGTCAATTCTTTGAGAACACGTTACAATTACACCCGTACTAACTTGCACACAGAATTAGAGATGGATAAAGTGACGCTAACAAGTGCTACGATGTAGTAAACTCATATAAAGTAGGTATTGAAATAGCCTCAGGTAAGCGCATTGCAATCCTTCACTCATCTCATTATTGATAAATATATACCATGAACTCATATTATACCCTAATTTTTCAATCTCTCTTCTCATGCTTAACGATGTGCTAAATAGCAAACGAATCTATATGACCCGTGTGAATGTAATTTTAAAAGATGAAACTTTATGTCCTGTGCAATTAATACCTAACGAAAATGTTCCCGTTATGGCTATTTTTTGTATAAACTACACAGAAATTCCCTAATATAAAATCCACGTTTTCGCAAGATCTTGTGTTTTCTAGTATTGCGATGATATTCACACAAAGGAAATTTGGAATTTGAAAAAGGTGTATTATATTTCGACTGTTGGGGAGCCGAACTTGAAATAGTTGCAACCGCACGTATGGTAATAAGTTTCCGGTAGCCTTTGCCCCAAAAGTTTAAAAAAATATCAACTTTGTAATTTGACTGTTTCTTTAAATATTATATATTTATGTTTGCCTCGGCTACGTCAGTATTTATTTTTCGACATGAATCTCTTATCAGGGAGTGGTGCGACTGAAGAATGTTGGCTTACACAGATTATAATTTTACTTCACTCCTTTTATTAATGCTTGATACGATTTAAATAACACTTCACTGATATAGAGAGAGCTGTGAAATTTTTTTATTAATTACTTGCACTTTTTAACACGTAAACTATTTTCGTCTCACACGAATACGTATTAAATTTCTCGAGGACGCATCTCGCGGCGTCCGGTTAGGAACACTGTCTACAACCAACTGACTTCTGAATTTGTAAATTTTGCTTCATTTTAGTTTCTGATTGGCTAATCCTAGTCCAATAGAATACCTTCATTTAACTAAAGCTTTTTCTGGTTGTTGATTGGCTATTTTATAAACTGTCTCAAAAATTACATTATTGCTTCCAAGAATCACAAGTAGCATTAAACTTTCAAATTCATTATTGCCTCAAGGCTACTTCATTGTTAGCAACTTTTAACCTATTATTCTCACAGCTCCTACATTATTAAATTACGTAATACATTCACATAACATTATCACACATGTATACAATAATATAAACATATACAATGACTGTAATACACACTTTTTATCTATTATTACATACACATATTGCTTTAAGGCGGGCTGTTATTGAATTTATATTTTATATAATTAGATTGAAAATATGCCTCAAATTCCAACTCATAAATTCGTTTCCAAGGAAATCCATATATAACAACATGACTTTGATGGTTGTAATAATATAATAGACACTAGGGCGGAAAGTAGTACACAGTTGAAGGCTTAATGTATGTGTTTTTAATACTCTTTCTCAGTAATAAATGACGCGCGCCCAATTATTTTACATGACTCTTCAATATCTACTTCTTAATCCATGTCTCCGATTTCAAATTCTTCTTCAAATACTTAATCTATATTATTTTATTGTATATTATTACATTATTTTCAAATATCCCGCTTTGAGTCACGGCATCACCCATCAAACAATTGATCCAAAGCCTCCTAAATAGTATTATCTTATTAAGCCATTGTATTAAAAGGTACCTATCACGGAGGGGCTCCCGAAACAGGGGCAGAGCGCCGCACGTGCTTCGAACACCACCCCTGGGAGGGAAATACCCGAAATGGGACCAAATTTAGGAGACGACGTGCGCAAGCTTGGACGCGGTCCCTAACGTTTCTAGATTGAATGCATCCGACGCCACTCAAGCCTGCGCACAAGCCCCTAGCCTTGTTGACTCCCTTTATGGGGAGTCAACTCTGTAAGAACCCGGAGAACGAGTCCGTGAGCATTCGGACCCACGCCAGTGAGAAACCTTCACAAACCGCACTACCACCGCCCAACCGTAACACGCTGAACACCGTCGTTTGGCCCGTTAACTGAAACAGGTGATGAAGGAAATGATGGGTACAAGAATATGTCTGTATGATTATATGTTGGTATTAAATACTTTCTAGTCTAGACATGACTCTGCTAAACAAAAAATGAAAAAAAAGAGGGCAACCATACTAGTAATCTGCGTAAATAAAACTTTTTGAATCATCGGCTGCTTGAAAATGCTCAAATGCTCATCTTACCTTTCGATTGCGAGATACTTGCCCGGAATGACATTTGACCAGAGTGACACTTGCCGGAATCACCCTTCTGCCCGAGTTAAACGTTATTTCTTACAAATTATGTTACTATGTGACCAATGACAATCTTGAAATTGCGGTCTTTCTCCATCGAAAAATAATATATGCTAACTAAAGATGTTCTAGATTTTTATTTTTTATTATTGTTGTTGCAGTCACAAATAAGAGGCACCTAGCCGCATGCTGCGCTTCAAGAAACGTCGCGGGATGGGGTCTTTGCGTTTTCCATCTCTCTCTCTCAAAATTCAAAAGTGTATTACAATCTAATCAATTTTCCTATTTTTGCGTGGGGGCTTTGTTATGAAATTCTTACACCCCACTAGATGTTAGTTATGTATAATATTAATACGTAATAATGCATTGATACTTAGGAAATTTTTGTACGAGGTCACTACTTTAGGGAAATGCACAAGATTACCATTTTTCTCAAGGCTTTTAGTTAATGCTTTGTATATGGTTTGATAGACCGCCCTCTCCTACTTGACGCTCGACCTTCCAGCTGCAGCCAAAACAGGCTTTAGTAATCACCTAATAAGTGATTTTCAGGAATTTGGATCCTCCCAGCAAATGTCAGTAAATTTCTTCTTCGTGTAAGTGTCACTCCGTGCAAGTGTTACAAGCTCCTTTTGAGTAACAAAAGTTTGCTTAACATATTTACGCTTAAATCGAGGCAGGTTTGTTTATCTGATCTGTGTTACTATGCATCTAATTGCAAATGCAGTTTTCAAGTTCTTGGTGCATCTGGAGGACCTCCCACTGAACACCGACAGTTGCTTGACGAAGGAGATTTTGTTTTCTAGTTTCTTGTTCGCACTTTCGTCATATGGTTCGCTAAAATGCGGTGATAACGGTGTAAAAGAGTAATGAAACTAAACGCTTGTGTTACTATTGGGGATCAGATTGCGCGAACCTTTCTCGGGTTTCCAAATGTTAAGTCAGGCAAGACCTGCTTTGAGTGCCTGTGCCGCTCGCTATAATCGAAGTCTTCTCATCATTACAAGCAGCTGACGAGGTTCAACTGCCTACCGTTTCAATATGACGCCTTCCATGATACAGCAACATCTCAGGAACAAGGATTTTCAAGCCTTATAACGGCTTAAAGGTCTATTACCCGCTTGGTGTTTTACATGAACATCACAGTTCCACTACATTTGGTAATTGGGTATTTATTTTAATACTCCATATGTGCAGGCCTATAGACGCTTCCCTTCTTAAAATAAGAATGAGCTTTCTATTTTACTTTAACTTCAGTTCAAGAACCTGCTTACATCACAAGTCGATTTCATGAGTAATGAAGGAGTCCATGCGAAAACAGAAGGTGGGAGGAGAAGTAAGGAAAGAAGAGCCAGACATCCCCAAAACAAGTTACATACACGACGCACCAATATAAGACTTCGCTATGCGCCCTGATTCCTCCATGGCAAACAACTTCGACCCAAACGAAGATTAGGTGGGAAATTAATGACAACCACGCAGCTGAGGTCCATAAGGAAAAGCGTCGCTTTTATGAACCGACAATCACTGTATAAAATATAATCAGTAATGTCCAGTTAACAATGGAACGACACTGGCGACGCGACATGCAACACGATTATGTTCCTCAAAATCTAGTGTTCACAATGAGGCGACACAATTTTACATCCCTGCGTGATGCTCCGGCATCTGAACTTATGCATACAACTCAACAAGTAATTAAATATTTCTTCCGAAAAACAATGCTTTTCCGTGGAGGTTCTTAAAAAGAACACACAAACTAATTCTATTGATGACACCTGCTGCGCGGCGAATGTTTACTCCAATTCAACCTTAGTCACACGGATTTTGTCGCATTCAACCTGAATTCCCATTGGTCAGTTCATCGTCATTTACATATTATAATGGTTTGGTTGCTTGTCTCCTTGTTTTTGTTTTATTTGTGTTCATTACACTAAGTTTATACCATGATTTTATATTGAACCGTTTGTAATTAATACTTAAAGCTTCAGCAATAACGCATTTGCATATTTAGTGCTGTTTGTATTAGAAACTATCCTCCAGTTAGGAAGCAGAATGTTCAATAAATTCCTTCTTCCAGTTTGGGAAAAGTCATTCTTAAACGCATCGGAAATTGAAGTCAATATGATAACTGTTTTCATACAAAAAGTGAGTATTCTATACACTGTACATTACTCACGATACATTTTTACCTAGAAATGATATCAAATTAAGAACCTTCATCAACTGTCGACAAGTAACTAAGATGACATCTACACTATCTAAGATCCAAGAACTGCAGACACTTTAGACAAAACACAGCAATAATACGCAATCAATTAAGCTAAGAAGAAAGAAAATGTTCTACCCATTAACTTTCATCGTCCATGTTTCATCACGTGATAGGCCTTTATACTGCAAGGAAAACCCATAATAAAGACAAGTGCTGCATGTGGATGGAGATGGATTTGTATTCCCCAACAGCGGCGCGGCGCCGAGATAGATGAAATGAGAGTTGCAAATGTCTAAGGAGCGGAAGGAAGTGCTGAGACGGATGAGCGCTACGCTAAGACCATGTGCTCGCTTTCCAGCTGCTTCCTGCCGAGCGAGTAGTGGTGTGGGTTGAGATAGCTTGTACACTCGGGTGCTGCACCAAATGTGAACCTCATCTTCACGAAACTTCGTTATCTTCCCGTTTCACTTTACTGCTGTGCCGATGAAGTTATGTGTGTGTGAAACGCCAGTTCGCAATCAGAGCGTTGAAATTACTGTGCTTCATATCCCATTTTAGAGCTTTGTGGCACAAGTTCAAAGTCTGTAAATTCGTATTCCAAACACTCAGCGATATGCGTTGCATGTTCTATTTGTGCATTTACAGAAAGCCAACAGAAGCCATGACAATATTCTGTAGAATTGTGTGGCGCACGCTCTGTTTGATCCGTTCTGGATTTACAAAAATCCAACAGAAATTATAACACATTCAGCAGAGATGTGTGACCACTCCCTGTTTGTCCCACTCTGCATTCACAGAAAGCAAAACAGAAACAATATCAACATTCAGCAGAGTTGTGCGGCGCATGTCCTGTTTATCGCAACCTGCATTCACAGAAAGCAAATAGCAGCCATATTAGTATTCCGCAGAATTGGGCGGTGCATGCCCTACCTGTCTCACCCTACATTCACCGAAAGCCAATAGGAGCCACAACAGCATTCATTAATGCTGGGCGGTGCACGTCCTATTTTCCTACCCTGCATTCAATAACAAGCCAACAAAAATCATGGCCTATTGATATGCCGCAGTTACACCGTGCATGTCCAGCTTGTCCCACCCTGGATTCACAGAAAGCCTACAAGAGATATGTAAGCATTCTATAGAGTTGTGCAGTACACGCCCTGTTTGTCGCAACCTGCATTCGCAGAAAGCCAATAGCAGCCATGTCAATATTCCGCGGTTGCGCGGCGTATTTTCTGTTTGCCCCACCGCGATTGCACAAGTAACCAAGAGGACCTTGGTTACTGTGCATTCTGCTGAATATCATGTTGACATTCAGCAGATCTAGCAAAGTTATTGGAAAATATAAATGAAATTAGTGCAAGGGAGCAGTCCAAAATTGTGCGGAAAGCATTTAATAGAGTGTAAAAGGTCAGAGTGGTCGAGTCAGCACCACGCGGTCGCTGGTTGCGCTAAATATGTAGCAACGAAAAGGTGCGAAGACCAAAATCTCGGACAGACCTTATCTTAGAAACCCATCTATGATAATTTAATCAAAACTTAGGAGTTATTCCTTAGAAAACAAAAAGTAATTGTGTGTTCCAAAGTTTTATTGTATGTCCAAAACACTTTATTTTTGAAGTGCTTAACGCCTCATCATTGGTGGGTCATAAAAACAAAGCTTATGTGCAATATGTATATGCGAAGACCTAGCAAATGAGCCACAGAATGAATATCAGATAGGTCGTGCATCTTAGTTTCCAAGCTCATTTACGCAGTCACTTATTACGTTTACATGGGGCAGTTGTAATCGGCTTGAGTCAACTTTCCATACTCGTACGACGCATAAACGGGAATTCAATTCGAATTCAATCCAGCTAGAGAAGGGGATCGGATAGAGTTCAGTATCCAATACTGGCATGGAAATGCGGATCGCATCCAAACATAGCCATTGGGGGAATATATCCAACTCGTTTCTCTCTGAAGGCAACGCGCGGCAAATCTCAGTTTCATGTTACGAGTTCCTTCACCGGCTGGTTTAAGATAATCTTAAGTAAACCTGGTGAAATAGAGTAGAAACCACTCATTTCGTACCCAATTTTGCATGGATGCCAGCCATAACATGGATACAAATCGGTTCCAGCAGCCCCTTTGGAAGAAAAAGTTTTGCTTACCTTATTGCTTATATTTTTGAAGTGTTAGGTTCCTTCATAATTGATACGCCTTAAAAGCAAGTTCACAATATGTTATACGGGAAGCGCCTGGCAGTAGGGCCGTGGAATGAATGCGTCTTAGTTTTTAACATCACTTACACGTTCACTGACTACGTTTACATTGGGTATTGTAATCGACAAGAGTCCATTTCCTTACTGATGTGACTTATAAACGGGAATTCCATTCGAATTCAATCCAGCTAGAGAAGAGAATCGGATCGAGTTCCGTATCGAATGCCGGCATCGTACTGAAACCCCATTACAACTGGCGAATAAATTCAACAGGACTACCGCTCTGATTGATTGGTCAGCGTTCTGGCTCCTCAGCCCAGAGGTCCCAGGTTCGATTCCCGGCTGGAGCGGGGAATCTTTAAGCAGAATAATTCCCTATCCTCCACAGAGTCTAGGAATATGAATTTGGAAGTGAATGCGAGTGTAGAATTGCCCCCTCCCAAAGGAAAAGCAAGCCAATGTTGAGAAACCCCTACACTTCGGCGAGCAATAACACCGTCGGTTGTTTATCAAGTCAAAGCCCTCGGTATGACCAAAGAATTTAAAGGGGGCTATAAAAACAAGCAAATCTGATGTGTTAGATTCACATGACTCTCAAGACCTTTATCGTTTATTTAGGGGTACACAAACTATTCTTACGAAAGCTTATTTTTATATCTATCATTTTAATCTAGACAATCCTTTCCGGAAATAGCTGCATTACACATTTTGATATAGCGCTGGTCAAATGTTCTACAACTGGACGCTATACATTCCACATTCTTTTCATGTCATCGCGAGAAACAACTGAAAATCGACAGGACTTGCAAAGAATGGCTAAGCACTGAACAATTCGAACCACTAATAATAGATCTTAAAAATGACTGATGTCATAAACAGTTATTTGAAATAAATTGCCTTTTAAAGAGATCTATGTTTCCATTTAAAGCTTAACGTTTACCAGTTATACAATACAAGATTACACAAAATTCCTTCCGAATGAAGAGGACCTCGCAAACTTTGCAGAAAATTCAAAATACACACTTTGTCATGGTAATGTATTTAATATATGGTATTTTAATCAAAATGGTTAAGAGCCGGTTTTAGAAAATAAAACATTTCGAAAAATGTCACATGTAAAGGGTAGTTTGGGGTGAGGGGATTTTCTGGAAAATCTTCGTGTTGAATCTTTGAGATACTGAACCTAAATATAAAGTTTGGTATTTATCTGACTTCTCTTTTTTAGATATGCTGTTTTCACACACACACACACACACACACACACACACATTCGGACCTTTTTCTAAAAATTCTGATGCGTTACACTCACATGACTTTCTCTAATCTTGTACTACAAACTATTTTTGCAAACGCTTATTCGCCAGCTACTTCATGTTAATCGAGATGTTAATCTTATTGCTAATTTTCTGTAGGTGCAAGGGGAACATGGTAGGTTTAAGCGATAGTCAAATCTTTTAAGAGCTGGTTGCTATGTGAAGCATTCCATTCTCTTTGCTTGTCCAGAACATAAAAAATGAAATACTTTTTCTCAAATGAGAATTCGTTAAAGTATTGGAAACTTTAAGGGAATAATAAGCAATATCTCGAAAATAATTCACTAAAAAAAAGTATATGACATAAATTGTGTATTTTAACGCGATCTACATGTTTTGTGTAGTAAAATGTTGTCTATCTCTTATGGTTTACCAGTTATGCAAAAGTCGTTCACAATGAAGAATACTTTTGGAGACATTCCCAGAAAATTCGAGATATACAATTCATTTGCCATAAAAATGTCTTAAACTTATGGTATTTTATTCAAAATCGTTAGAGCCATTTTTGAGAAGATTAAAATTTTCGAAAAATGTTCCATGTAAAGGGTAGTCTGGGGTGGGGGATTTTCTTGAAAACCTTGGTGTCGCATCTCTGGAAGATACTGAACCTAAATACCAAGTTTGGTGTTTATCCGACTGTTCGTTTCTGAGTTATGCTGTTCACAGACACACAGACACGCACAGACATGTTTCCAAAAATGCTTTTTTTTTTATTCAGGGGGTCTCAAAACATATATTTCCGGTGAAATCTCGGTATCGAATTTTTGGGTGGAATACAATACTTCCCCTACTTACTATACGTAGTAGAGAAAGTAAAAAACAAACCCTTTTTATCTTCTCTACTACGTAGAGAAAGTAGGGGAAGCATTGCATTCCACCCAAAAATTCGATACCGAGATTTTACAGGAAATACATGTTTTGAGGTGCACTGAATGCATATAAAGCATTTTTGAAAACATGTCCGTGTGTGTGTGTGTGTGTGTGTGTGTGTGTGTGTGTGTGTGTGTGTGTGAACAGCATAACTCAGAAAGGAACAGTCGGATAAACACCAAACTTGGTATTTAGGTTCAGTATCTTCCAGAGATGCGACGCAAGGTTTTCAAGAAAATCCCACACTCCAGATTACCCTTTACATGGAACATTTTTCGAAAATTTTAATCTTCTCAAAAATGGCTCTAACGATTTTGAATAAAATACCATAAGTTTAAGACATTTTTATGGCAAATGAATTGTATATCTCGAATTTTCTGGGAATGTCTCCAAAAGTATTCTTCATTGTAAACGACTTTTGCATAACTGGTAAACCATAAGAGATAGACAAAATTTTACTACACAAAAAATGTAGATCGCGTTAAAATACACAATTTATGTCATATACTTACAGAAAATTAGCAATAAGATTGACATCTCAATATCTCGATTAACATGAAGCATATGGAGAATAAGCGTTTGTAAAAATAGTTTCTACAAGAGTAGAGAAAGTCATGTGAGTGTAACACATCAGATTTTTTTATTCAGAGGGCCTCAAAACATCGTACTGAAACCACATAACCAGGATTATCTCCGATATAGAATTTTTGGGTGGTATGCAATACCTTCTCTGCTATTTACGTGGTACAGCAAAGTAAAAATCCAACACAGACAACCCATTTCACTCTGAAGGTACTCAACCGATTGTCAAGTTCATGCTATGAATTGTGATGCAGTAATTTGTATCACAAATTACTTAAATGTAAATAATGATTGTAATATGAATATACATTTTTATGTGACATTGATTTGAGATATTTGTTTATTGTAATTATTGTTGGGAAGTAAGTTTATATTGCCTTACTGAAACTGACAATAATAGCGTGCAATAATGCAGCGAGGGGGTGAGCTGTTTATCATTATTGGAAACGAGGAAGTTACGTAATGTTGGCGCGTTTTTCCGTTTAGAACCTTCTGGAATGTTTCCCTAGAGCATATGTATTCATAATTTTCATTGGATATTAAAATAGACGCTAATGTTGGCGCGTTTTATTAGCCAATTGCAATTCAGTTATAATCTTTAGGCATATCGGTGTGTATGGGTATAAAAGCAGTAGGTTAGAGGTAAAGCCATGCCAGTTCATCAAAAATCTGTGTACACTACACGTCGTCTTCAGTCAGTCAGTTCGTCGAAAGTATTAGTACGGCATACATCGGATATAGATTCACAAGTTACGCGCAGCAGAATTATGAAAGATCTAAAGTATGGTAAAGTTAATTATACAAAAGATTGAAGTACGTGGATTAAAAGAATTATCAGTAAGAAGTTGTTATAACAGTTTCAGTTTGGCGAGTGTTAAGATCAATGTATAAATGTGATAGTTAACGTGTTCGACAATAAATGTGTAATACAAATTTCTTCATCAGTGTTATATTTGGATAAAAGATTCCTTTCCGTTTACACACCCTGATCAAGAAACATGTTCGACCGAGAAATAATAGCTAGCCGGAGGACAGTAAACAAAAATTAAATCAAATAACAGTCGCATTCTTTCGAACACTAACACTGCTGCAAATTGCTAACACCAGATGGAGCTACAAACCGAACAAATGAATGACGTCACAAGATGGCTTCACATGAAGTAAATAAACACACATACACAAACATCACAAGTAATAACATTTGTAAGTAATACCGTTACAAATTGGCTACCAAACGTGGGGCTCAATAAATAAATATAACATAAATACACAAACATTTATAAATAATACCGTCGCAATTGCTTCACTGGCTGGTTTAATTAATATAATCTGAAGTAAAACTGGTTAAGTAGAATGGAAACCATATCGATCTCCTTGGTAAGTACACAATTTTGCAAGTTAAAGCGGATCCCAGTCAGGAAATAGATTCAAATCGGTTTCAGCACACCATGCAAGCCTTTGAACCATCTGATTGATTCCATTATTCTGCTTATAGGCTTCTATGACTTGAATTCTTTTTGTACATTTTAATACGATACTGCTCTCCTCTATAACATGTTCTTGACACACCTTTCGTTTCTTGTGCCATTTACATGCAGGGAGAAAGTTGCCATTGATTTGTTCATTTAACAAGAAAACTTTTTAAGGACCGCAGGTGTAAAATACATGCAGTTATCAAGGTGAGTGAGTTTTGATGCTGGAATAAGACCAGTTTATCTGAAGAACTTTTCGCTCACCCACGCCTTAAAACAATATCTGCATCGAGTGCCTCCTCGGTAGAGTGGTCAAGGCTTCAAAGAGTACTCAACAACTTCTCAAACCAGAGATCCTGGGATTCGACTTCCAGCTAGATTTTAACCATTATCATTCTTCAAGAGTGTGGGAGTGTGAATGCTGTTTGCGGTATTTAAAAAAGGTATACAATGGTAATGTAAAATCCCAGCATATGCGAGTTAACCTCAAGTGAATGTTTCTAAAGCCAAAGCGCCCATATACTCGTAGAAGAATAGATCTCAATCCTGAGGTCCCGGCCTTAGTTTCCCGCTGGAGTATGGAAAATTTAACCAGGATTATTCCTTACCCTCCTCAGAATCTGGACATGTCAGTAATAAAAAATTCTGATGTGTTACGCTCACATGACTTTCTCTACTCTTGTACAAACTATTTTTAAAAACGCTTATTCTCCATCTACTTCATGTTAATCGAGATAAACATTTGCTAATTTTCTTGTAGATGTAAGGGGAATATATATTTACGATGGCAATATAGAAATACAGTAGCCTTTAAGCATAGACATATCTCTTAATAGCTGGTTGCTAGGTGCAGCACCAGTTTCTTTGCCACAGATTAATACTCCTTGCATATCCAAGACAAAAAAAATGAATAACTAATTCCCATTTGAGAAAATAAGTATTGAAAAATTTAAGGGAATAACAAGCAATATCTCGAAAATGGTTCACTCAACAACAAAATATGTATGACATAAATTGTGTTTTTTAACGCTATCTACATTTTTGGTGTAGTAAAATTGTATTTATCTCTTATGGTTTACCAGTTATGCAAAAGTCGCTCACAATGAAGAATACTTTTGGAGACATTCCCAGAAAATTCAAGATAAACATTTTATTTGTCATGAAAATGTCTTAAACATATGCATTTAATCAAAATCGTTAGAGCCATTTTTGAGAAAATTAAAATTTTCGAAAAATGTTCCATGTAAAGGGTACTCTGGGGTGCGGGGATTTTCTTGAAAACCTTTGTGTCGCATCTCTGGAAGATACTGAACCTGAATACCAAGTTTGGTGTTTATCCGACTGTTCGTTTCCGAGTTATGCTGTTCACAGACACACAGACACGCACAGACATGTTTCCAAAAATGCTTTTTTTTTATTCAGGAGGTCTCAAAACATGTATTTCCGGTAAAATCTCGGTATAGAATTTTTGTGTGGAATACAATACTTCCCCTACTTACTATACGTAGTAGAGAAAATAAAAAAATCTCAACGGCACCATGGTGTGGGTTGTGTATCTTCCTCTTACTCCGGAGGGCCCGAATTCTGATTTCGATCGGGGCGCGTTACCTCAATAAGGTATCTTCTGGGATTTTGTTTTCTCTCTTATCCTGAGGCAGACAAATGTAAGATAACCCTAAGATTATTCAAGCAGGCAATTTATCAGATCCAATCATTTACGCATAAAAAATAAATAAATGTGTTATATGCACATGACTTTCTCTAGCCACTTTCATTTTTATATCTCTTCACAAACTATCCCTACAAAAGCTTATTCTTCTATCTGCTTCATGTTAATTTATATAAACGTTTGCAAACATGGTTTCATTATACATTTCGTTACAAGAGGCTACAGCGTCTTGAAGTAATAGCCAAGCCTTTTATATGCTGGTATTGAGTTTTCATGCCCCTTCCCTAACATCGCGAGAAACAACAAATGGTGACCACTTAAAACAAGGCAAAGTATTGAAATATTTCCGAATATCTCAAAAACTACAGACGCCACAACAATTATTTAAAATGAATTTGTGCTTTAAATATTATTTAGTCGTGTAAATATCTTAAACATGTCACTTTAATCAATATTAGAATCATTTTTGAGAAAATAAAAAATAACGAAAATGTTTAATGTAAAGGGTAGTTTGGGTGGGGGATTTTCTTGAAAAAAATCATGTCGCATCCTTGAATGGCGCTGAACTTAAATATCTAGTTTGATATTTATCCAAATTCCGCTTTCGAGTTATGCTGTTCTCCCTCCCTCCCTCCCCCTCTCTCTCTCTCTCTCTCTCTCTCTCTCTCTGCTCACCCGCGAGCTTTTGTAAAAAAAGGTTATAGGGACTTCAAAACATGTATTTTCGATGACATTTCGGTGTCCAATTTTGGGTGGAATGCAATAATTCCTCTGCCTACTAGTATGTGACAAAAATTAAAGCCAACAGTAAAACGAGTAAGTCGTTGCTGATGATCATTGTTTTCAAATTAAAACTCTCCGATACGACCTATTAAAGGTTGGATATAAAGAGGTAGAAAATATATGATTAGAACACTCATTTTTATAATGGACTATTATTTTTTAAGGTGATCCTGTGATGAAAATTGGCAATTTAGGCAAAACAAATCAATATTTGTTTTTAGAACTTAATAATCCTTTACAGTCGAAGCTGCATAATCTGCAAAGTTTGGCGAGGCTTTTGAACTCCTATCACACCACGTTTTCAGCGTAAATCATAGTTTTGGAGTTCAATCATTTGAACAATTTTATTTCCAAGTTTATTGGCCTACATTAATCAGTGACATATTGTATGTACTCCAATTATTATGTATGTTCTATGTGCCATTTCTACTAATACATTTTATTTCATCTTATTTCAGAATTCTTTAGTAAATATAATAATGGAATTCACAAATACACATTTTGTTTATACAGTGACTACATTTTATGCCAAGGCTGCGGATCGCGCGAATGCGTTCCCTGCACAGTCTGCTACATTGCGGGGTTTTCCGTTCCATAACTCCCGCGTTACTTACTCACGAGTGTTAGTAATACACATGTAATGAGTACTAACTTTGGTACAAGTGTTGTTGAAAGTGGTGTCCATCTTCGCGAAGTCATTCTTGAGTCGTCGGATGAAATTACCATTCACAAGCATGAGTTCTTCTTGCGTAATGTTCATAATTTCTACGTTTATATTGTCCTTAAGTTCATCTATGCTGTGGAGATTGTTCCTATAAACTATTTTTTTAGGATCCCGTTGTTCCACATTTATTGACCAAACCTCTCTGCGTCTCTATCCGGAACTGAATAATCAGGAAATTGCTGCTGAAATTGTCTACACGCCTATCTACATGATTCAGTTTTCAAGTATGTGTCGTACATAAAAATAAGCTGTTCAAGCGCGAATTTGTTGGCAGGCACATCCGTGGACTAATAAGAGAATAGCATTCCTATGGAAATCACACACAGTACAAGCATTGTCGAAACACTTCACAGCACGAAGACAAAGCAACGACTGCGACATTTCACATTTGATAAACGTACCCTTGACACGTCCTGCGCCGCTTCTGCGTAGTGGCATAATACGAAGGTCACTGCCGTTTCGGCCGATACGCATATACGGCGGTTGTGGCTTTGGGATAAAACGAAGGCACTGTATTTTGATCTCAATAACATCATCCTGTACTTTCATGTTGCATAAGGAGGAGAAAATATTTTAAAATTGATACCATTGTAGCAGCATTTTAAAAACTTATAGGGAAAGCTAATTATCACAAAGGTATTATTCGATAAAAATCATCAAGTTTTGCATGCATTAGTTTCCGAGATAGAAATTTCACCGCAGAATCCCCTTAGGATAGAAACAGTATTGCACTAGAAATATGTGTTTTGAGAACCCTTATTAATATTAAAGGGAACATGTTTAGAAATTGGTTAGTTGCAGAAGGGAAGGGGAGAGAAAAAAAATGACTCCAAAACGAAAAAGTCCAATAAATTTAAAATTTCGCAAGCATGACATTTATAGAATTTCCCCCCACCAAATGCCCCGTTACACGGAAAATGTATCGTTAGCTTTTATTTCCTCAAAAAATACTATTTTGATTAAAACACGTGGTTGCTACCGAAATAATAAATAAAATTTATAATTTAATCTTCTTCAAATAGCTTCCAAAATTATTCTTCTGGAGTCTTCGGAATAACTTGGGAAGATGGGGAACAAGAAAAAATAATGTTAACAATTTCTGTAAAACGGCAAGAAAGAGATTTGAGGATATTGAAATACAGGAATATTTAGTGTGAGATACTAGAAAAGCTTTCCCTTTTTTAAAAAAAAAATACACATGGTAGAGTAAAACATGTATAGACATAAATAGAGAAGAGAGAGAAAGTGTTGCATGACTAAGAGCAGGAGTGTGGAGGTTAAAAGGCTTAGAGAAGGATATTCCACAAAATCAGCGTCCCTTATGCTGAAAAAGATGAACACACAGTTTTTAGGTGTAAAGGAACAGAAATTTGGAGCAAAGAGTCTATTAATAAGATAGTTTGAAATAGAAATATAGCTATAAGTGAAATGTATTACAAAGATAGTAGGAAAGTAGCACAATATTTAAGTAAAGTGTGGAATAAATGGATTTGAACAGTGAGTAGAGTCAAATAGCAATAACAACTCACAACAATATAAAATTTAGGAATTAAGAAATAAATGATTGTAAATTAGGAATATGAATGGTAAAGGGCCTAGGGCTGAAAGCCAGCCATATTCACTTGTAACAACTTAGCACACACAAATAAATAAAAATATAAGCTATTCTGCGTTTTACAAGTATTAATTAAAATATTCGTCTGACATAGTTGTGAAATATTAAATCTTCTAATGGATATTAATCGCCTGATAATGATTGATGGACTGCATCTGTGACGGTTGTGATAGCTAAAAATGTTGTATCGTCATTTAGTAATGGAATCACGTACCTACCGAAACGTATGGGACCGAGTTTTTGATGGGATGTGACAGTTATTGAAAGAGCCGTCATAGCTTGAAAAATGGTTAAAAGCTTTACGAAAAACATTGTCGCATAAATCGTTATTTAAATGAACAGCAATGTTGTGACAGTTGAAATTCTGTCAGCGTATTTGCCCGTTCAGAATACAAAAATCTAATGCCACATCCACTACCACTTATTTTTATATTTTGCCCTACAAACTATTAATATAAAGGTTTGTTTTTCTACTTGCTTTAGTTAATGGTGCTAAATATTCCACAGGATATTATGCTATGATGATATACAACTGGTAAGCATAGGTAGAATCAGTTATTTAAAAAAGCAGCTAGTCTATCAAATACGATAGCCAATTACCGAATGACAAAGGAACAGTCACATCATATTTTAGTGTACGCTGTTTAAAATTTGGAAAATCTTCAGTGAGCCACGGTGAATATTTCAGAAAGGGTTAATGCCGCCGAAAAGTTGACGTTTTTCATGCAATAAGTTGTGTGTACCTTTTAAAGACTTCGCAGTTACATAAAACTCCAGAAGAATAATTTCAGTAGCTATTTGAAGAAGATTAAATTATACATTTTATTTGTTATTTCGGTAGCAAACACGTGTTTTAATCAAAATAGTATTTTTGAGGAAATAAAAGCTAACGATACATTTTCCGTGTAACGGGTCATTTGGTGTGGGGGAAATTCTATAATTGTCATGCTTGTGAAAGTTTAAATTTATTGGACTTTTTCGTTTTGGAGTCATTTTTTTTTCTCTCTGTCCCCCTCCCCTTCTGTAACTCGCCAATTTCTAAACATGTTCCCTTCTTAGTATTCTAGGCACTGTCTTAATAAATTTCTTTGGCTATATTTAAAATTATGATCCAACAATTCAGTACTCTTTCCTTATACTTTCCCGTCGTCCTCCGTGGTGTAATGGTTACCATGCTACCCGGCAGAGGGCGATGGAGGTTTTCGGGGGTAAAAATCCTTAGCATGGCTTCCTTCGGAAGAGAAGTGAAGCCGGTGGTCCCGTGTCGCATATTTACGGCACGTAAAAGAACCTCAAGCCTAATAGAGGCCTCTGAACAAAGCCATAAATAAAACTCAATTTAATTTCTTATCTTTTCCTTACTTGTCTCTATCCAGTTCTATTTGTGCTACCTGCCTTACACTCCTTATAACTCGTTGTTTGTTATTTTCTCTCCAAAGTTAATTCTCAATTATTGCTCTAAACAATGTAGTGTCCAACCTGATCATTCCTCAGTCCCGTGTTCCTTCACACTCAAGATTGAGCTTCTCACAAACACAAGCTTCCTCTCTCACTGCTGGCTTAGCACTCAGTAACTTACAATAGTTCTTTGTTAATAATTGACGGGTCTTCAAGAGAGGCTTATAAAATTCAAGAATTCTCTTATTTATGGCATGTGTTAGAAACGTAAACCAAGCAATGAGGTTTTCATAAATTTTAATATTGAGGTACGAAGAATCAGGACGACGCATGATGCGGCAAAGTCAACATTTAATTTGAAACATGGCGAGTTTAGCGTGATATAGTAGTAGCAGTTATCGGCTTTCCACTCCCTTGCGCGGTGAAAATTCTACCATATATTTATCTTTTGTCTTTGCTAAATAAAATATGGACAAGGCTGATATCGCCCACCTCTGTGGTGAGGGAAGCGTGTCTGCAGGAACGTGGATGACTTTTCTTTTCGGATTTTCCCTTAACCTCAGAAGGTAACTATAAGCTCTATAAACCCCGAGCATCATTCCATTCATTCGCCGTCTATGACCAACCCAACTAACGCTTTCACTGCTGAAGACGTCTATGTCCAACTGAGTGTGTTTTATTTCGTAGTCGTCATCCACAATTAACTTTGGTTTCGTCCTCTCTCGTGAGGGAATCTTGTGCTATAGAATGCTCTGTCTGTCTAAATGATCTACCTTTGTGACTCTAACTTCAGTTTTTGACTCTTATTTTGAATATGGATACGATTACAAATAAAGTAACCGTGCTCGTACCATTTTATACAGGCATCGTTTGTCTGCTTTAAGTTTGCCAATAAGTCTGCTAGCATTGCTGCGTATTGATATATTTCCTATTGACTTTCTGTGAGTGCAGGGTGGGACAGACAGGAAGTGCACCACGCAATGCATGGCCACCGTACATATCCTGTTTGTTCCGCCTTGCAATCACAGAGAGCCAATGGTGAACATTCAGCACAGCTAGCGGACTTAACAGTAAGGCTCGGAAGTTAGGGACCTTGTGTGCCTAAACGACCGGTATTCAATGTCAATAAACACCCAATAACACAGAGGTATTGTCACCGACTGCACGTTGTATTAGCTTTGTTTACGTTATATCAGTAGACGCAGGGCACGCTGGATCCCCAAGTTCAGCAAACTTAAAAGACAAGTAATATAAGCGCGCGGTCTGAATTAAGGTGATTGCTGAATAAGAGAGGTTTGTAGCAGTGAAAGGGTTAAATTCTCCCCCCCCCCAAAAGCTGACAACATTCTGCCCAAGGATTCCGGCTTTATTTATTTTCAAATGCTAATTTGATTTTCTGCCTTTAAAATCTTGAAGCCGTCATGTGCAAAACTCGCTTTACTATGCTTTTTTTAACTTGGTATTCACTTCTCTTGCTGGCGTTATTGGCTTGTACAAATTTGAGCTAATTCCGCAGACCTCTTCAGACCTGTAGTCGTAAAGTTTCGCTCATTAAAAATGATCCGGTTATAAGCAGATCGACTTAGAATCTTTTGTTTTTCCGTGGAAACAAACTTATCTACCTACATGGTCATTTACGATAACATTAGTCAATTTGGATAATTAAGCCTAAACGACATTCGAAAGGTAATGTTTCGCTCATTCAAATATCTGTCGTCCTCCATAGTGTAGTCGTTACCATGCTAGCCTCTAGGTCGCGGGTTCAAACCCGGCGGAGGGCGATAAATTTTTTTCGGGAGTAATTTTTAGCATGGCTTCCTTCGGAAGGGAAGTGATCACGTGTGTAGATTTACGGCACGTAAAAGAACCTCAAGGATGATAAAGAGGCCTCTGTGCAAAATTTCCAGTCTTTCACGCCCAATATAGAATGGGACGCTAAGGACCACAGCAGCTAAAGAGCGTCCATAAATAAAACTCAGTTTAATTTTTATTCAGATATCTATATTCAGATTCTGGAATTCAACATTATGCCTATTAGATAAAACATTTTTCAAGAATTTTCTGAACTTTTTACCTTCTCTACTACTTATCTACTAAATGAAGTATTGCATTACATTAAAAAACACGATGTCGGGGTTTCAATGTAAAAATTTAGAAAAGTGTTTGTGTGTATATGTGTGTGTGCGTGTGTGAGAGAGAGAGCATAACTCAAAATGTGTATCTGTTTAAAACAAAAAGAAAAATTGTTTCAAATAGCCTTTTACTTCCATCAGCCATTTCCAAGTGTTAATGTTTTTTTTTTCAGTCTTTTAAGTACTGCCGCATTCAGTTGTTTCTCGCGAATATGGAATTATGGAATTTCAAGGCCAGAATATAGTGACCACTCTTAAACATTTCACTTTGCCTTCCCCTACAATAAACGTAAATGTGTATCTCGATTAACATGAAGCAGATAGAAAAATAAGCTTTTAAAAATAGTTTGTAGAAGCTATATAAAAATAAACGATGTGTAGAGAAAGTCGTGTGAATGTAACAAGCCCTTTTTTTAACTCTAAGACGTCCTCTTAAAATGATTATGTTCGAATCAATCTGCTTACATCCGAACAGTTTGTGAATGAAACTGTACTTTCAAAATTCAAGATTAATTTTGCACTTTTAATATGGATGCAAAGGATTATAACAATACATCGTGAGATAACAATTAATGGAATGTTCCGTGCTCATTTGTATGCGTATGTAGAACATATTCTGTTGTTAGAAACCACCACAACGTAAACTAATTTCTTTTTGGAAATAAAACATCAACATGTTTCGAGACTTACAAAAAACAAATCTGAAGTAAGGTAGAATCAGATGACTGAAAAATTCAATGCTATAATCGGGATTTCAACCACGGATCTTCCGGTCTCCATCCGGCTGCTCTAACCACTGAGCTACCATGGCAACATGCCGGCAGGACACTAAATTTTCCTATTGATTCGCATTTTTTCCGGTAAACACAAGGGAGATCTCAAATTGTATAGAGATGACATACCCCAATGGCGACTCACAGGGCCGGTTTCACCAACGGATGTTAAAAATACTCTTAACATCTTGTTTGTTAGCAAGCTGTTCAAAGTTTAACTAAGGTTAAAACCTTTGCGTTTCATGAAGCTTTTACCGCAAATTGTTAGCTAACATTTTGTTAACGTCAAAGACAACTGCGAACGCTAGCTTTCGAGAAGGCGGTGGCCGAAGTACACTGCTTCTGAACGTACCCGATGCACTTTGGTCTACGTATCGCCGCGCTGTCAGTAACCGACAACTATTTACATTCATGGCAATGGCCATGTGATGTTCCCGGTTGTTTGAGGTTAGAATCGCAATGTCAACTGAAATGAATGTTTCGCCGTTTAAAAGGCGTTAATTAACATCTGGTTAATAAGTATAGACGTATTGTCAAGTACGAAAAAGCCGACGTTCTTACATTAAAGGATAAGATTGCAGCCTGGGACAAAATCCACGAGTAATTTCACTGGGGAAAAAAATACTGTTTGCTTCTTGAAGCAATTGCTTTGGAAACCTTCCGGATAAATCCACAAACGGTAGCTTTGGAAATTCCTCACAAGTAAATGAAAAATGTTAGTAGTATAAAATCTAAGTACCTAATTTAGCATAAGAGAAAGAGACATGCTTCTGTTGGTAGTATTCTAACCTCTCGTATTGCCCATAAAGCCATGCTCATTACCCCTTGGACAGTCTATACTGCTTTAAAAATTCCTCTTTTTGTAGGGTTTCAAATTAATTGTGACGTAGACTGCTCTTCTATTAGGAATGACATTCAAAAATGCCATTTGTAGCAAACTCGCATCAACAGCTTGGTTTGTGGCAGCCATTTTCCAATTTCTGACATTTGTTAACCTTAACACAGGGGTATGGGGATGTTAACTTAACACGGATTTAACATATTGTTAAAGTTAACATTGTTTGATGAAACAGAATTTGTGTTAACTTCAGTGTTAAATAAGTTTAACGTTGTGTTAAAATTTAGCATCTGTTGGTGAAACCGGCCCTACAATGTTGTAAATACTTTAAGTCCCGGGCTTCATAGTTTCAACCACTATTAAGTCAATTAATGGAATTAATTGTTCTTCGACACAAGCCGTGTGTTGGACAAGGTTGAACAGATAGAATCAAATGACTGAAAAATTCAATGCCATAGCCGGGATTTCAACCACGGATCTCCCGGTCTCCGTCCGGCTGCGCTAACCACTGAACTACCATAGCAATAACAAATACGAATCAGTTGGAGAATTTAGTGTCCTGCCGGCATGTTGACATGGTAGCTCAGTGGTTAGAGCAGCCGGACGGAGACCGAGAGATCTGTGGTTGAAATCCCGGCTATGGCACTGATTTTTACTTTCTCTACTACGTATAGTAAGTAGGGGTAGTATTGTATTCCACCCAAAAATTCGATACCGAGATTTCACCGGAAATACATGTTTTGAGACCCCCGAATCCAAAAAAAAGCATTTTTGGAAACATGTCCGTGTGTGTGTGTCTGTGTGTCTGTCTGTGAACAGCATAACTCAGAAACGAACAGTCGGTTAAACATCAAACTTGGTATTTAGGTTCAGTATCTTCCAAGGATGCGACACGAAGGTTTTCAAGAAAATCCCCATACCCCAGATTACCCTTTACATGGAAGATTTTTCGAAAATTTTAATTTTCTCAAAAATGGCTCTAACGATTTTGATTAAAATATCATATGTTTACGATATTTTCATGACAAATAAAATGTATATCTTGAACTTTCTGGGAATGTCTCCAAAAGTATTCTTCATTGTGAACAACTTTTGCATAACTGGTAAACCATAAGAGATAGACAAAATTTTACTACACAAAAAATGTAGATCGCGTTAAAATACACAATTTATGTCATATACATTTTTTTTTGTTGAGTGAACCATTTTCGGGATATGGCTTGTTATTCCCTTAAATTTTTCAATACTTATTTTCTCAAATGGGAATTCGTTATTCATTTTTTTGTCTTGGATATGCAAATAGTATTAATCTGTGGCAAAGGGAATGGTGCTGCACCTAGCAACCAGCTATTAAGAGATATGCATATACTTAAAGGCTGCCCTTGTAAATATATATTCCCCTTACATCTACAAGAAAATTAGCAATAAGATAGAGTCTGCAAATGTTTATCTCGATTAACATGAAGTAGATGGAGAATAAGCGTTTGTAAAAATAGTTTGTACAAGAGTAGAGAAAGTCATGTGAGTGTAACACATCAGATTTTTTTCAATCATCTGATTCTATCTTTCCAACCTTGACCAACGCACGGCTTGTATGGAAGAACAATTAATTTCAATTCTGAAGTAATTTTTATTGTAATTTCCAGGTTTTCTAGATTAGCTGTTTGGTATATTGTAGGTATGAAAAAAAGCACGCATATCTTATTTTTAACATGCCTCCAATCATTCAATTTCTAAGCATCGTAATTTCAGTGCTCGGATGTAATGGAAACTAATTATGCAGATTAGTGTGTTTTTGCGCAGCTGGGGTCTTCATTAGGTAAGTGAATAACTGAAGATGGCACACCTGCCTGATTTTCTGGTCGAAACGAGCATACATCGACGCACAATCAGTGAAGAAACGGGCGGCGTGTGCCAACCGGCAGTCTGCTTGCACCTGGCCAGACACTCCACACATCTGTCGTATCGTCTTCAAGCTAGCAGCTGCCCTCCAGTAAACACCATCAAAAAACTGGGATTTCATCTTACGACCTCCCAAATACGTGCCCCCGTTCCGACACACCACCTGCTTCTATCCACCTCAGAGCCTCAGTTCGATTCCCTCAGACTTTGGAAAGGTGATGGCCTTGAAGGAGGGAAAAATAAGTTTCGGTACGAACTCTTGAAGCCTACGTTCTGAATAAACGCTTGCGCTCGTTAGAATGTGCGCGAACAATACTTCTTATGACACGAATCACATCATTTCTTATTTTTCTTTGTTTACTCTTTGCGCCCCCTGTTTTTCCGTTGTTTGCATACTTGCCAACTTCCTAAAATTGAAATCCGTAAAACTTCCGCTCGTCAATAAAGCCTAATAATTTTGGGATGAAATGAAATTTAGAATGCGTAAAATTTCAGTGCAGTAAATGTACAAGAATTACATGTAAAATAAATGGGAAGTCAGTTTTATAAGAATCCTTGAAGATCTGGTAATCGGATGGGGACACCTTGCGCACTGCAACCAGTTTGTTCTATTGTGGCTACACCAGCCGGGAGGCATGGATAAGGTTAAGGAGCCGTAGGTAGTCTCAGGTGAGCAGGCAGTCAGACCGACAGAGACTCGCATAACTCCCTAATATTTCCTGTTTGAACACCCGCGCACCAGTAGAGCGAAGAATCCCGAGAGAGGCCGACCGATCCTAACGGGCGGGACAACGCACCCTGGTGTTCACGGGGAAAAATATTTCCAATGCGCAAGCGTCTACGCCATTTGCCCGACACCGCCAGAACCGCAGGACCTGAACACAGCTGAAACATGAAAGAGAGATGAAATGAGAGGAAATGAGAGGGAGGAGAAATTGTGGTACAATACACCGCACCGGCCTGGGCGATCAGGAGAAAACCTCGAAAAACCCGTGTTCAGGTGGGCAGCCACCGGGAATCGAATCCGGGCCACAGACGTTGCCGCCTGAAACATTCTGCTCGGTAAAACCTCATAGTACTGCATCTTTCTGTCATTCATGCTGAAGTTCCTTTTGGTATCGCAGATATACCCATATTAACGCAAAGAAGACCACTTCCTAAGTTATACGCAGATTTCTAGTCTACATATTGCGCTTAATAACATAAACCTATAAATAAAAACTGTTACAAAGAACGGGAAACACATCCAGCAGCTATAAACGTGAATAAGATAAACCATTTACCCGAGGGAGCTGACTTTATAATTCACGCCGTCAATTACTGAATGTTCGCACCCATTTACTACTGGTTATTAGAGGTCACCAGTGGTGCAATCAGATCGTGCCAAAACTTAAATCCTCACGCTATGCGTTTTGTTGAACCCAAGTAAAAGTGGACCATGATGGTGATGAACGATAGACACGCAGATAAGCTCTGCCTACGGCAGCACTATGTACCAATTAGCGCGGCACATTCAGTCCTGAATCTTAAGTTATAATGCAACAGAATTTGACGCTTTGTCATATCCGTGGTAAAAATAGTTCCAGAACGTAAGATCACGGGCCAGTAATCACAAGGACGACTATAAAAATCGCAGCAAAACAATTTGTGGTGGTAGATGGCGCTATTTTGTAGTTTAACGTCCTTTTAAGTGGTTAGTTAGGCGCCTGTTCATGTTGATACATACATAACCACTTTTGTCGTGTGTGCTGTCGGTGGTCGTTTTCCAGACTGCCATATTAGTTCCGCTGTTTCACACTCCTTGCGATTGGCTGCTATTTATGCTTCCAACTAGCGTTGTAGAACATCATCTCGCGTTAAGTTTATGCTTTTAAGTTATGTTAATGCTTAATTTTTTCAGAATGGTCTCTAATGGTTTTTCCCTGCGGCGCATATTTTATCAACAATTATCCTGACAAGAGCTGCCTACTTCCGTTAGTTTGAAGGATGGAGCGCAATGCTTCACTTCTGATGCCTGATATCTCGTTTAACTTCTGTTTAACAAAGTATCAGATTCATTAGCATCACTGGAACCAGATGTGGTTCATTTTTACTTTCTCTACCACATACGTAGTAGGCAGAAAAGGGACTGTATTTCTTCCAAAAATTCGACATCGAGATTTTATCGGAAATGCATTTTTTGAGCCAACGAATAAAAAAAATTTAAAAAAGGCCCGTGATCTGTGTGTGTTTGCGCGCGCAGCATAATTAAAAAAACGAAAAGTCCGACAGTTCTTCCGAAGATGAGACAAGATTTTCAAGCAATTTCCCCACACCAAACTACCATTTACATGAAACGTTCTTAAAAAAAATGATTTTTTTTAAAAATGGCTAGTAACAATTTTGATTAAAATTTCAGCACTTAACATATTTACATGGAATTAAATGTATTTTTTGAATTGTATGGAGATAGCCTGCGAAGGGCTCATCATTCCAAAAGAATTTTGTATTGTTGGTAAACGATAAGAGATAGAAAAAAATCTGATGTGTTACACTCATATGACTTTCTCTACTCTTGTACAAACTATTCTTTCAAACGCTTATTCTCCATATGCTTCATGTTAATCGAGATATCGAGATGTTAATCTTATTGCTAATTTTCTTGTAGGAGCAAGGGGAATTGCTACGTTTTATGCGATAGTCAAATATTTTAAGAGCTGGTTGCTATATGGAATATTCCATTCTCTTTGCATTACCAGGACAAAAAAAATCTGATGTGTTACACTCACATAACTTTCTCTACTCTTGTACAACCTAATTTTACAAACGCCTATTCTCCATATGCTTCATGTTAATCGAGATATCGAGATGTCAATCTTATTGGTAATTTTCTTGTAGATGCAAGGAAAATATGGTAGCTTTTAAGCGATAGTCAAATATTTTAACACTGGTTGCTATGTGACGCATTCCATTCTCTTTGCATGTCCAAGACATAAAAAAAATGAATAACGCATTTGAGAAAAAGTATAAGTATTGGAAAATTTAAGGAAATAACAAGCAATATCTCGAAAACGGTTCACTCAACAAAAGAAATGTATATGACATAAGTTGTGTATTTTAACGCGATCTACATTTTTTGTGTAGTAAAATTTTGTCTATCTCTTATGGTTTACCAGTTATGCAAAAGTCGTTCACAATGAAGAATACTTTTGGAGACATTCCCAGAAAATTCGAGATATACATTTCATTTCTCATGACATTACCCTAAACATATGATATTTTCATCAAAATCGTTAGAGCCATTTTTGAGAAAATTAAAATTTTCGAAAAATCTTCCATGTAAAGGGTAGTCTGGGGTGGGGGGATTTTCTTGAAAACCTTCGTGTCGC
Source organism: Deroplatys truncata (assembly GCA_030765065.1). Lineage (NCBI taxonomy): Eukaryota > Metazoa > Arthropoda > Insecta > Mantodea > Mantidae > Deroplatys > Deroplatys truncata. The sequence goes on from CM060978.1 coordinate 82,125,348, forward strand.
ATTTCTGGAAGATACTGAACCTGAATACCAAGTTTGGTGCTTATCCGATTGTTCGTTTTTGAGTTATGCTGTTCACAGACACACACACAGACACACACACGGACATGTTTCCAAAAATGCTTTTTTTGGATTCAGGAGGCCTCAAAACGTGTATTTCCGGTGAAATCTCGGTATCGAATTTTTGGGTGGAATGCAATACTTCCCCTACTTACTATACGTAGTAGAGAAAGTAAAAATGAATAACGAATTTGAGAAAAAGTATAAGTATTGGAAAATTTAAGGGAATAACAAGCAATATCTCGAAAATGGTTTACTCAACAAAAAAAATGTATATGACATAAATTGTGTATTTTAACGCGATCTACATTTTTTGTGTAGTAACATTTTGTCTATCTCTTATGGTTTACCAGTTATGCAAAAGTCGTTCACAATGGAGAATACTTTTGGAGACATTCCCAGAAAATTCAAGATACACATTTCATTTGTCATGAAAATATCTTAAACATATGATATTTTATACAAAATCGTTAGAGCCATTTTTGAGGAAATCAAAATTTTCGAAAAATGTTCCATGTAAAGGGTAATTTGGGGTGGGGGGATTTTCTTGAAAACCTTCGTGTTGCATCTCTGGAAGATACTGAACCTAAATACGAAGTTTGGTGTTTATGCGACTGTTCGTTTCTAAGTTATGCCGTTCACAGACACATAGACATGTTTCCAAAAATGCTTTTTTTGGATTCAGGGGGTCTCAAAACATGTATTTCCGATGAAATCTCGGTATCGAATTTTTGGGTGGAATACAATACTTCCTCTACTTACTATACGTAGTAGAGCTGCTTATTCTTACTATACGTAGTACGGAAAGTAAAAATAACACGCGACACAAAAAGATCTCTTTATCTCAAATAACTTTTTTGTAGCATCAACCATTTCCGAGACATCTGTTATTGTTGGTTTGGGCTTTTCAAGTCATTTTTAAAGGTGTTCTCGCTATTCAGTTGTTTTCTCTCGATATCGTGGAAAGAACGTGGAATTTTAAGATCCGTACTCGCATATGGTGACCAGTTTGTATGATATCGCTATTCCCTTTGTATACTCGCCGCCATTTATCACGTCACCACAACTTCGGGAGGCATTTTACCAACTTTCTCAGCGGGCGCGTACATAGCAGGGAAGGATGTGTCTGGAGCGTTCTGCCTTTGTTGCTCGACCAAGCAAACTGTAGCTCACGCGATGTATGCAAATATTTCGGAGGTATATCGGGAAGAATTGTGGGTATGTGAGAAGCCAATTTGACGCTTGAAGACATTGCTGGGACAATTCCATACAGCATTCGCTTGGACAGGGTATTAAGATAATGTGTAATAAATGTGTCCTCTTTGAGAGTAAAAATCTGATGTGTTACACTCACATGACTTTATCTACTCTTGTACAAACTATTTTTACAATTTCTTATTCTCCATCTATTTCATATTAATCGAGATAAACATTTGCAGAAACGATCTTTTGACATGCAAAGAGAATTACATTTTACACATAGCGACCAGTTCTAAAAATATTTGACTATCGCTTAAGGCGTACTATGTTCCCCTTGTTTTGTAATTGCAAGGGCAGTATAGAAATACAGTAGCCTTTAAGCACATACATATCTCTTAATAGCTGGTTGCTAGGTGCAGCACCATTCTCTTTGCCACAGATTAATGCTGTTTGCATATCCAAGACAAAACGAATAAGGAATTCCCATTTGAGAAAATAAGTATTGAAAAATTTTAGGGAATAACAAGTAATATCTCGAAAATGGTTCAGTCAACAAAAAAAATGTATATGGCATAAATTGTGTATTTTAACGTGATCTACATTTTTTGTGTAGTAAAATTTTGTCTATCTCTTATGATTTACCAGTTATGCAAAAGTCGTTCACAATGAAGAATACTGTTGGAGACATTCCCAGAAAATTCGAGATGTGCATTTCATTTGTCATGAAAATATCTTAAACATATGATATTTTAATCAAAATCGTTAGTCATTTTTGAGAAAATTAAAATTTTCCAAAAATGTTCCATGTAAAGGGTAATCTGAGGCGGGGGATTTTCTTGAAAAACTTCGTGTTGCATCTCTGGAAGATACTGAACCTAAATACCAAGTTTGGTGTCTATCCGTTTCTGAGTTATGCTGTTCACAGACAGACACACACACGGACATGTTTCCAAAAATGTTTTTTTTTGGATTCAGGGGGCCTCAAAACATATATTTCCGGTGAAATCTCGGTATCGAATTTTTGGGTGGAATACAATAGATACTTCCCCTACTTACTATACGTAGTAGAGAAAGTAAAAAGTAGAAGAATGTATTTCAGAATTACATTATGTTGCCATTAAAAATATTTTTTCGCGGAGATATTATGCAAAACAGGGTTATTTAGTTACATATTGGAGTATGGTTATAAGTGACGAGTAAAGGAATTGCTCTAAGTTATCTAGTGCTGTGCACGTAAAATAGAACGCCACTGCATGCGCGAAAAGATATAAGGATACACACACCTCCTCTTTGATACACATACTCCACCTGTGATGGGCAGTAGAATGCCGCCTGAAGCTGCAGTGACGGTGTAAATGGAAGCGAGTGTACCTACAATGAAATGTGTAAAGAAACTATTTATTCAAATGCTTACCTTAACCAACTACGTTTGTACGCACTATAAAATAAACGATAGTGGATAGAGTAAGTCATATGAATGTAGCACACGATTATTAGTTAATTAATAGAGAATATGAAGGCACTTGAAATAATTTTTTTCTTATTCCGGTAGCAAAGTTCGCACACTGATGTCAAGCATGTTTAACTCTTTCTGAAGTAGGTTGTTGCTTCACGTATGGAAACCCAATTTGAAGTAGGAGTTGTATTGTAGTTCAACTGTTGGGGAGTCGAACTTGAAATAGTTGCAACCGCACATATGGTAAAAAGTTTCCGGTAGCCTTCGCCTCAAATGTACTTTCCGGTGGCCTTTGCCCCAAAAATGTTTAAAAAATATTAACTTTGTAATTTTTTACTGTTTCTTTAAATATTATATATTTATGTTTGCCTCGGCTGCGTCAGTATTTATATTTTTTTAGAGACATGAATGTCTTAGCAGGGAATGGTGCGACTGAAGAATGTAGGCTTACACAGATTATACTTTTTTATTCACTCCTTTTATTAATGCTTGACACGATTTAAATAACACTTCACTGATATAGAGAGAGCTGTAACATTTTTTTATTATTATACTTGCACTTTTTAAACACGTAAACTATTTTCTCACACAAAAATACGTATTAAATTTCTCGAAGACACATCTCGCGTCCGGTTACGAAGACTCTGCAAGCAACGCGTCCAGTTATGAGCACTGTCTACAAGCAACTGAACTCTGAATTTCTACCGCCTAAATTTGTAAATTCCTGTATTTCAAGTCTCTGATTGGCTAATTCTAGTCCAATAGAATACCTTCATTTAACTAAAGTTTTTTTCTGGTTGTTGATTGGCTATTTTATAAACTGTCACAAAAATTACATTATTGCTTCCAAGAATTACAAGTAGCATTGTTAAACTTTCAAATTCATTATTGCCTCAAGGTTACCTTTGTTAGCAACTTTTAACCTATTATTCTCACAGCTCCTACATTATTAAATTACGTAATACATTCACATAACATTATTACACATGTACACAATAATATAAACATATACAATGACTGTAATATACACTTTTTTATATCTTATTACATACACATATTGCTTTAAGGCGGGCTGTTATTGAATTTATATATTATATAATTTGACTGAAATCATTTAAGTGTTAAAAACATTGCCTCAATTCAAACCGCAACTGGACGGAAGATCGAGAAACAGTATGAAAAGCTAGAGAAATAAACTGGGAAACCACAATGACACTCAATACATGCTGCATGTCTTACTTGGGGACATTCTCACTTCAGGCGCGTTTAGTGTTGCAGCAATGTTTGTATGATGAACTCGTACAATATCAGTTGCTAATACAGAATGGTAGTAACTGGTGAGTCGTAACAGTAGACGGAGAGGCGTACTTGAGTGGCGACAGCCAACCAATCGATTCTCACGATTATAGTAAAAGTCTACAAAGAAAATCGAGCAATTGGTCCATGAATATCAGTTGCTTATACAGAATGGTAGTAACTGGTGTTGCCAAGCCGTAGAGGTAGACGGAGGAGAGGCGACTTGAGCGACGTCAACCAATCAATTCTTACGATGGTGTACGTATTTTTGTTACGTAATTTATTAAGCTTCATGCATTGGAAGCCTAACTTGAAGAAGTATTGTTCTTGGAGTTTACTTTAAGAGGTTTGCAACACGCTTTGGGCGTCGGTTTGAATTTGTTGATTACGTAATAGTTACTGTTGTTACGCAATATGCTGCTACGTATGAGAAGCTGATTTAAAGATATGTTTTTGTTGTTACACTCCAAGTTTTACACTATAATATTTAACTTCGTTATTAAAACTGCTTCTATATATTATTTATGTTTGAATTTTGCCTCGGCTGCGTCAGTAATGTTTGTAGAGTCATGTATATCTTAGTCAGGGTGTGGTGCAACAAGAATTGTAGACATACACAGAATTTAAGTTTTTAAATTCACTTCTTTTATTAATCCTTGCACATTTTAATAAAGCATTACACTTTTTAAGAGCTGTGAGATTCTTTAATACTTTCACTTAGCGCGTATACATATTTTACGGTTCACACGTAATATTTCTGTAGAGAACACATCTTCCATCTGGTTACTACCAAGGTTTGCCAGCAACTGAACATGTTTCAACCGTTAAACCTGTATGCTTCGGTATTTCAAATCTCTGATTGGCTAATTCTAGTCCAATAGAATATCTGCATTTTACTTAAAGCTTTTCTTTGCTGCTGATTGGCTAATTTTAAAATTACATTTTCGTTGCTCTAATCATGACTAGTAATTTTCAAACTCTCAAACTCATTATTGCTACAAGGTTACCTCATTATTACCTCATTGTTAGCAACTTAAAACTTATTATTCTCACAACTCTTGCATTATTAGAGTATGTAATGTATTCACATAACATTATTAAAACATGTTTACAATAAAAATAAGCATTTTGCAATGACTGTTACATACAATTTAAATAATAATTACATACATATTGTTTCAAGGCGGGCTGTTACTGAATTTACTTATTATAAAAATACAATTGAAATTATTCAATTATAAAAATACCGCCTCAACGATCGTAGTTAAGTCTGCAGAGAAAATCGAGCAGTTAAGTTCGTGAATTTATACCAGTTTACTCCACGGTAGCGTGTGAGGCTCACATCTGGGAGGTCCCGGGTTCGATTCCTGTCGGCCGCGCACTCTGACCTTGAGTTTTTCGCGGGTTTGTTTGCCTGGTCGATAGGCGAATACTGAGGTAGCCTCTCATCTACCCGACATCCTTTCCCTCATTTCCATTTCCTTCCCATGTTTCAGGTGTGCTAGATTTCGTGGTGTGTGGCGGTGCCGGACAGAAAGCGCGGATGCTTGCTCCAAGGAAAGAGTATTCTCCGTGAACACTAGAGAGCTTCTAGTTGGACGGGTCGTTCATAACCCTCTCTGGGCATTTCTAGTAGTGGGATGGATGTTCGAGCAAGGATATGTTAGGGTCCTTTGCACGTCTTTGTGGCCTATCTGTCTGAGGCCTGCAGCCTCCTGTGTTCCTTCGTTTCACCTCTTCCTCCTGGGGGTGGTAGCTGCAATAGATCTTGTAGTCGCAGTGCGCGCGGTGTCCCCTTCCTTCGTATAACCTATACTCACTTCTATTTAACGTATTATTTACTTCACTTATACATCCATTGTGAGTTTACACTTCCATCGGGTCGTCAAGATGAGAGTATATTCTTTCTTATAAATAAGAATACAACTTGCTCCTCTAAATTTTCTTCAATCCCGAATTTATGATTTCCGAGAAGTATGTTCTGGTGATTTCTGCGAAAATTTGTTTTTCATTTCATGCCCATGGTGTCAAAATACATACGAGGTGTGAACAAAAAATAACGGGAAGTTTTTAATTTCGCGAGCTTTATACATCCGATGTTCAGAGCTTTTATTTTATCTTGTTGGTACACATGTTCCTAATGTATTTCCAGCTGTTTTGAATATTTAGTTTATTGTTGACAGTCGAAAAAGTTATACATGTTTTCAATTCTCGGCGAATTTTTACTTTCGAAAAAGATGGATCAAACAATTTGCATTAAATTTTGCTGAAAAAGGTAATAAAGTGTCTCACCGCATTCGAAATGTTGACTCTGGCTTTTGGCGAATCTACTGTGAATAAGACAAAAGTTTACGAGTAGTATAAACGTTTCGAAGAGGATCGAGAAGACGTTGAAGACGGCGACCGCCCTGGACGCCCTTGCACATCAATCACTGACGACAATGTGGAAGAAGTACAGAAAATGGTTCTGGAAAATCGCCGAATCACTATCAGAGAGGTTGCTGATGATGTCGGCATATCCTTTGGCTCGTGTCAAGCAATTATTTTGGATGTTTTGGGCCTGAAACCTGTAGCAGCAAAGTTTGTTTTGAAATTGTTGAATTTCGACCAAAAACGACGTCGCGTAGACATCGCTCAGGAATTGCTGAATGAAGTCGAAAATAATCCAGAACTTCTAAAGAAAGTTATAACAGGTGACGAAACATAGGTATGACGTCGAAACTAAGGTCCAATCGTCCCAGCTGCCCGAAGAGCCAAGACCGAAAAAAATTCGACAAGTTCGATCACAAGTGAAGGTTTTTCTCACTATTTTCTTCGATTGCAATGCGATAGTGGAATACTACCTGGAAGTTACGCGCCTTTTGCGTGAACCAGTCTAAAGAAAACGACCAGAATTGTGGCAAAATCACTCGTGGAAATTGTAACACGATAATCCACCCGCTCACACCTCAATGCTTGTTCGTGACTTTTTGGCAAAAAGCAAAACCGTTATGGTGTCTCAGCCACTGTATTCGCCGGACATGCCCCCCCCTACAATTTCTTTCTATTCCCGAGGCTGAAGAGAGCAATGAAAGAACCATCACTGATGAGATAAAAACAGAATCGCTGAAGGAGCTGAACACCATAACGAAAAGTGAGTTCCAGAAGTGCTCCCAAGATTGGAAAAAACGCTGGCACAAGTGTATTATATCTTAGGATTACTTTGAAGGGGACAAAGTTGATGATCAAATAAAAATTCTTTAAGAAAATCTAAATTTCCAATTACTTTTTGATCACACCTAGTGTGTGTGTGTGTTCTCACTTTTCTTGCTATCGCAGCGTGACCACTTCACCAAATAATTACACTCAATAGAGATGACTATTCGTCGGATTACTGCAAAGATTGTTATCCTAAAAAGTGTCGCAGTTCTCGATACCTTGTGTAATCTTATTTGTTGGGCGCTTATTGTTTAATCGTTTTTTACTTTCTCTACTACGTATAGTAAGTAGGGGAAGTATTGCATTCCACCCAGAAATTCGATACCGAGATTTCACCGGAAATACATGTATTGAGACCTCCTGAATCCAAAAAAAGCATTTTGGAAACATGTCCGTGTGTGTGCGTGTGTGTGTGTGTGTGTGTGTGTGTGTGTGTCTGTGAACAGCATAACTCAAAAACGAACAGTCGGATAAACATCAAACTTGGTATTTAGGTTCAGTATCTTCCAGAGATGCGACACGAAGGTCTTCAAGAAAATCCCCCCACCCCAGACTACCCTTTACATGGAACATTTTTCGAAAATTTTAATCTTCTCAAAAATGGCTCTAACGATTTTGAATAAAATACCATAAGTTTAAGACATTTTTATGGCAAATGAATTGTATATCTCGAATTTTCTGGGAATGTCTCCAAAAGTATTCTTCATTGTAAACGACTTTTGCATAACTGGTAAACCATAAGAGATAGACAGAATTTTACTACACAAAAAATGTAGATCGCGTTAAAATACACAGCTTATGTCATATACATTTCTTTTGTTGAGTGAACCGTTTTCGAGATATTGCTTGTTATTTCCTTAAATTTTCCAATACTTATACTTTTTCTCAAATTCGTTATTCATTTTTTTTATGTCCTGGACATGCAAAGAGACTGAAATGCGCCACATAGCAACCAGCGTTAAAATATTTGACTATCGCTTAAAAGCTACCATATTCCCCTTGCATCTACAAGAAAATTACCAATAAGATGACATCTCGATATCTCGATTACCATGAAGCATATGGAGAATAGGCGTTTGTAAAAATAGATTGTACAAGAGTAGAGAAAGTCATGTGAGTGTAACACATCAGATTTTTTAAATTTGGGTTCTTTGTCCTCCGGCTAGCTATTATAACTCAGTCGAGCACGTGTCTCTAAGCAGGGTGTGTAAACGGAAATTATTTGTTACTAAAAGATAACACTGATTAAAAAAATCGAATCTAGACTTTTATTGCCTTCACGTTTAATTAATAATTCACATATTAATCTTTATACACGCCTGACTGAAACTGTGATATTTCCGAATGTAACTACAGTCGTTTTAGTTGCCGCGCACCAATTACTTCGTGTACTTTACGTCTGCGACGTGCACCTCGTAAGAGATTCTTCAGAACTGTGCAACACTTGCTTATGGTTCGAGAATATACACTCCTTCACCTCGAATTGCCTAAACATTATAATATAGCTGCTATTGGTTACCAAATCGCGCCCACTTTAGCGTCTGTTTTGGTCAGCCATACACTACTACTAACATATATACTCTAGGGAAGATATTCCCTCCATTTCTAAAAAAAGGCACGCTACCCTGACGACATTTTGTTTACCTCTTCTTAGTGACAAACAACTCACCCCCTCGGTTTATTGTTACTCACTTCTATTGTCAGTTTCAGTGAGGCCGTGTAAACTTATTTCCTAACAATCCTTATGGCTAACAAACATCTAAAATCCTGTACATACAATAATATTAATTTACACTACAATCACTCTGGCATTCACAGCATGTTATAATATAAAATATTGCCTCAAAAGTGATTATGTTTCCACCAGTAGCACGGTCACCTCACTCACAAATAGGTTCTATTGGTTAACATCGGCTTCCTGCAGCTTCCACCCCGAAGTAAAATGTAGTTTAAGGCTGCATAAGCTTCACAACAAGGATTGCGTTGCGATGGAAAATTATCCAGAAATTATAGCCACTATTCCAATCATACGTCATTCATCTGATATAGACCCGGCATGTGCTGGAACATGTGAGATATCAAACAACTGTGACACTCTACATTGATAATTGAGGACCATCTGGGCAATTACCCCAAGTTCCCTTACGATGAGATATAAAGAACATGTGTGCATTGAAAACAAGCACTAAATTCAAACATCTGAAACATTTAGCCAAGCAAAGAAAATCTGATGTGTTACACTCACATGACTTTCTCTACTCTTGTACAAACTATTTATAAAAACGCTTATTCTCCATCTACTTCATGTTAATCGAGATAAACATTTGCAGAGTCTATCTTATTGCTAATTTTCTTGTAGATGTAAGAGGAATATATATTTACAAGGGCAATATAGAAATACAGTAGCCTTTAAGCACATACATATCTCTTAATAGCTGGTTGCTAGGTGCAGCACCATTCCCTTTGCCACAGATTAATACTCTTTGCATATACCAGACAAAAAAAAATGAATAACGAATTCCCATTTGAGACAATAAGTATTGAAAAATTTAAGGGAATAACAAGCAATATCTCGAAAATGGTTCACTCAACAAAAAAATTGTATATAACATAAATTGTGTATTTTAACGCAACCTACATTTTTTGTGTAGTAAAATTTTGTCTATCTCTTATGGTTTACCAGTTATGTAAAAGTCGTTCACAATGAAGAATACTTTTGGAGACATTCCCAGAAAATTCAAGATATACATTTTATTTGTCATGAAAATATCTTAAACATATGATATTTTAATCAAAATCGTTAGAGCCATTTTTGAGAAAATTAAAATTTTCGAAAAATCTTCCATTTAAAGGGTAATCTGGGGTGGAGGGGTTTTCTTGAAAACCTTCGTGTCGCATCTCTGGAAGATACTGAACCTAAATACCAAGTTTGGTGTTTATTCGACTGTTCGTTTCCGAGTTATGCTATTCACAGACACACACACACACACACACACACGGACATGTTTCCAAAAATGCTTTTTTGGATTCAGGGGGTCTCAAAACATGTATTTCCGGTGAAATCTCGGTATCGAATTTTTGGATGGAATACAATACTTCCTCTACTTATTATATGTAGTAGAGAAAGTAAAAAAGGAAATAAATTAAGTGAAAGGTAGTGAACTAGAAAAACAAATACCAACAGAGCAGAACTGAAATATTTAAACAAACACAAGATAAAACACGCAGGACTATCTTTAATCTACATGTGTGCTACACATATGTAGCTGTAGTGACCAGTGTTTTGGGCTATTTATTTAAGTATTTGAATTATTATCTTATTTTATGAATTTTAGTGAAATAGTCGTAGCAAATGCAACTAACTCATGGTTTTCAAATTCTCTAGATAAAACAGTCGTAACAATACATAAGAAAATGTGGGGCGAAATTTGGCTATATTAGTATGAAAATACATCTAACAGATGGCGCCAACGCTTCCTTCATGCTTCTGTTAATAGCTATTTCGGCTTTTACAATGGGAGTTAAATATTGTCAGATGTTTAACGTAATCTGGTAGTTTTAATATTTAAACTTTAAAGATTTTTTGGCTCTTTTGTAAGGAAAATGTGTTAAATTATAGAGATATCTCTTGCATAAAATCTGAACTGTAAGTATAATACAGGACTAAGACACGCTTGAAATGTCCTTATCGAAAACAAATTGAGCAGATAACGTAGTCTTTGCAAAAGTATGCGTCAGAATACGTCAACATTACATCAAAATTCTTTAGGATTAATTGTTTATAAACACGTAATTTTCGTTTTGAAGTTCACATTCAGCAAAACAGATTTCAGCAAAACATCACATCTGCAAAATAAATTAATTTCCAAATAAATATATGTAATTTTCGCACGTTATTAATTAAACTGAACCTAAAAACATCACGGTTATTAATTAAGACAGAATTTCATCGCTTATGGCGATAAAACAGTTAGGTTGCTTGGATCATGGCACGCCTCTCTCTACCTACACTGACGTCATTGCAGCGCGCACCCTTCTCCCTAAGCGAACACGGCTGCAACCGTTTGCTCATTAATATGCAAGCTTATGACCTGTATGCTGTTTTCTTTAACTGTTTTTTTCATTTAACAAGCGCAGGTTTAACGGCGGAGATTTCTTTCGCCAGTTTGTACATCTATAAAACTTTAGCAACAGTAAAAAAGTCCATTATAAATCATTTGTCTGCGCCCTTTTCAGTCGAATTATTCATCGTAAGATATTCAAATTCGGCACTTGAAAAATTCGTAGGAGTCTATGTAATAAAAAATATTACTTAAAACTGCTAGGAGTGCTAAACCTGAAGACATCTTATCAAAAACCAGCCATGACAAGAAATTGCAAAAATTAGTTACACCTCTATCTAGTACTTCTGGGGTAAAACTACATGTGCAAAAACAGATATTCTGTAAAAGCTACCCCTGTCAGGGGGTGTGCCACTGAAAATACTAGCGTTCTGCAAAAACAATCATGTCAGAATTGTTTCCAACAAAAAGGCACCCATATCTGAGATCTCTCCTCGATTATCCATTTCTTCTGTGTTCCTACCTCTATGGAAAACGATTATCCATTTCTCCAGTGTTCCTACCTCTATGGAAAACGATTATCCATTTCTCCTTTTGTTCCTACCTCCATGGAAAACCATTGTACATTTTTTTTTTATTTTGCGTTAGAGCATTGTTGAAGGTGAAGCATTACAATATGAACAGAAAGAAACAATTACTGTTTATTACTTGAATTGATAAAAATACGTAACGAACCTAATTTTAAACATACTTGCTGTCTGGCATTATTAGGTATATATCTATACATCAAACCATCTCTGACAAAAAAAAAACATAGATGCTAGTAAATAGAAGGAATTGCTGGGTAATTTTGAAAAGGAATTAAGATTATTATTAATTTTTAAAACAGTTTCTTAGGAACAATCTTTAAGCATGCGTTAGTAGCCACAATCTTGAATCAGTTATAAGCGAATAAAATGCATTGGTGAAACTTTTCCATTTAATTATGGAAAGAAAGAAGGCGGACTACCAACAGTTGACAGGTAAACTATTACCCCACAATTTCTTTGATGACATGGATGTTCTGCTCGAAGGGAAGTCTGACCCTCTTAGGCTAGGCCATAAATGGCAACCACGACTCGCCCGTGGGCGTATACTTTCTAGTTATGGAGCGCAGGTAGCGGAAGCAGCTAAAACATCTACGCACCTAGAATGCAATGTTGGTCCAGTGAACTCTAGCAGAACGAGATGTGGAAGAAGCAGCTCCACGGCAGCTCACTGGAGTCAATGGAGAGGTAAGTGAAACGAGCTTCTTAAACAGCAGAAGGTTTGCTAGGTCCCTCCCTCACCTCTCCTGTATTCCTGATGTACTGCTGCACGAATTTGTTATCAAGATTCCGGAGCTAGATAATACGTAAGACGTTACTACGATGGAAATGGGGCGATAATACAAATTCCAGTCTTGAATATGGTCCGCGAGTGACGCTGTGAGCTAGAGCGTGGATTTCTGGTTCCCAGCTATGGAATGCGCCCGGGTCGATCCCATCCGTGGGAGTTCGGAATTTAAGTGCTGGAAATAGGACCGGTGCTCATTCAGCATCACGAGGAAAGCGAGGAGCTACGATAGGCGTCCATCCTGGCCTTGTGGGCCAGCTTCCCGGCTGGGGGATGTGTGATGCTGGTCAAACCTTTCCCCGTAACGCGCACTTCTGCAATGCACAAATGGGAGTGAGCCTGGCAGTCGGGTTAGCAGTCCCCAGGTCCTTCGCGGGCTGTAGCGCCACAGAATTTAGTTTTGAACTCGGGACGTATGTTTTCACAACTGAAAAATCTCTATCTTGGCTGTGAATCATTTCAGGATCCCTTTGCACGATAGGCAGAACTGATGACCACGGCGCAGCAGCTGGTTTAAAAAAAATGAAACAAATTCCCATAAAAGTTAAAGAAACAAGGATATCAAAGGGATCTTAAAACAATTTTTCTTTTTCAGATATTTGTGGCATATTCTATAACAAACTACAAAGTTTTAGATCATTTAGTAGTAGCGAGGGGAAAAAAGTTCTGTTTTTAATGTCCCAAAGAAATTTTCCTTGCGGTGTAGTTTTCAAAATTTTGTAAACAAATTTAAATTTTACGTTGAACTTGTCTTTACACACTTACCAAGTGATTTGCAAATAAAACAAATTACTTTGGAAAACAAAATTCAAAAGCTTCTTTGTTCTTCTGGTTTATAATTCCAAAAACAATTTCTACGTACAAACATGCAGTTCGTCATTATCTTTCCAGCAACGCTAAGTTTTATTTATCGGCTCTTAAGACTCCTTGGTGAACTTTCAAAGTAACTGGTGACAGTTTGTAGAGCAAATAGAAAATCAAGCGACTACGCAACACTGAGAGAAATAATGAAAAAAGGAATAAAAGTAATTACTTTCAAGAGTAGAAAGGTAATTTTACACGACAAAATGCATTCCTGTATTGGCTGGCACTATAATGACTTTAGTGTCTCCACCAATATAGAGAGCGATTCTGGACCTCTGCAACAAACTTTAATGGAATGATAGTCTCACAACGAGAATCATTCTTGTCAAACAATCGATGTTGGCTAATGCGTCTTTCAGGAGGCACATGATTGAGACATTTCCCGAGACCACCTACGACCCTTCTGATCGACTGGCCGCTCTGGAGACTTCAATCACTACATACCGATATCACCACTCACCATCGATCCCACTGGAAAACAATGGCCGGCCACTACAATAGCACGAAGAACTACATCTCACCGACATCCTAAAACATCTGCAAGAACTAAAGAAGAAACATCAACAGCTCGATGAAGGTTACGTCCTAATACGCAACTTCATCGAGCAACATGTTCTGACGGCCAGCAATCCACCACGCAACAACCACCGATAAAAACCAAGCACCATGTGCACAGAAGCCACACTGGAACAGCAGAAATCATCATCAATGTAATAAAGAACCACGCCTTAATCCCAATTCCTCTCCACCACCGTCACTCCCCGGGGGGCAGTCAGGGCCCTGGTCATGACTGTTTCCCGGACATTTTCACGTCCTCTGCCAGCGTATATAAACTGGCAGTTACTTTCCGCTTACTAACGGGGGTGCTCAGCGGAACCCCACCACCTTTCCTTACTTCTCCCTTCAATTCCACTCCTCAAATCTTCTTCCTACACCCATCCACTACCCCCCAAAAAGGCTGTGATGTTCCGTTCCACGAGTTGCTCGCCTGTTTGACCACACTACTGCGTACAACAGTTGCTCCCGTCTTGCTATCTGTGTTACCACCACGTTTAAACGGAACTGTAGTAGCTGTACAGAGCCTTTTGAGACTGCGGTAGGCGCAGGTAGAAATCGATTAGACCCAGCAAGGTCAGCTTCGTGTGACGGCTCTTTGTTATGGCTACCGTGCGGGCCGCGAATTTCTTTTCTCCCCTTTCCTCCGTCTCAAAGGACTCTGAACAGAGATAGATATGCGGTTCCAGCGTGACAGGGCTCTGCCACACTTCAGCCAACTTCTTAATAGCTACAGGAAGAAGTGGATAGAGAGAGGATGACCCGTTGCATGGCCAGCGCGATCGCCCGACTAAACGCCGCTTGACCTCTTTCTTTGGGAACATATAGTGTCTGCATGCCACTCCGGATGACACCAGGGAAGAATTCATTGAGCACACAATCTGTTTTTAACAGTTTTCATCAGAAATTGCACATGGAGAGGGTTCGACAGTCGATGGAACGACGGTGAACACTTTGAAGGCCTGCACTTAGTTACTTTTTCATTTAATTTACCATGTTCTTAAAGCAATAAATGACCTTATGTATTCCTGGATCTTGTCTGCCCAATCACTTGCATGACAAAAATGATCCTCTTTGTGAGACCTATCATTCAACAAAGTTTGTTACAGAGGTCCCCGAATCACCCTGTATATGCATCCCTCTTAAAAGCACTAAAACTTATTGCTTCACAATATATTCAAATTTGGAAATTTCCAAAGCTAACGTTAAAGGCTGAAAAAATCAGTAAACTTGGTATGAAATAACGGATGCCTACAAGAGCTTAACTTCAAATGTAAATTTCGAAAGCAAGATCGAACGGACCCATCTATTACCGAAAAAAAAGGAAAAGTCCGAGGCCGTAAAGATATAATTCAGTCGAGTGGTTATATTCCAGAACGCGCATATGCATATGATTACAAGGAAAGAAACTAAACCGAGCCGCAGATTGCGACCACGAAAGAAGACAGTGCAGTGAAAAAGATGGAAATTGAACTGCGCTCGAATTCGTACTCTTCACTCATTTGTCTACAAACAGCAAAGGCACTCCGAAGGAGTGGTATACTTCATGTAACCAATGTGGCCTCATTAACGATACTAAACGAATAATGATCCTTGCAAGGACTATTAAAAGGATATTACGTCACTAACGTGTTTATTTTTGCTCGCGCGTCCTTCATAGGTTTTAACTGCTCGCAAAAGACATTTAAATAATATCTACGACAGCACCACATTAAGAGCTTAGCAATCCACAGGGAAACAGTTGACAGTAGTTACAGACACACATTGCAATAGAGTAATAATATCTAAGTAACGTGTGTGTAATCTCTATGGTTACGGCACGAGTCAAGATTTAGCGCACAAGAGAAAGCTAATTATCACGGTTTGCACATATCGCTTTATGCAATTCTAATATTATACTGGGAGTAAGGCATACAGAAGTCATCCGCTTAAAATGTGATTTAATTATAAGAGCAAAAAACCTGATGGTTACATTCACATAACTTTCTCTGCCCTATTTCGTTTATTAGTGGTTATCAAACAATTCTTACGAAAGTTTTTTAATCGAGATGAACAGTTTCATAAATAGTTACATTACACATTTCCTTTAGATACAAAATGTTTAAGAACTGAAAGCTATATGCTGAGACAGGGAAGGATGACAAGTATTGACCAACTCAACCATTAATAATGAATATCTCAGAAATAGTTTATGCTACAAAACAGGTTATATGGAATAAATTGTGTGTTTTAAAGAGATCTAGATTTTTGTGTAGTGCTTTTTCGGATATCGCTTAACGCATACCAGTTATAAACGAGCGGAATGGCTCCCGGCAGCGCTTCGGGAGATCCCGGGATCGATCGCCAGCGACCGCCTAGTCTGACCCATCCGTTTTTTTTCCAGATCGTCAGGCGAATGCTGAGTGGTTTCTCTCACCCCCGAATTTCCTGTCCCTCCATTTCGTTCCATTAATCAATACATCCTTCATCTGTTTGGTATTTTTCAGAGTTGGAAGTGATGGAGTTTCGGTGCAGCAGGGCAAAAGGATGCTCTCTGTAAACCTTCTCCATCCCTCGGCCTTCGGCTGGTTGCCGTAGTATGACTGCCCCCGGCGAGGGCGTTGGACCCCATTTAGGAGGGGGTCACCGGTCTGCCTGTCCGTCTGCCGAGGTATCTATCTGGAAACTGTAGGAACTGTCATTGCTGCGCCGTCACTCCTGGTTCAGGCCCCCAGTGTCTCCCTTCACCTCATCCCTTCCTCGTGGGAGCGTAGGTACAGTATTCGGATTCATTGGATCGGTGCCGAAACCCCTCCGCTTCACAATCCAATCCAATATTACCGGCTCTCGTAGCCGTGGTCACTGGAGTGTGTAGCTGCGGCGCTCCGCCAAGCTGAGGGTCGCGGATTCGAGTCCCTCCTTGGGCATGGGTGTTGTGTGTGTGTGTGTGTGTGTGTGTGTGTGTGTGTGTGTGTGTGTGTGTGTAATTGCGGTAATAAGCGGTAATGAAAAACAGTAAAAACACAAGTAATGATAAACTGGGTAAACTAGGGATCTTTAAAAAAAATTACCAGTCATGCAAGATTATTCAAAATTCCTTCCGAATGAAGAAGACTTCACAAACTATTTCCAGAAAACGTAGATAGGTAGATATATATTTTATTTGTCATGCAAGTATCTTTAATATATGGTATTTTAATCAAAATCATTAGCCATTTTTGTGAAAATAAATTTCGAAAAATGTTCCATGCAAATGATAGTTGGGGTTAGGGGATTTTACTGAAAATCTTCGTGTACCTTTGGAAGATAATGAACTTAAATGCCAAGTTTGGTGTTTTTCCGAATTTTTGTTTTTGAGTTATACTGTTCTCACATACACACAGACATCTCTAAAAGTGCCATTTTTGGATTTAGGAATCCTCAAAACATGTATTTCCGGTGAAATCTCGGTATCGAATTTTTAGAATACCTTCTGTACCTATTATGTAGGTGGCAGAGAAAGTAAAACTAGACCGTTGCAAATTTGTATTTACGTTTATTTCAGAAAAAATTCTGTACTCTCTTCGTGGCATTATAATTCACATACAGCACGATTAAGGCAAGTTTTGTTGAATTATGTGGTAAAACAGCATGAGGTCTATGGGTTCCCCCCCCCTAATCTTCACTTCCTCCTTTTGTTTTCTGTATATCGCAATCTACTCGAGTATAAAGATTGCAACAAGGTCATGATGGACTGAACACCCCACCTCTCTCTCTCTCTCTCTCTCTCTCTCTCTCGCTTTATAGTTGAGTAGCGTTATTAATATTGTACATGATTTTTTACTTTCCCTACCCCTTAAGTAGAGGAAGTATTGCATCCAACCAAAAATTCGGCATCCAGATTTTACATATAAACAAGTTTTGAGGTCCCTAATAAAAAGGAAAAACTGAGCGCGCGGACGAGTGCGTGCTCATATGTCTCTTTCTTCAAACAACAAAAACGAAATGTCGGATAAACACAAAATTTCATATTTAAGTAGACTAACGTTTGGGATACCAATGATTTTTAAAGAATCCCCTCATTGCAAACTGCCGTTTACTTGGAAAAAACAATAATATATATATATATATATATATATATATATATATATATATATATTACAGATAGTGATATGGCAAATTAAATGCATATGTTGAATTTTCTATGAATAGTCCGTGAAAGCCTATTTATACGTAGTTACTTTAACAAAGAAATCACAAGACAACCCCACTCTAAGAAAAATGTTAAGCTCGTTAAAATATACAGCTTTTGACAGTAAGGTTTTTTTTTTTTTTTTTGGAGATTTGGCCATTTCCGAAATATTCACTCCGAATTTTCGTAGTATTTTGCAGTAGACGCTTTCTTGTTTCTGCTAAATTGATTCAAGGCAGACAAATACAAAACAGTTTACTCTCCATTATGCTATTTTGTAACTGTCAGTATTTATCATGAATAACAGAAAGTGAAAAGAGAAACATGGTTTTGTGGGAGAAATGTGCAGAATAAACATGAAAACGAATGATATTGGGTGCCAAAGATGTGCAATTGCAACATGCCAAATTTTTTCCCATGTTTAAATACAAATAAGATAGTTTAGTTGGGTTCCAATGATAATACTGGTTGCGAATTCATGCCATTCTAGACTCACTATTGCATGTATTTCTTTGATACAATGGTTAAAGGTTTTAAGTCCGTTCGCTACTATTAAGGCCTGTCCATTTGTAGTCATTAAATAACACGGTATACCAGTTTGAAAACCATTTGCAGGCATATTTCAAATTTGATTTAAATCAGCACAAAGTTTAGGGTAACTTTTATAACAATTTCGACATCCAAGATTAGAAAAACAATGGCGATTAAAAAAGCGTAAGAAAAATGGGAGACATTAGGATCTATTTGGACTAAAGCAGACTTTGTTTGATCAACAGGTCATCATATTTGGAGTACAAAACTCTTAGACCTTCTCGAGCTAATGCAGATCTGAAATGTAATTTAATCTGAAGAAACTTTACTACACACTTCAAGTTTGTTTGGAATCGTACAAAATTAAGGTTGGGTTATATGGAAGCCATCCTGGGAATCGGGATTATTTTTTAAATATCTCCTAAAGTATGCGACTTTAAAACGTGTGTTGCAAACGCAAGCGAAACTTGAAAGTGTCCTTGCGCGCGTATGTTGAACAAATTTGTAAGAAAATGTCAACTAAATTGATTAAACTTTGTAGAAATTAGCAATTTCAATACCGAGTATATACCCCTAAATCCTGACTACATAAATATGTCCGCCTTCATGCCAGGTACAGAACCAGAACCACAGAGGCAGTCCTTGCTGTGTTTTTGCAGATCATGTCATCTGCTCTGTTACAAGCATGGAGAAGAGCAATGAATGGAAGCAGTTTGACAGTTGTTGATCACATCCGGTTCCTTCCTTACCTGAACATCTGCACGATATATCCTCCGTTACAATTTCCTGAGTCATTATGAGATTCACAGTCCCTCTTAAATACAGGTATATTTCCAGGAATGAGAGAAGAATCCAAATTAAAGGAAATGCAAACCGGTGATTTCACGAGATTCCGGGAAGCACCGTTGAGTCATCCACCGATCGATCCATCATCTGGGCGTAGTCGGTCCATAGTAGTGTGCCGAGTCTCCTAGAGATGGCAGGTCCTGTCGCGTGCCGCAGCTCGCTCTGTCACAACCAAGCGGGGGAGGTAGGGGAAACTGTACGGAAATAATCTACACACCAAACCACACACGCACGCCTCCTCTTTCAAGGCCGCCTCTCGTCTTCAGACAGATGGAAGCACACATTAGCTGGAAACGGTCATTGCTTTGAAACAAAGGACAATATGGATCAACGTCCTCGCGAATATTCTATTTGCTGCCATAGAGATCCGTGGGATATCTCACCGGATGTGAAATGATACCTACTTTCCCACTTAGTTGACATTTTGCGGAAAAAACAATGCAACAAATATTGCCATGCTGGCTAATCTCTTAGCAGTATCTCTTCTGGAAGGACAGGGCCTTATATGCATAATAATGTTACTGATTTCTTGAGAGAGGAAGTACACATAACGGAGAAAATGTGTGTACAGGTAACCTAGGAACACAACCTATTTTGACAATTTATCATCGCTGAAAAGTACTGTTCTTCTTTATGAGCATCGGCTATAAAATATCCTCCTTCATTTACAAGGATTAGGCCTATTGGCCTGTTCCGTTTTCAAATTTATTCCTTCTCTCCATTGATCTTCCAAACATTTATTTTACCTATGGCATAATAATAACAACAACAATGCAACCTAATATCTTCCATTCTTGTTATACATTTGTACCAACCAATCCTTTTGTTGATTAAGTCTATCTGTAAGAGTGAAAATATATAGTTCTTGTTGAACGTTCTCTCTGCCTTCCTCACTTTTTTTCTCCACTTCTTCCTGGTCCAGTACTGTCCTAGCTGCAACGCTTCTGAGGAACTTCATTTCCCTTGCTTCAATTTTCGTTTTCGTTGCTCGATTCCAAGTCCAATTCTCACAGCCGTTTATATCGAGGGGTACGGTCATTGTTTTGTAGAATTTTAATTGAAATGAAGTTTATTTTTATAATATTATTAAAACAGAAATTACTAATAAGAATTTTAATAATCAATCTGGAAAAACTTTACAAAATCGAATTAATAAATATACTCCAGCTGTAACTAAAGTTGATGAATGAACTGCTTTGAAGTTTTAAAAGTCAATTTATTCTTATTTTTGGTTTACAAGACCAATGCTTTATAGTAAACTTATGGACGTTCTATAACTACTAAGGTCGTTAGCGTCCCATTCTATATTGGGCGTAAAAGACTGGTAATTTTGCTCAGAGGCCTCTTTATCAGGCTTGAGGTTCTTTTACATGCCGTAAATCTACGACACGGGACCACCGGCTTTACTTCCCTTCCGTAGGAAGCCATGCTAAGGATTTTTACGCCCGAAAAAATCCATCGCCCTCCGCCGAGTTTGGACCCGCGACCTCGGGAACTAGAAGCTGGCATGGTACCACTATACACCACGGAGGACGACAGAATTTTAATTGTGTTTTTGGCTGTGCTTTATTTTTGAGAGTGCATCCTATTGTTTTAAAAATTTAAAAACTGAGGTCCCCCCTCAGTGTCCCCC
This sequence comes from Deroplatys truncata, assembly GCA_030765065.1. Lineage (NCBI taxonomy): Eukaryota > Metazoa > Arthropoda > Insecta > Mantodea > Mantidae > Deroplatys > Deroplatys truncata. The sequence continues at coordinate 82,146,569 of CM060978.1, forward strand.
CCCACATTCAAGCCATCCAATTTCAATTCCCTTTCCTTCAAAATGAATTCTCACTTTACTACGAGCATGACAGATTCGATCTTAACGACAACAGCCCCCAAAGGGGTAAATGGGAAGGCTTACATTTTTTTTATTTTGGGTTACTAGAGGGGGAAGTTGTACACTGTATTCATTTTTTTTCCTCAGAGTTCGCTGAATTTTATCAAGCAGTATTTCTGGTATGATTTTGACAACTTGGTGCACTTGGATTATAGAATCTGGCAACCCGCTAGCCTTTATTTTCAAACCCTGGCATACAAATCAACACACTTTGGCCTATCCAGACAAAATGTTGTATGCATATATGAACCAACGAAAAACATAGGCTACCTTATAGTTCTCAAAATCCGCACTGTTAAACCCATCAAAATATTGCACAACTGTACTATAGCACCTAGAAAAAAAAACATACGTTACCTTTACAACCTCCAAAAATTACTCCAACGCTACTTCACACCGTACCTCGAAATTTTTAAAACCTACCCTTACTGTATTTTCAACCACTTATAGACATAATTTTGGCCAATCGCTGCAGCTATAGGACTTGGCGAAAATTACAGGACCCCTTACAACTTCAAAAAGCTACCCCTGCTCATATTTTCAAGCCTACAAATTTGCACAATTTGATCAATCTGGACAAAACTCTGAATTCTTACGCTTTATGTACAAGTGAAAACTGTAAGCTATTTAAGACTTAAAAACAACCGCCTCAACTTTCAACCTTTGTTTACATAATTCAAATTCATATTTGTAATTATTTACTCTGGTAGGAGTTAAGGCCATGCGACCGTTTCTTCCACTCTACCAGGCAGTACAAAAAAGCTTAATAAAAACATAAACATACAAAGGCCTAATAAAGACAGGGTGTATTAAAATGGAAAGAAAGAAATGCATAACCAAAATGCTTTTAAGGGGAATATACGTACATATATGTAAAACAATTATTAATATTGTAACAAATAAGAACACCAATTACTGCAAAACAAACTTTATTTACGACTTGGCACTCAGTGTAGCACAAAAAGTTACACATGAGTCACTTTTGGCACACAATCGGAACAACACAACTGTCGAATCACAACTCACAACTGAACTGCACTGGCACTGTCCACTTTTCACTTCTTCTTGACTAACAGAACCCCACTGTCCGGGCAACAGCAGCCTCTTAAATAGGACCCGCATATAAAGCGGAACGTTCTAGAAAGAGAGGTTACTAGAACCGGCTCAAAAGAATCTTCCGGAAAAGCAATTACCTAAACTTCGGGGAAGTAGCACATAATTAGCTCGTTACGCGACTATTATTCTAAGGGAACCAATCATTAGCCGCACCCAACCGGTTAGGTAGTGCGAGTCGGTTGCTAACACATAAAATAATAGTAATAATAAATTAACGCTGTGAGCTATTTGTCGTTAAAATATAGCAGCAGATTAGGATTAACTATATGCCCTGGATGTGCTCTTTAACTGTAAAAGGTTCCGGCAATTACTTGTGTCTTCCGGCAGGGAATTTCAAAAACGAGTTAATGCTATAGTGAATTATGATAAAAGGTTGTATGAGCAGGTACAGAAAGAATTTCGTGAGCAGCTTTCTTGATTATGACAGTAAAGCCGGGTAGAACAGCTAGTGTGTAATAAAACGGTAATAATGAAAGTTCCAGGATAAGAACCGTTTGTGCTAAGGCAAGAAACATAGAGAAATACCTCCTTTGGTACAACAACGTTTATTTTCTCTACTGCTTACCTGTAAAGTGAAGGTTTGTTGTTGCTACGTATGGAAAGTCAGTTTGAAGATGTATTATATTTTGACTGTTGGAGAGCCGAACTTCAAGTAGTAGCAACCGCACGTATGGTAAAAAGTTTCCGGTAGCCTTCGCCCCAAATGTACTTTCCGGTGGCCTTTGCCCCAAGTTTAAAAAATATTAACTTTGTAATTTTGACTGTTTCTTTAAATATGATATATTTATGTTTGCCTCGGCTGCGTCAGTATTTATTTTTAGAGACATGAATGTCTTAGCAGGGAGTGGTGCGACAGAGAATGTAGGCTTACGCAGATTATAATTTTTACTTCACTACATTTATTAATCCTTGACACACTGATATAGAGAGCTGTGAGATTCTTTTATCAATTACTTGCACTTTTTAACACGTAAACTATTTTTGTCTCACACTGAATACGTATTATACTTCTCGAGGACACATCTCGCGTCCGGTTAGGAACGTTGTTTACAAACAACTGACTTCTGAATTTGTAAATTTTGCTCCACTTTAGTTTCTGACTGGCTAATCCTACTCCAATAGAATACTTTCATTTAACTTAAGCTTTTTTTCTGGTTGTTGATTGGCTATTTATAAACTGTCTCAAAATTTACATTATTGTTGCTCCAATGATGACTAGTAGCATTATTAAACTTTGTTACTCATTATTGCCTCAAGGTTACCTCATTGTTAGCAACTTTTAACCTATTATTCTCACAGCTCCTACATTATTAAATTACGTAATACATTCACATAACATTATTGAACATGTACATAATAATATAAACATTAATACAATGACTGTTACATGCATTTTTATATATTGTTAAATACACATATTGCTTTAAGGCGGGCTGTTATTATATTTTATATTATATAATTAGACTGAAATCATTTAAGTGTTAAAAACACTGCCTCAAAAGGAAGAATTGTATTCAATATTACACCAAAAATGTCGCATTTGCTAAACCTGCATCCAAAAAATACAATTCTAGATGCGGTCCGCGCGCGTGTATGTCGCTACCGTTTTCTCGTTCCTGGTGCTGTGAACCAGCCCTAAAGCAGAAAAGGCATGATTACACAACACTAACAAAGCTGATGCCAGTAGTTTCTGCGATATATTATTCAGACCGAATATTTACTCTACTACATTCTTTCTTAAAGAGGAAATTTCACATAAACTTACGGTTACATTCAAATCGAGTCTCAAACAGAAGTAGCCCTAAACTTGTTTAAGGGTACTCGACACCGAACTTTCAACAAAATTTCGAGAAAAAAATAAATTTCAAATTGGAAAGGTAGAATCAGATGACTGAAAAATTCAATGCCATAGCCGGGATTTGAACCACGGATCTCCCGGTCTCCGTCCGGTTGCTCTAACCACTGAGCTACCATGGCAACATGCCGACACGACATTAAATTCTCCAACTGATTCGCATTTTTTCCGGTAAACCACAAGGAGATCAGTAGTATTAGTCCCGGATGAGCCAATTGTTTTAACGATAATCCTGCCGCTAGGGGCGCTGGTGTCGCTAGTGTCGGTGCGTGCGACGGCGGCGGCGGTAAGTTTGAAAAGCGCCCTGAGCGGTAGGATTATCGTTAAGTCGATTGGCTCATCCGGGACGAGTTGAAAGAATTGAGGAAGTGACGTGTAGTGTTTTGATTGGTTCGTTAATTTGGGGTGGGAGATGAAGGAAGGAAGATGGAAGAGTATGGAGTTCGCGTGATGGAGAGGAGCTGGGCGGCGAGGTGTTGTCTGTGCGGAGGTCGGTACTGAAAGAGGGGTAAAGATGGGGGGCGAGGGATAAAAAGTGTAACAGAAAGTGACGTGTGAAGTTGTGATTGGTGGGAATAAGAAGTGATTTTATTGGTGGAAAGGAACAAATGAGAGTTGTTGATTGGTGAGAATAAGAGAGATTATGATTGGTGGAAAGAAAAAAGGTGTGGGAGTGGGGTATGTTGGAGGTGATGGGAAAGGTAAGTTTTGTTAGCAGCAAGATTTGCAAAAGCCTGTCGTGAACTGATCAGCAATTTTTGAACGTTGGATGGTAGTTTTCTTGAGTGGATAGAGAGATGGGGGCGATATGAGATGCGGTGGCGAAAATGGGGACTAAATAAGATGGTTGAGACAAGAGGTTTAAGGACGAGGAAATTTGGAGGTTAGTGGTGAACATGGCGGTCGCAAGAGGTGGGGGGGTAAGGAGACGCGGTGGTGAGAATGGGAACTAAAAGAAGATGGGGGAAGCAAGAGTTTAGAAGAGTAGATTTTGAGGTTAAAATAGTGGGAACTAAAAATGGCGGTGGGTCTGCGACAAGGAGATGCGGTGAGAACTAAACAAGATGGCGGACGCAAGAGGTGGGTAAGGAGGTTTGAGGTTACAGTACCAAAACACGAAAGGATATATTCCTACGCCAAGCAGGTCCGAAAAATAATTATGCGTGTGGTACTTACCTGTTACCGGTGTGGATGCGTCACCAAAAGCGCGGCACGCGACGCGAAAAAATAAAAGCAAACTGTTTTTGAAAATGCTTAACCAGCTTTAAGATCAACCAACATCACTACGCACTGATATACCTAGGTTTTTAAAGCGGTACAGACACCCTTTGCAGAGGCGTAATTTAACTATACCAAAAACCTGGTACTGGACCATCGTGATGGTCGCTAGCGTACGTAGGAGCAGGGTTCTCATAGCCGGTCGAAAGCGGTCAAAAACGTGTACGACGTAGGTGTTCGCAGTAGCTGCTGTCGAGTCAACCGTCGAGGTGTGAATAAACGAGATCTGTTCTCGCCGGCAATCTGGTTCGGAGATGTGAGCAGCGGCGAGGTGTTGTCTGTGCGGAGGTCGGGACTGAAAGAGGGAAAAGATGGGGAGCGAGGGATAAAAAGTATAACAGAAAGTGACGTGTGAAGTTGTGATTGGTGGGAATAAGAAGTGATTTTATTGGTGGAAAGGAGCAAATGAAAGTTGTTGATTGGTAAGAATAAGAGAGATTATGATTGGTGGGAAAGAAAAAGGTGTGGGAGTGGGGTATGTTGGAGGTGATGGGAAAGGTAAGTTTTGCTAGCAACAGGATTTGCAAAAGCCTGTGGAGAACTGATCAGCAATTTTTGAACGTTGGATGGTAGTTTTCTTGAGTGGATAGAGAGATGGGGCGATATGAGATGCGGTGGCGAAAATGGGGACTAAATAAGATGGTTGAGACAAGAGGTTTAAGGGCGAGGAAATTTGGAGGTTAGTGGTGAATATGGCGGTTGCAAGAGGTGGGGCAAATAGACGCGGTGGTGAGAATGGGAACTAAAAGAAGATGGCGGTAGCAAGAGGTTAGAAGAGTAGATTTTGAGGTTAAAATAGTGGGAACTAAAAATGGCGGAGGTTCTGCGACAAGGAGATGCGGTGAGAACTAAACAAGATGGTGGACGCAAGAGGAGGGTAAGGAGGTTTGAGGTTACAGTACCAAAACACGAAAGGATATATTCCTACGCCAAGCAGGTCCGAAAAATAATTATGCGTGTGGTACTTACCTGTTACCGGTGTGGATGCGTCACCAAAAGCGCGGCACGCGACGCGAAAAAATAAAAGCAAACTGTTTTTGAAAATGCTTAACCAGCTTTAAGATCAACCAACATCACTACGCACTGATATACCTAGGTTTTTAAAGCGGTACAGACACCCTTTGCAGAGGCGTAATTTAACTATACCAAAAACCTGGTACTGGACCATCGTGATGGTCGCTAGCGTACGTAGGAGCAGGGTTCTCATAGCCGGTCGAAAGCGGTCAAAAACGTGTACGACGTAGGTGTTCGCAGTAGCTGCTGTCGAGTCAACCGTCGAGGTGTGAATAAACGAGATCTGTTCTCGCCGGCAATCTGGTTCGGAGATGTGAGCAGCGGCGAGGTGTTGTTTGTGCGGAGGTCGGGACTGAAAGAGGGAAAAGATGGGGAGCGAGGGATAAAAAGTATAACAGAAAGTGACGTGTGAAGTTGTGATTGGTGGGAATAAGAAGTGATTTTATTGGTGGAAAGGAGCAAATGAAAGTTGTTGATTGGTAAGAATAAGAGAGATTATGATTGGTGGGAAAGAAAAAGGTGTGGGAGTGGGGTATGTTGGAGGTGATGGGAAAGGTAAGTTTTGCTAGCAACAGGATTTGCAAAAGCCTGTCGAGAACTGATCAGCAATTTTTGAACGTTGGATGGTAGTTTTCTTGAGTGGATAGAGAGATGGTGCGATATGAGATGCGGTGGCGAAAATGGGAACTAAACAAGATGGTTGAGACAAGAGGTTTAAGGACGAGGAAATTTGGAGGTTAGTGGTGAACATGGCGGTCGCAAGAGGTGGGGGCAAAGAGACGCGGTGGTGAGAATGGGAACTAAAAGAAGATGGCGGTAGCAAGAGCTTAGAAGAGCAGATTTTGAGGTTAAAATAGTGGGAACTAAAAATGGCGGAGGGTTGGCGACAAGGAGATGCGGTGAGAACTAAACAAGATGGCGGACGCAAGAGGAGGGTAAGGAGATTTGAGGTTAAGATTTTTAGGTTAAAACAGGGCGTAAGCATGGGAACGAAATCCAAGATGGCGAAGGCATTGGTGTGGACGAGGAGATGTGAGGTGCGGTGGCGAAAATGGGAACTAAACAAGATGAAGACAAAAAGTGTAAGGACGAGGAGATTTCGAGGTTAGTGGTGAACATGGCGGTCGCAAGAGGTGGTGGGCAAGGAGACTTGAGGTTAAGATTTTTAGGTTAAAACAGGACGTAAGAAGGGGAACTAAATCCAAGATGGCGGAGGCAAGGGTGGAACGAGGAGATGTGAGGCGCGGTGGTAAAAATGGGAACTAAATAAGATAGCGGAGGCATGAAGTTGAGGTTAAAAATTGAGGTAAACGTGGAGAGCTTAAACCAAGATGGCGGTGGCGTGGTGGTGAAAATGGGAACTAAACAAGATGGCGGAGGCAAGAAGTGGAGGGACGAAGAGGTTTGAGGTTATGGTCAACATGCGAAAGATGTCGAACGCAACAGATGGTGACGAGGAGATAGAATTGAGGATTAGGGAAAGATGAAGGAAAACAGGAAGTGACGTGGAGTGTTTTGATTGGTAAAAATAAGACGAAATGTGATTGGTGCGTTAATTCGGGTGGAAGATGAAGGAAGGTAGATAAAAGAGTATGGAGGACACGTGATGGAGTGGAGCGGAGCGGCGAGGTGTTGTCTGTGCGGAGGTTGGGACTGAAAGAGGGAAAAGATGGCGAACGAGGGATAAAAAGTATAACAGAAAGTGACGTGTGAAGTTGTGATTGGTGGGAATAAGAAGTGATGTTATTGGTGGAAAGGAACAACTGAAAGTTGTTGATTGATAAGAATAAGAGAGATTGTGATTGGTGGAAAGAAAAAGGTGTGGGAGTGGGGTATGTTGGAGGTGATGGGAAAGGTAAGTTTTGCTACCAACAAGATTTGCAAAAGCCTCTCCAGAACTCATCAGCAATTTCAGCAGTCGATGTGCGTGGCGATAGGCCCGCTGCGATGAAAGAGCTGCAAACTGCGCGATAACTTGAAAAATATTGCCCGCCGTGACGCATTGCGCGCGCGCGCGTTTACCGTAAACCGTTAGAGTTGCCATACTTATATTATCCGTCTTTCTTTTTTCTTTTTCTTTTTTTTACGTTTGTTTTTTAAAAAAAATAATTAGTTTTTCGGGGGTTTTCTCTGGTTGGTAGACGAATGCAAGCTCTTTCTGCTTTTTCACAGGTTTTCCCTGGTTGGTAGGCGTTTGCTGTAGTGGTTGACGAAGCCCTTTCTAATTTTCGAGGTTTTTTCAGGTTTTTCGTGGTTGTCCCTGCCCGGTAGGCAAATGATGAAGTTTTTGCTTGTCAGCGCACGGATACTAGGCACATACTCGCACACACACACACACACACACGTTGCAGTTGTCATACTTATATTATTCTTCTTTTCCTTTTTTTCTTTTTGTTTTTTCGTTTTTTTAAAAAATAACTAGTTTTTGGAGGTTTTCTGCGGTTGGTAAACGAATGCAAGCTCTTTCTGCTTTTTCATAGGTTTTCCCTGGTTGGTAGGCGTTTTCTGTACTGGTTGACGAAGGCGTTTCTAATTTTCGAGGTTTTCTCAGGTTTTTTAGCGGTTGGCCCTGCCCGGTAGACAAATGATGAAGTTTTACCTTGTCGGCGCACGGATACTAGGCACGTACACGCGCACACACACACACACACACACACAAACGTTGCAGTTGCCATACTTATATTATTCGACTTTTCCTTTTTTTTTTAAAATAACTAGTTTTTTTTGGGAGTTTTCTGCGGTTGGTAAACGAATGCAAACTCTTTCTGCTTTTTCATAGGTTTTCCCTGGTTGGTAGGCGTTTTCTGGAGTGGTTGACGAAGCCGTTTCTAATTTTCGAGGTTTTCTCAGGTTTTTTAGCGGGTGTCCCTGTCCGGTAGGCAGATGATAAAGTTTTTCTATAATGTCGTCGTTTCGGCTTGTGGCGCACGGATACTAGGCACGTACTCGCGCACACACACACAGACAGACAGTCACACAGACAGGCACACACACACGGACATGTTTCCAAAAATGCCTCTTTTTTTGGGATTCAGGAGGTCTCAAAACGTGTATTTCCGGTAAAATCTCGGTATCGAATTTTTGGGTGGAATGCAATACTTCCCCTACTTACTATACGGAGTAGAGAAAATTAAAAAAGTGTACTATCTTGTTTTCATGGGTTTTCCAGGTCGGTAAGCGTTAGAATACTCTTAGAGCTTTTTTCAGGTTTTTTCGCGGTTATCCCTGTCCGGTAGGCAGATGATAAAGTTTTTCTATAATGTCATCGTTTTGGCTTGTGGCGCACGGATACTAGGCACATACTCGCACACACACACACACAGACACACACACGGACATGTTTCCAAAAATGCTGTTTTTTAGGATTCAGGAGGTCTCAAAACGTGTATTTCCAGTGAAATCTCGGTATCGAATTTTTGTTCACCCACTGAAACACATAAAAAAAAATCTGATGTGTAACACTCACATGACTTTCTCAACTCTTGAACAAAGTATTTTTACAAACGCTTATTCCCCATCTAGTTCATGTTAATCGAGATAAACATTTGCAAACTCTATTTTATTGCTAATTTGCTTGTAGATGTAGGGGAAAATATATTTACAAGGGGAATATAGAAAAACAGTAGCCTTTAGGCACATACATATCTCTTAATAGCTGGTTGCTATGTGCAGCACCATTCTTTTTGCCACAGATTAATACTCTTTGCATATCAAAGACAAAAAAAAATGAATAACGAATTTTCACTTCAGAAAATAAGTATTGGAAAATTTAATGAAATAACAAGCAATATCTCGAAAACGGTTCACTCAACAACAAAAATGTATATGACATAAGTTGTGTATTTTAACGCGATCTACATTTTTTGTGTAGTAAAATTTTGTCTATCTCTTACGGTTTATCAGTTATGAAAAAGTCGTTCACAATGAAGAATACTTTTGGAGACATTCCCAGAAAATTCGAGATATACATTTCATTTCTCACGACATTATCTTAAACATATGATATTTTTCATCAAAATCGTTAGAGCCATTTGTTTTTAATACAAAGAGAACGGGATTTCACAAGTGAAACAGTACTGTGATAACGATACCAACAAACTAATTATTATTCACCCACTGAAACACATAAAAAAAAATCTGATGTGTAACACTCACATGACTTTCTCAACTCTTGTACAAAGTATTTTTACAAACGCTTATTCCCCATCTAGTTCATGTTAATCGAGATAAACATTTGCAAACTCTATTTTTAATTGCTAATTTTCTTGTAGATGTAGGGAAAATATATTTACAAGGGGAATATAGAAAAACAGTAGCCTTTAAGCACATACATATCTCTTAATAGCTGGTTGCTATGTGCAGTACCATTCTTTTTGCCACAGATTAATACTCTTTGCATATCAAAGACAAAAAAAAATGAATAACGAATTCCCATTTGGGAAAATAAGTATTGCAAAATTTAATGAAATAACAAGCAATATCTCGAAAACGGTTCACTCAACAACAAAAATGTATATGACATAAGTTGTGTATTTTAACGCGATCTACATTTTTTGTGTAGTAAAATTTTGTCTATCTCTTACGGTTTATCAGTTATGAAAAAGTCGTTCACAATGAAGAATACTTTTGGAGACATTCCCAGAAAATTCGAGATATACATTTCATTTCTCACGACATTATCTTAAACATATGATATTTTTCATCAAAATCGTTAGAGCCATTTGTTTTTAATACAAAGAGAACGAGATTTCACAAGTGAAACAGTACTGTGATAACGATACCAACAAACTAATTATTATTCACCCACTGAAACACATAAAAAAAATCTGATGTGTAACACTCACATGACTTTCTCAACTCTTGTACAAAGTATTTTTACAAACGCTTATTCCCCATCTAGTTCATGTTAATCGAGATAAACATTTGCAAACTCTATTTTTAATTGCTAATTTTCTTGTAGATGTAGGGAAAATATATTTACAAGGGGAATATAGAAAAACAGTAGCCTTTAAGCACATACATATCTCTTAATAGCTGGTTGCTATGTGCAGTACCATTCTTTTTGCCACAGATTAATACTCTTTGCATATCAAAGACAAAAAAAAATGAATAACGAATTCCCATTTGGGAAAATAAGTATTGCAAAATTTAATGAAATAACAAGCAATATCTCGAAAACGGTTCACTCAACAACAAAAATGTATATGACATAAGTTGTGTATTTTAACGCGATCTACATTTTTTGTGTAGTAAAATTTTGTCTATCTCTTACGGTTTATCAGTTATGAAAAAGTCGTTCACAATGAAGAATACTTTTGGAGACATTCCCAGAAAATTCGAGATATACATTTCATTTCTCACGACATTATCTTAAACATATGATATTTTTCATCAAAATCGTTAGAGCCATTTGTTTTTAATACAAAGAGAACGAGATTTCACAAGTGAAACAGTACTGTGATAACGATACCAACAAACTAATTATTATTCACCCACTGAAACACATAAAAAAAATCTGATGTGTAACACTCACATGACTTTCTCAACTCTTGTACAAAGTATTTTTACAAACGCTTATTCCCCATCTAGTTCATGTTAATCGAGATAAACATTTGCAAACTCTATTTTTAATTGCTAATTTTCTTGTAGATGTAGGGAAAATATATTTACAAGGGGAATATAGAAAAACAGTAGCCTTTAAGCACATACATATCTCTTAATAGCTGGTTGCTATGTGCAGTACCATTCTTTTTGCCACAGATTAATACTCTTTGCATATCAAAGACAAAAAAAAATGAATAACGAATTCCCATTTGAGAAAATAAGTATTGGAAAATTTAAGGAAATAACAAGCAATATCTCGAAAACGGTTCACTCAACAATAAAAATGTATATGACATAAGTTGTGTATTTTAACGCTATCTACATACTTTCGTACTCACCTATAAGACATAGAGGGTAGAGGTCGTACGAACGTAGCACTTTGAGAATTTATATTCAACAGTTGGTGTTACTCCTTAGAAAGGAAGTATCTGCTGATTGTATTTAATTCATACATTTTACATAACACGTATGCACTGGCACAACATAAAACACTACACACGATACTCATAGTTTTAATATTGCACTAATAACATCAGGAATAACTCAGCTCAGCTCGTTCGCATATAGCGCTACACGCAAAAGTACCGTGTGCTGATGACAGTGAAAGGCCTGAGAAGCGGAAATTCGTCAGCAATAAAATAAATGCAACCTTTATGTCGGCGGTGGGAATTGTGCAGTGGCGACTCTTGACAATTTTTTAGCGAAACGAGGCATTTAACTCGACACGCATGATGAAACAACGGTTGCGATAACCGAGCTTATAAAAATCCGGTACCAACAGCAAAAGCCCGTAGTGTGAAACGCAAGCGATAGTGGGTTTTTCTACAAAATCGTTCTATTTGACGAAAAATAGTTTTAAAATAAAAACAAAATAGCCGCAGCACTTTGCAGGGAAAGAGCGATCGGTGCATATCTCGATTAACATGAACTAGATGGGGAATAAGCGTTTGTAAAAATACTTTGTACAAGAGTTGAGAAAGTCATGTGAGTGTTACACATCAGATTTTTTTTATGTGTTTCAGTGGGTGAATAATAATTAGTTTGTTGGTATCGTTATCACAGTACTGTTTCACTTGTGAAATCCCGTTCTCTTTGTATTAAAAACAAATGGCTCTAACGATTTTGATGAAAAATATCATATGTTTAAGATAATGTCGTGAGAAATGAAATGTATATCTCGAATTTTCTGGGAATGTCTCCAAAAGTATTCTTCATTGTGAACGACTTTTTCATAACTGATAAACCGTAAGAGATAGACAAAATTTTACTACACAAAAAATGTAGATCGCGTTAAAATACACAACTTATGTCATATACATTTTTGTTGTTGAGTGAACCGTTTTCGAGATATTGCTTGTTATTTCCTTAAATTTTCCAATACTTATTTTCTCAAATGGGAATTCGTTATTCATTTTTTTTTGTCTTTGATATGCAAAGAGTATTAATCTGTGGCAAAAAGAATGGTACTGCACATAGCAACCAGCTATTAAGAGATATGTATGTGCTTAAAGGCTACTGTTTTTCTATATTCCCCTTGTAAATATATTTTCCCTACATCTACAAGAAAATTAGCAATTAAAAATAGAGTTTGCAAATGTTTATCTCGATTAACATGAACTAGATGGGGAATAAGCGTTTGTAAAAATACTTTGTACAAGAGTTGAGAAAGTCATGTGAGTGTTACACATCAGATTTTTTTTATGTGTTTCAGTGGGTGAATAATAATTAGTTTGTTGGTATCGTTATCACAGTACTGTTTCACTTGTGAAATCGCGTTCTCTTTGTATTAAAAACAAATGGCTCTAACGATTTTGATGAAAAATATCATATGTTTAAGATAATGTCGTGAGAAATGAAATGTATATCTCGAATTTTCTGGGAATGTCTCCAAAAGTATTCTTCATTGTGAACGACTTTTTCATAACTGATAAACCGTAAGAGATAGACAAAATTTTACTACACAAAAAATGTAGATCGCGTTAAAATACACAACTTATGTCATATACATTTTTGTTGTTGAGTGAACCGTTTTCGAGATATTGCTTGTTATTTCATTAAATTTTGCAATACTTATTTTCCCAAATGGGAATTCGTTATTCATTTTTTTTTGTCTTTGATATGCAAAGAGTATTAATCTGTGGCAAAAAGAATGGTACTGCACATAGCAACCAGCTATTAAGAGATATGTATGTGCTTAAAGGCTACTGTTTTTCTATATTCCCCTTGTAAATATATTTTCCCTACATCTACAAGAAAATTAGCAATTAAAAATAGAGTTTGCAAATGTTTATCTCGATTAACATGAACTAGATGGGGAATAAGCGTTTGTAAAAATACTTTGTACAAGAGTTGAGAAAGTCATGTGAGTGTTACACATCAGATTTTTTTTATGTGTTTCAGTGGGTGAATAATAATTAGTTTGTCGGTATCGTTATCACAGTACTGTTTCACTTGTGAAATCCCGTTCTCTTTGTATTAAAAACAAATGGCTCTAACGATTTTGATGAAAAATATCATATGTTTAAGATAATGTCGTGAGAAATGAAATGTATATCTCGAATTTTCTGGGAATGTCTCCAAAAGTATTCTTCATTGTAAACAACTTTTTCATAACTGATAAACCGTAAGAGATAGACAAAATTTTACTACACAAAAAATGTAGATCGCGTTAAAATACACAACTTATGTCATATACATTTTTGTTGTTGAGTGAACCGTTTTCGAGATATTGCTTGTTATTTCATTAAGTTTTCCAATACTTATTTTCTCAAGTGAATATTCGTTATTCATTTTTTTTTGTCTTTGATATGCAAAGAGTATTAATCTGTGGCAAAAAGAATGGTGCTGCACATAGCAACCAGCTATTAAGAGATATGTATGTGCTTAAAGGCTACTGTTTTTCTATATTCCCCTTGTAAATATATTTTCCCCTACATCTACAAGCAAATTAGCAATAAAATAGAGTTTGCAAATGTTTATCTCGATTAACATGAACTAGATGGGGAATAAGCGTTTGTAAAAATACTTTGTTCAAGAGTTGAGAAAGTCATGTGAGTGTTACACATCAGATTTTTTTTTATGTGTTTCAGTGGGTGAACAAAAATTCGATACCGAGATTTCACTGGAAATACACGTTTTGAGACCTCCTGAATCCTAAAAAAAAAGCATTTTTGGAAACATGTCCGTGTGTGTGTCTGTGTGTGTGTGTGTGCGAGTATGTGCCTAGTATCCGTGCGCCACAAGCCAAAACGATGACATTATAGAAAAACTTTATCATCTGCCTACCGGACAGGGATAACCGCGAAAAAACCTGAAAAAAGCTCTAAGAGTATTCTAACGCTTACCGACCTGGAAAACCCATGAAAACAAGATAGTACACTTTTTTAATTTTCTCTACTCCGTATAGTAAGTAGGGGAAGTATTGCATTCCACCCAAAAATTCGATACCGAGATTTTACCGGAAATACACGTTTTGAGACCTCCTGAATCCCAAAAAAAGAGGCATTTTTGGAACATGTCCGTGTGTGTGCCTGTCTGTGTGACTGTCTGTCTGTGTGTGTGTGCGCGAGTACGTGCCTAGTATCCGTGCGCCACAAGCCGAAACGACGACATTATAGAAAAACTTTATCATCTGCCTACCGGACAGGGACACCCGCTAAAAAACCTGAGAAAACCTCGAAAATTAGAAACGGCTTCGTCAACCACTCCAGAAAACGCCTACCAACCAGGGAAAACCTATGAAAAAGCAGAAAGAGTTTGCATTCGTTTACCAACCGCAGAAAACTCCCAAAAAAAAACTAGTTATTTTAAAAAAAAAGGAAAAGTCCAATAATATAAGTATGGCAACTGCAACGTTTGTGTGTGTGTGTGTGTGCGCGTGTACGTGCCTAGTATCCGTGCGCCGACAAGGTAAAACTTCATCATTTGTCTACCGGGCAGGGCCAACCGCTAAAAAACCTGAGAAAACCTCGAAAATTAGAAACGCCTTCGTCAACCAGTACAGAAAACGCCTACCAACCAGGGAAAACCTATGAAAAAGCAGAAAGAGCTTGCATTCGTTTACCAACCGCAGAAAACCTCCAAAAACTAGTCATTTTTTAAATAAACGAAAAAACAAAAAGAAAAAAAGGAAAAGAAGAATAATATAAGTATGACAACTGCAACGTGTGTGTGTGTGTGCGAGTATGTGCCTAGTATCCGTGCGCTGACAAGCAAAAACTTCATCATTTGCCTACCGGGCAGGGACAACCACGAAAAACCTGAAAAAACCTCGAAAATTAGAAAGGGCTTCGTCAACCACTACAGCAAACGCCTACCAACCAGGGAAAACCTGTGAAAAAGCAGAAAGAGCTTGCATTCGTCTACCAACCAGAGAAAACCCCCGAAAAACTAATTATTTTTTTTAAAAAAACAAACGTAAAAAAAAGAAAAAGAAAAAAGAAAGACGGATAATATAAGTATGGCAACTGTAACGGTTTACAGTAAACGCGCGCGCGCGCAATGCGTCACGGCGGGCAATATTTTTCAAGTTATCGCGCAGTTTGCAGCTCTTTCATCGCAGCGGGCCTATCGCCACGCACATCGACTGCTGAAATTGCTGATGAGTTCTGGAGAGGCTTTTGAAAATCTTGTTGGTAGCAAAACTTACCTTTCCCATCACCTCCAACATACCCCACTCCCACACCTTTTTCTTTCCACCAATCACAATCTCTCTTATTCTTACCAATCAACAACTTTCAGTTGTTCCTTTCCACCAATAACATCACTTCTTATTCCCACCAATCACAACTTCACACGTCACTTTCTGTTATACTTTTTATCCCTCGTTCGCCATCTTTTCCCTCTTTCAGTCCCAACCTCCGCACAGACAACACCTCGCCGCTCCGCTCCACTCCATCACGTGTCCTCCATACTCTTTTATCTACCTTCCTTCATCTTCCACCCGAATTAACGCACCAATCACATTTCGTCTTATTTTTACCAATCAAAACACTCCACGTCACTTCCTGTTTTCCTTCATCTTTCCCTAATCCTCAATTCTATCTCCTCGTCACCATCTGTTGCGTTCGACATCTTTCGCATGTTGACCATAACCTCAAACCTCTTCGTCCCTCCACTTCTTGCCTCCGCCATCTTGTTTAGTTCCCATTTTCACCACCACGCCACCGCCATCTTGGTTTAAGCTCTCCACGTTTACCTCAATTTTTAACCTCAACTTTATGCCTCCGCTATCTTATTTAGTTCCCATTTTTACCACCGCGCCTCACATCTCCTCGTCCCACCCTTGCCTCCGCCATCTTGGATTTAGTTCCCCTTCTTACGTCCTGTTTTAACCTAAAAATCTTAACCTCAAGTCTCCTTGCCCACCACCTCTTGCGACCGCCATGTTCACCACTAACCTCGAAATCTCCTCGTCCTTACACTTTTTGTCTTCATCTTGTTTAGTTCCCATTTTCGCCACCGCACCTCACATCTCCTCGTCCACACCAATGCCTTCGCCATCTTGGATTTCGTTCCCATGCTTACGCCCTGTTTTAACCTAAAAATCTTAACCTCAAATCTCCTTACCCTCCTCTTGCGTCCGCCATCTTGTTTAGTCCTCACCGCATCTCCTTGTCGCCAACCCTCCGCCATTTTTAGTTCCCACTATTTTAACCTCAAAATCTGCTCTTCTAAGCTCTTGCTACCGCCATCTTCTTTTAGTTCCCATTCTCACCACCGCGTCTCTTTGCCCCCACCTCTTGCGACCGCCATGTTCACCACTAACCTCCAAATTTCCTCGTCCTTAAACCTCTTGTCTCAACCATCTTGTTTAGTTCCCATTTTTGCCACCGCATCTCATATCGCACCATCTCTCTATCCACTCAAGAAAACTACCATCCAACGTTCAAAAATTGCTGATCAGTTCTCGACAGGCTTTTGCAAATCCTGTTGCTAGCAAAACTTACCTTTCCCATCACCTCCAACATACCCCACTCCCACACCTTTTTCTTTCCCACCAATCATAATCTCTCTTATTCTTACCAATCAACAACTTTCATTTGCTCCTTTCCACCAATAAAATCACTTCTTATTCCCACCAATCACAACTTCACACGTCACTTTCTGTTATACTTTTTATCCCTCGCTCCCCATCTTTTCCCTCTTTCAGTCCCGACCTCCGCACAGACAACACCTCGCCGCTGCTCACATCTCCGAACCAGATTGCCGGCGAGAACAGATCTCGTTTATTCACACCTCGACGGTTGACTCGACAGCAGCTACTGCGAACACCTACGTCGTACACGTTTTTGACCGCTTTCGACCGGCTATGAGAACCCTGCTCCTACGTACGCTAGCGACCATCACGATGGTCCAGTACCAGGTTTTTGGTATAGTTAAATTACGCCTCTGCAAAGGGTGTCTGTACCGCTTTAAAAACCTAGGTATATCAGTGCGTAGTGATGTTGGTTGATCTTAAAGCTGGTTAAGCATTTTCAAAAACAGTTTGCTTTTATTTTTTCGCGTCGCGTGCCGCGCTTTTGGTGACGCATCCACACCGGTAACAGGTAAGTACCACACGCATAATTATTTTTCGGACCTGCTTGGCGTAGGAATATATCCTTTCGTGTTTTGGTACTGTAACCTCAAACCTCCTTACCCACCTCTTGCGTCCGCCATCTTGTTTAGTTCTCACCGCATCTCCTTGTCGCAGACCCTCCGCCATTTTTAGTTCCCACTATTTTAACCTCAAAATCTACTCTTCTAAACTCTTGCTTCCCCCATCTTCTTTTAGTTCCCATTCTCACCACCGCGTCTCCTTACCCCCCCACCTCTTGCGACCGCCATGTTCACCACTAACCTCCAAATTTCCTCGTCCTTAAACCTCTTGTCTCAACCACCTTGTCTAGTTCCCATTTTCGCCACCGCATCTCATATCGCCCCCATCTCTCTATCCACTCAAGAAAACTACCATCCAACGTTCAAAAATTGCTGATCAGTTCACGACAGGCTTTTGCAAATCTTGCTGCTAACAAAACTTACCTTTCCCATCACCTCCAACATACCCCACTCCCACACCTTTTTTCTTTCCACCAATCATAATCTCTCTTATTCTCACCAATCAACAACTCTCATTTGTTCCTTTCCACCAATAAAATCACTTCTTATTCCCACCAATCACAACTTCACACGTCACTTTCTGTTACACTTTTTATCCCTCGCCCCCCATCTTTACCCCTCTTTCAGTACCGACCTCCGCACAGACAACACCTCGCCGCCCAGCTCCTCTCCATCACGCGAACTCCATACTCTTCCAACTTCCTTCCTTCATCTCCCACCCCAAATTAACGAACCAATCAAAACACTACACGTCACTTCAATTCTTTCAACTCGTCCCGGATGAGCCAATCGACTTAACGATAATCCTACCGCTCAGGGCGCTTTTCAAACTTACCGCCGCCACCGTCGCACGCACCGACACTAGCGACACCAGCGCCCCTAGCGGCAGGATTATCGTTAAAACAATTGGCTCATCCGGGACTAATACTACTGAGATCTCAAATTGTATTGAGATGTCATACCGCAATGGTGACTTACATTCTTTGTAAATACTTAAGTCCGGGCTTTTTATAGTTTCAACCACCATTAGGTCAATTAATGGAATTAATTGTTCTTTCATACAAGGCGTGTGTTCGACATGGAGATCCGTGATTCAAATCCCGGCTATGGTATTGAAGTTTTCAGTCATCTGATTCTACCTTTCCAACCCCGTCCAACACACGGCTCGTGTGAAAGAACAATTAATTCCATCAGCTTTCAAATTGTTCATGTTCCTCAAACATTGTAGAATCAGGATCGAATTGCAAATTAGCCGAATGGCATGACGCGATGTTTAAATGTATGTGCGTGCATAGGTGTGTGCAAATAGGTAAAATGTTAAGTTTTTTTTTTCTCATAATCTTGATATCTTAGACCCTATGTCTTTTAAAACGCTCACCATTATGCTATTTTAATTTATTTTATATTTCCAGTATCTGTTATTTGAAGCTACATTAAGAGAGCTAAAGAGCCTTTTCTTGATATTAAACATTATTTTGGATTTAGGGTTTTAATAATTCAATATAAACGGGCAGAGGGGTTCTGGTAAGTAAACAGAGCAATCGTGTTACCGTTAAGCCCTGTCCACACTGATTAACATTTAACAAAACTTGTTAACATGTGCATGTTAACAGTTTGCATGTTGGCCAAATTTCGATTGCAGAATTGACTTCACATGTTAACCGAAAGAGTTGTGCTTGACAGTTTTAACGTGTTGGATGTTTTCTGCTTTTAATGGAAAACTTAAGTCAATTCTCTCTCTGTGTATGTGATTGGGTGAACTTAGGCAGCTTCCAAACTATAACCATGGCAACGGCGTACTTCTGATTCCTTCACGCTATTGTGTTCGGTAGCTCTGTGTTCGTATCCTTGATTTGGTTTGCTTCATGTGAAGTTATGGAATGGACGAAAGAAAAGACACTTTAATTAATAAAAGCTTTGTTGAGGCTATCGTTATGAAGCATTGTAATGTATGCAATAAAAAGAATGGACATTTGTACCAAACTATGTGTAATTTATTGTTGTTCCAGAGACACTATCAGAAAAAAATCTGATGTGTTACACTCACATGACTTTCTCAACTCTTGTACAAACTATTTTTACAAACGCTTATTTCCATCTACTTCATGTTAATCGAGATAAACATTTGCAGACTCTATCTTATTGCTAAGTTTCTTGTAGATGTAAGGGGAATATATATTTACAAGGGCAATATAGAAATACAGTAGCCTTTAAGCACATACATATCTCTTAATAGCTGGTTGCTAGGTGCAGCACCATTGTCTTTGCCACAGATTAATACTCTTTGCATATCCAAGACAAAAAAATGAATAACGAATTCCCATTTGAGAAAATAAATACTGAAAAATGTAAGGGAATAACAAGCAATATCTCGAAAATGGTTCACTCAACAATATATGACATAAATTGTGTATTTTAACGCGATCTACATTTTTTGTGTACTAAAACTTTGTCTATCTCTTATGGTTTACCAGTTATGCAAAAGTCGTTCACAATGAAAAATACTTTTGGAGACATTCCCAGAAAATTCAAGATATACATTTTATTTGTCATGAAAATATCTTAAACATATGATATTTCAATCAAAATCGTTAGCCATTTTTGAGAAAATTAAAATTTTCGAAAAATCTTCCATTTAAAGGGTAATCTGGGGTGGGGGTATTTTCTTGAAAACCTTCGTGTCGCATCTCTGGAAGATACTGAACCTAAATACCAAGTTTGGTGTTTATCCGACTGTTCGTTTCTGAGTTATGCTGTTCACAGACACACACACGGACATGTTTTCAAAAATGCTTTTTTGGATTCAGGGGGTCTCAAAACATGTATTTCTGGTGAAATCTCGGTATCGAATTTTTGTGTAGAATACAATACTTCTCCTACTTACTATACGTAGTAGAGAAAGTAAAAATAGCTTCACTTTACTAGAGAACTGCAAAAAAGGCTCACGTCTGGCAGCTGGAATGGCTGCTCTCAAATGTGTGTCCTTTTTGTGAATTATAGGTTAGAAACCTTGCTCAAAACAAAGTTGAAGTCACTCTGACTTGTTCTCAGGAAATTGAAGTCAAACCTGCACTGAATTTTAAACTCGTTCAAAATATTTTCAATGCTGTGCCGATGAACAAGATGAGCCTCATCACCTACTTTTCTTTTTATTAGATATCAAGCACAGATACAAATAGCAATAGTCAAATCCTGATCACTGGAGTCCATTTTGCTTTTAGTTGAGAGATTTTGTTGTCCCAACAAGTCAACTGGAGTGGATGGAACGTTAAACGTTCACAGTTATTACATGTTGAAGACATGTTGAAACATTTTGTTAATTGTGTAAGTTAACTATTGATATGTTGAACAGTGTGGACGAGCCTTTAGGTACTGTGATAAATACCATTCTCCCCTACCCAATAGAAGATTTCGTTGCGACTATTCTATATTTTATTCGTTGCATATATAGACCAGTGAACTGTGGCAATATGTCGAAAGTAAAGAGGAGCTCCCTACATCAAAAACATCACAATAAACATTGTTTGTAGCGGAAGTTGATATGGAACACCAGCACAAATGGCGAAACCATCAGATGTAACAGAGCCCAAAGAACATTTTAAAATATCATATTAAACAACCTGTAATCCAATGAAACACAAGGAACACGTGACGTTATTAGAAAGGAACAATGAAGAAAGTGGGCTTTCATTCTCCTCAGCCCCAAACTATGGATCAGAACTTTTTGAAGATGTCTCATACGCTAATAAGGGTGCATATTGCTTTAAAAATGTACAGCTTTCGATGTAAAAGAAAAGATAATGTAACTCAGGTTTCTGTGTATCAAAGCCTTAACTAAATCATGAGGTAACTTTCCTTCTAATACCCCTTAATTCTGGTCTACCTGCTATCGAAGTAGGGTGTACAGCCTTCAAACTGTACATCATGGTTTTTGCAGAGAACACTGCAAGGTCACAAGCGCTTCCGCCTTCCCTCGCCACCAACTATCCGTTTTATTAAGTAAATTGGTGGTTTATTTAATAAAACCCCTCTGCCTGATGATTAGATATTTTACTTTTTTCAAAAAATTTTCAATATACGAAAAATATCATCTTTGATAGGAAAGAGCTATATTTAAGGAATTATTAATAATTCAATTACTATAAGTATTATATACTAAATATTAATTAAAATGAATAATTAAATCTTTCTCCATTTTCATTACGTGGGACATTTTAAATGGGGCTCGATTTTCATTTAGTGCAAACCATTTTCTTGGAAATTTAGGTAGATAGGGCCATGAAAATTAATTTTATCCTGTAATAATATTGAACAAAATCGTGATAATCAAGTGAGATGGCTCAGGCGGTAGCGTCTATGCTCGCATTCCAGAGGTTCCTGATTCAAATCCCATGTACCGGCCAATATGACCAATATTTTTGTGGATCCCCTTAATAAATACCAGATTGGATATCCAATACCATGTCGTCGTTCGTGGTGTAGTAGTTACCATACTAATCTCTGGTTCCCGAGGTCGCGGGTTCAAACCCAGCGGAGGGCGATGGATTTTTTTCGGGCGTAAAAATCCTTAGCATGGCTTCCTTCGGAAGGAAAGTAAAGCCGGTGGCCCCGTGTCGTAGATTTACGGAACCTCAAGCCTGATGAACAGGCCTCTGAGAAAAAGTTCCGGTCTTTCACACCCAATATAGAATGGGACGCTAAGGACCACAGCAGTTAAAGAGCGTCCATAAATAAAACAATATAAATCCAATACCACGACCTAAATTTTTACCTACAGAGCAAAAGAAATACACATTTTGACTACGTGTTCATTAAAAAACTGGCAGCAGCTCCAACATCACAAATCCATATTCCGCAAAAACTCAATAGCACAAAATTAAGGCGACTACGTAAACTAAGGCCATTGCCTGACAATCGCTGGCTCAGGTGAACCAACAAACCTACAGTAACCGCCGGGATATGACCAAGAAGTTAAATCTATATAATAATTAAAACATGTCAAAAATTTCAGCTAAATATTTTTAAATGTGTAGAAATGCATAATTTCAATACTAAAAACAGGACTGTCCATAAACAACTCGGTTGAATAGCCATGTCGTTTACAGTTAATTTAAATCCACAAGCAAAACGTTCACCCTTTCAATTTCCAGTACCAGAGTACTACTTGAATTGGCTATTTTGGAACCTCCAAAAGCGTTTCGAGTAGGTATACTATTCTTTAGCAATTCAGTTCTTCTGTATACTGTTCTTTTTCGGGACACTTCAGTTTTCGGATCCGGTTCCGTTTTGCTGTTCCGTTCTTTTTCGTCCGCTTCTGGCCTAGAGACAAGTAGGGGCTCGAGCATGCTAATTTCTGCCCATTTAGACCTCTAACCTCTATCATCGTCATAATATCAATAGATCTACATACACAATAACAACACATGACAGACCTGCATCTTCCCATGCACTTCCTAGAAGGAAAACGGATGCTGCTGCAGTGCAAAGGTCAGAATGCAGCTCTTAATATCAAGAAGCAGCATGAATGAATGACATATATGCGAACACATGTTAAAAGCTTGCGGAAGTGCCATAAAACTGAGCGAGGCTTTTGCATTCCTAAATGTGCATTCTTTTGATCCTTCCGGCTTAGGTAATAAATTATGAATCGTGTTATTAAGAGGAAACGGGCATGAACTCTTCAAATTCTGCACTTTAAAACCATAGACTTTCAATATGTTACCCCAGACTTACGTCATTGAGGTATTTTATCTTCCCACATATGAAGTTTGTTACTCACGCTGTATTTTAGAGAATGGCATTTATATCGTGCAATATAAAACACTTTTTGCACTTTGTCTACCACGGTACTCC
This sequence comes from Deroplatys truncata, assembly GCA_030765065.1. Classification (NCBI taxonomy): domain Eukaryota; kingdom Metazoa; phylum Arthropoda; class Insecta; order Mantodea; family Mantidae; genus Deroplatys; species Deroplatys truncata. The sequence goes on from CM060978.1 coordinate 82,169,988, forward strand.
ACCCAAAATTCAATATTGAGATTTCACAGAAAATAAACGTTTTAAATCCCACTGAAACCAGCTCCTCCCCCACCAAAAAAAAACATTTTTGAAGAGAGGTGCGTGTGTGTGCGAGACCAAAAATGGCAGGCGAAAATTTACAAAATAATCCCTATCACTCCAGACTACCTCTTACAAACACATTCGCTAATTTTTATACTTTCAAAAACTGCTTAATGATTTTGATTAAAATATATTTCAGATATTAATTCGACGAATTAAATGTATATCTTGAATTTTCTGTGAACTGCTTAGGAAGTCATCTTTCTACTAATTTAATTTCATAAAACTGCGAACAAAAGATATGTAGAACTAAATGACACACTCAATGTGTGTAAATCTTTTCGCAGCGCTGGTCAAAATATTTCATGTTGCACTTTTAGCTTTCCCAAGTATAAGTGCGCCACCTGAAGGACGTGCTTGAAATTTTGCGATTCTTCTGTTTTCTTTCCATCGCAAGAGCTTGCTTCCGTATGTTGTATGTAATTAAGTAGTTATGGCTTGATTTGAAATCATGTATAGGTAAAAATATATGGGCGAATAATATAACGGGGTTAGAGATCTAACACATATGGATGAATAATTGTGAAATTGTCATGGGTAGAGAAAGCAGTGCGAATCTTTATATTAGATTGTTATTTTTCTGAGCTGATATTTTGTGAGTAATGGAAACATAACTAATGTACGGGATTTGCTATCTTTTTTATATATTTGCTATTTTTATATTTTTGTAAAATATTTGTTTTGTTGTAAATTAGCTAAAAATCGTTTAATATATTGTGCTGCAAGGACAATTCTATCATACGTAACCTCGAATAGGATTTATTAATACTACACCATGAATAAAATATAAAAATTATATAAATAATAATTATTTCTTAATTGTGTTGCTTAAAATCAAACACCATTTTGTCAGCTGTCAGATCACAGCATACTAAACAAATGAACAATCGGTGTGTTAACGGAAGACTAACCAGTGCTGCCAACAATGGGAATGAGAATAGCTAACCTCAAAATTAAGATGAACTAAAATCAGAGCACAATAAAGACTTTTTTTCAAGAACGTAATTTATATGAAAATTGAAACTATTTGAATGTGCACTGATTAAAAACACAATTGGATGACGTAGGCTATTAATAAACTGAATACTGATACTATTACGGTTCAGTAACGAGCTGACGTTTTCTTCGACTTCCGCATTCTTACTACGTCATACTATTTTTGACCAATATAAGACCCGTATTTCAAGCAACCATTGCTGTTTATCCTACTTTGTATTCACACCCTAGCATTTGTCCGTTTTTTACTTTCTCTACTACGTATAGTAAGTAGGGGAAGTATTGTATTCCACTCAAAAATTCGATACCGAGATTTCACCGGAAATACATGTTTTGAGACCCCCTGCATCAAAAAAGAACGTATTTTTAAAAACATGTCCGCGCGCGCGTGTGTGTGTGTGTCTGTGTGAGTGAACAGCATAACTCAGAAACAAACAGTCGGATAAACACCAAACTTGGTATTTAGATTCAGTATCTTCCACAGATGCGACACGAAGGTTTTCAAGAAAATCTCCCCAGCCCAGATTACCCTTTACATGGAATATTTTTCGAAAACTTTCATTTTCTCAAAAAGGCTCTAACGATTTTGATTAAAGTATCATATGTTTAAGAAATTTTTATGGCAAATAAAACGTATATCTTGAATTTTCCCTGCAAAAGAATTCTTCATTGTGAACGACTTTTGCATAACTGGTAAACCATAAGAGATAGACAAAATTTTACTACAAAAAAAAATAGATCGCGTTAAAATACACAATTTATGTCTTTTTTTTTTCTTTTTTTTTTTTTTGAGTGAACCATTTTCGAGATATAGCTTATTATTACCTTAAATTTTCCAATGCTTATACTTTTTCTCAAATGGCAATTTGTTATTCATTTTTTTTTGTCTTGGATATGCAAACAGTATTAATCTGTGGCAAAGAGTATGGTGCTGCACACAGCAACCAGCTATTAAGAGATATATCTATGCTTAAAGACTACTGTATTTCTATATTGCCCTTGCAAATACAAAACATGGGGAACATAGTACGCCTTAAGCAATAGTCAAATATTTTTAGAACTGGTTGCTATGTGTAAAATGTAATTCTCTTTGAATGTCAAGAACATAAAAAATCTGATGTGTTACACTCATATGACTTTCTTTACTCCTGCACAAAATATTTTTACAAACGCTTATTCTCCATATTCACGTTAATCGAGATGTTAATCTTATTGCTGATTTTCTTGTAGATGCAAGGGGAATTGGTAGACTTTAAGCGATAGTCAAATATTTTAAGAGCTGGTTGCTATGTGGAGTATTCCATTCTCTTTGCATTACCAGGACAAAAAAAATGATTAACAAATTCCCATTTGAGAAAATGTATAAGTATTGGAAAATTTAAGGGAATAACAAGCAATATTTCGGAAATGGTTCACTCAATAAAAAAATGTATATGACATAAATTGTGTATTTTAACGCGATCTACATTTTTTGTGTTGTAAAAGTTTGTCTATCTCTTATGGTTTACCAGTTATGCAAAAGTCGTTCACAATGAAGAATACTTTTGGAGACATTCCCAGAAAATTCGAAATATACATTTCATTTGTCATGAAAATATCTTAAACATATGATATTTTAATCAAAATCGTTAGAGCCATTTTTGAGAAAATCAAAATTTTCGAAAAATGTTCCATGTAAAGGGTAATCTGGGATGGGGGGATTTTCTTGAAAACCTTCGTGTCGCATCTCTGGAAGATACTGAACCTAAATACCAAGTTTTGTGTTTATCCGACTGTTCGTTTCTGAGTTATGTATTCACAGACACACACACGCACACACACACACACACACACACACACACGACATACACACGGACATGTTTCCAAAAATGCTTTATTTTGTTTATGTCCTGGACATGCAAAGAGAATGGAATGCTCCACACAGCAACCAGCGCTTAAAAGATTTGACTATCGCTTAAAGCCTACCATATTCCCCTTGTACCTACAAGACAATTAGCAATAAAATAGAGTCCGCAAATGTTTATCTCGATTAACATGAAGTAGATGGAGAATAAGCGTTTGTAAAAAATAGTTTGTACAAGAGTAGAGAAAGTTATGCGAGTGTAACACATCAATTTTTTTAATCACCTCCATAGCATATCTTCCCCCCTCTCCCCATTTACCCATTTTAAGTTCCCGCCTTTAACCTGCAATGGTCTTATCGGCGGCATTTCGCTTGGAAAACATAACTCGCACTTACTTGTCATTGGGTTACTTAAAATTTTGGGATTTTTCATTCGATCACACACACACACACACACACACACACACACATTCATACTTCCAGACTCTGGGGAGGATAGGGAATAACCTTGGCTAAAGAAAAATTTCCACCCCTCAGCGCACAGCAGGCAGGTGCTCTACCGATTGTCTGTTTTTATCACTTTGTAGCATCTGTTAATTTGTTAGCGACGTCATTTGTTTTCCGCAAAGATATTCAAAGTTAGCTTCTCAACACCAAACACAGATAAACACAAAACAATATATGGAAGGAGTTCAATCAATTTAGTAAGTAAATATTGTATAATATTTATTTCTTGTAATCTTTATCTACATTCTTTTAATCGTGAGATAGTCAATTAAAACCCATTCGAGTTTTGATTTTTCCTAGATAATAAACGACCGTGAATACGCGGCGCATGAATGGAATGCTACAAATAAATAAAAAAGTAAATAAATACAATGTAAAATAAATAAAAATTGCGATAAGGCAATCGTAAGTCTAAAAATAAGCACGATTCCAGAATATGGGTGCAACGTATGTTACAGCACGCAGTTTTCTCTCTCCTCTACTGATATTTTGCAATTTGCTGCATCTAGGGTTGCCATCTTTGTAACACTGCAATCCTGTTGCAGTTAATGCCATGCTTGGCTAGGATAGAAGTTGATATTTCTCATCCCTTTCAATATCTCCCCTTGCACTTAGATGACTAAAACGGGGGAAAGCAGGGGATGTAACGTTAAGATGAGGTTCCCCCTAATACCAAAGAGTAATTCTGCAATTTTCTCGAAATTGGTTGAACACTCCAAACACAACGATGTTTCAAGTGTTAAAAGGGACAAGATTAGGGGAATGCCTGCGTACCTCCTTTTAACATCATAATTTATGCAAACAGCCCTAGCTCCGCCTACGTTATCCCACTGACAAGTGCTTCTGCATCTGTTCGTCTGTCTTTGCAACGCGTCTCTAGTGGCAGTTTTTAATTTTCATTAAATAATCGACTTTTTCGCCAGCTCATAGTAATGGATGCTTAGACTACTACCACTTCTTCTTCTCCTCCTCATTTAACGAGTCCTGAGATAGCCTTGATCTCTCTAACCTCTTTACCAACAATATTAAATAATTTATTAAATTAAATTCTTATTATTATATTTTATTTTTGAATTACAATCCATTTGATATTCACATTAATTACTTCAATTATCTTTTATTTCAATAATACTAATTTTTTTCTTACTTTATCTCATTTGTTTTACCAGTTTTTCATTTGCTACTAAATTTTGGTTTAATGTTTATGGACCATAAATTATTTACTTTAATAAAGATGTCTTGTTTTGCCTCAAATGAATTCATATTTCTTTTATCACATTTCCACTTTAAAAAGCTTCTTTTAGCTTCAATAATAATAATAATAATAAAGACAATAATAATATTGCTTTTATTAATTAACACTTTATTTTCACTTTTATTCTTAGCTCGTACTGTTAACAACTTCAATATTTATTTTTGAATCCTACTAGTTTTAACACTTTCCTTGAATTAAACCATCTTGTATTTTTATAATTTAGAAACCTTATTTTTCCTAGTTTTATCACTCCATCCTTAATATATATTTAACAAACTTTGAATCATTCTTCTTTCTTGAGTTATATTTCATTTCGCAAATTTAGAAAACCAACAAATTTAATCCAAACTATTTTTCTCTTTCAAATTGTTACAGCTTCATATTGCGCCATTTTCTTTACTCGGGATGCTCAGACTAGAGGTAATGTGTGTACAAAGCTGATTGTCATTAAACCCACTATGTGGAAACAAACTACACATTTCAAAATGTATACCTGTTCCAAATTTCTCTAGCGGTAGCAAAAATTATTCGTAACACCACTCCACCTAGCCAAATTAGCGAAGAAAAAACTCATTTCTAACACACAGAAAGAATAAACCATATTGTAATTTACATCTTCCGTATCTTTTTTGCAGATATTTTCATAATAGTTTTACATCTACTTTTAAACTGCTCCGATTTTCAACTTACTCGTGTTTGCGGTGTTTACAAAATTATTTTATATGTACCTACCTAGTGCAGTAAATTTTTATATAATACTAGACAATATCACCGACACGAGAATTAAACTTAAGGAGAAACAAATTTGTGAAATCGTAAAAACTAAGGCGTTAATGAGGTAGTTCCATAACAATGTTGATTAGTTCCTGACAATTATTTTTTCCTCGCTCAGATCAAAATCCGTTTTCATCAACAAATTTACTGTATTAAATGCATGCAAACTACTTTGTAAACCCACACACAAAACAGTTGAAAAATCGGAGCTTAAAAAAATTATTAAACTAAAAAGAATTTTAAATCTTGGAAATCCCCAGAATATGTATATCAAAATTACAATTTTTCTCCGTTCAATTGATTGCTAGAATTTAAGGTGAGCTACTAAGGTGCATTCGTTGTTTATTTTGTTGACTTAGTGGTTGGTTCACAAATCGGGAGCAGGAACGGAAACCAAACAGACGTAAATTTGGTTTACACTACACGGGAACGGAAACTAGAATGTCTAACAATAGTAACATAAATGGCTCTAAAATGGACAATGGATCTGGAGCTGGAACACATTGGAAAGCAAAGTGTGATATTTATGTTGCTCTTGGTCGCAATAACACTGCATTTCAAGTTGAAGTTTATGCAGTTGAAACCTGTCATGGAGAATCTAAAAAGGTGCTACAAAGGAAGCAACATTTGGATTTTCTCTGACAGTCAGATTGTGCTAAAAGCAATTGTAAGTTATCGCATAACATCTAAGTTACTCTGAAGCTACCTAATAAACCTTATGCAATTGACAAAAAAACACAAGGTTAATCCTGGGGGGTGCCTGGACATAAAGGAAATTTAGGCAATGAAAATGCAGATACCCTGGCAAGTAAAGGATTTGCTCAAACATTTACTGGAGCTGAACCAGTTTTTGGCATTAACTATATTCAAAGAACTATTGTTATGTGGATTAATCATAACCACCAATAGCGCTGGGTTCAAACAGAGGAATCAAGCACAGTGTAAGAGAATGATGAGCAGTATATCCTCCTCACTCACTGAAGATGTACTTAATTTCAATAGATCCGAAATTAACGTGATAACCCGGCTTTTGAGGGTACATCATAAATTACGGGGACACCTACAAACAATGGGAATCTTTATAAAGGAACCAGTATACAGGTTATATAACAAAGAGGATGCAACTGCCTATCATAAATAATCTTCAAATGTAAAAAAATTAAAATTAAATTGGGTTTTATTTATGGACGCTCTTTAACTGCTGTGGTCCTTAGCGTCTCATTCTATATTGGGCGTGAATGACCGGTAATTTTGCTCAGATGCCTCTTTATCAGGCTTGAGGTTCTTTTACGTGCCGTAAATCCAAACCACCGACTTTACTTTCCTTCCGAAGGAAGCCATGTTAAAGATTTTTACGCCTAAAGAAATCCATCCCTCCAGGGGGTTTGAACCCTCGAACTACGGGGTAGCATGGTAACCACTACATCACACTTCAAATGTGAAGCAATGGGTAGGAAAAGATATGTACTTTTGGGTCTGATAAGCCCAAATTACGACTTGCTTAAACAAAACTTGTTAATATACTACTGTCCCTAATTAAAGGGGCAGGACCATTTACTAAAACAATAGTGAAGGAGATAACAAACCCTTAGGTTTCACTGTTAAGGGCAAGTACAACCGACTCTAGATAAAGTCAACGATAGCTAAGTGGAACGTCGATTATACATCGGGATGTCATTTGCTTGTGACTGACGAATTACATTCCCCCCCCCCCATCAGCTTGCAAGTTAGCCAACATAACGCAGGTTAACTAACTAAACGCCACACCATTGCTATTTCTGATTCCTCTTACGAAAGGTCATCCTAATGTAATAAACTCCGGACATTAAAGTTAGTTGCTTCAGTTTTGTTTTCCAAGCTTACGACTAGAGAGAGCCGTAGCAGCCTCCTTGAACAGTTTCTATCACGAAAACGGCTATAACTCCACTATGTCGTTTTCGGGAACGGGAAGTGAAACGTTAAAGACTTGAACAAGTTTCCCGTTTACGTTCTCGGGCTACGGTAAGCTTCCCATTAACTGTGAATACAATATATGTATATTAAAACTTTGTGGTTCTCGTTCTGGCTCCCGTTCTCGGTTGCTTTAAAGCTGTTCCTTGTGCCATACAAGTTACTGAAACAAAAAGGCAATCGATGGGGAATGGTGCTGGCATTGAATGAAACACGACAAACGATGGACGATTTCTGGATACTATAAGCTGAAGGATTATTATTCAGTGGCAATCTATTTTATAAATTAAGGGCTGTTATTATGTGTTAGGCATTAATAGTGGTTTTATTTTCCTTGTAGGATATAAAACTCGACTTCGGCTCGTTTTGTAAAAACCTAAGCCAAAATAATATGCCACTTTCAGCCCTTGTAAATTAATATATACTTTCGGCACTAGTGATTTTTTTTATCCACTTCCCGTTCATGCTGTCACTATGGAAAATTGTATTTTCTTCATTCAGTGCTGGTAAACTAACGTACCTAAGCGTTTTGTTTATTTTACTGCACGTATGTGCATAAACTATATTAAATCCTCCAACTTTAGATGCATTTATTTGCATACATGGAATATGATCATACATGATACTTAAATTTTACCATTTAAACATTACCCGGATCAGGACGTCGGGGTAGCGCACAGGTTTCGTTTCTAGCTCTCGTTCTGAGAGTCCGGGATTGAATTCCCGACCCTTGGGTGGCGATTTTAAGGCCCTATCCACGCTTTCACCTCTGACTTCGTCATAGTTAGTTTGTTAAGGTCAACAACCAGGCGTGGATAATCGATCGCCACTTTGCCACCAAGGTTAATATTGATGACCTTGCTATTGGAACCACCGTATTGTTACAAGTTGGGGTGAAGACCAAAGGGTTACAGAAAAATGAATTAATTTAGATCGCCCCAACATGTACATGGAGGTGGCGTAACTAGCTGGCAGCGAAAGTCCGGGACCTTGGTGTGGAATTAAGGGGAAAGCGTGGGTTTTATACTACACTGAAAAATTACATAACACACATTACCCTTACATACCTGAGATTTATTCACAACACGTCTAGCGACTCTAGATATTGGAAAAAAATGGACGGAGATGTCACTAAACCGTAGACCGAGCATACACACACGTCTGCTTCAACGAACACTTCCACCAGAGTGACGCTATCTTACCCCCACCAACCGTGTCTCGCCGAAGCCAGACAGGGCTGACGTCATACCAGACAACTTCAAAAAGGTCTTTCCCTTTGGAGTGGTCCTCACCGAAGCCGAAATATTACTAGAAACACAACACTGCTACGTCTGGTAGCAACAATATGCAACAGCTGTTAGTAAGTTATTAATATTATTTTTCGTGTAAGCACTATTATTCACTATCGTCGAAAAAAAACAGGGTGCAATATACATGCATTAAGTGCATTGGGGAATCTCTTCCTCGTCCTCCAATGACGCACTTAACGGACTTGTATCGCAATAAACTATTACTGACTATAATGGATGCACAATTTAACAGTTTGTTCCTACGAGTATTAAGATTTAGCAGCTCAAGACGATTAGACATATGAAGTAGTTATGTTCTTGGAGTTTATTTATTTACGTAATTTATTGTTACGTAAGTTGTAAGCCTCACGCTTGGGAAGCCAACTTGAAGTAGACATTGTCTTTACGTTGGAGTTTATTTATTTCCACACTTGGAAAACCAATTTGAGAAAGTGTTCTATTGTTGAAGTTTGCACCACGCCTTTGGGCGTTAATTTGAAGTGGATTGTTTGTTGTTACGCTCCAAGTTTAAAAAAAATAATATTTTTTTAACTTTATTATTAAACTGCTTCTATAGATAGAATTTATGTTTATGTTTGCCTCGGCAGTTTGCAGTATTACTTTAGAGACACGTTTCTCTTAATCAGGGCGTGGTGCGACAAGAATGTAGGTTTACACAGATTTTAAGTTTAAATTCATTTCTTTTATTAATGCTTGACACAAATTAAATACCATTACACTGATATTAATAGCTGTTAGATTCTTTAATTTAAAACTTGTACTTTGTTAACGCGTATACTTAATTTTCGTTTCACACGAATACGTAATATTTCTTTAGAGAACACATCTTCCATCTGGTCACTACCAAGGTCTGCAGGCAACTAAACTATTTCAACCGTCAAAATCCATAAGTGTATTTCAGGTCTCTGATTGGCTAATCCTAGTCCAATAGAATACCTGCATTTAATTAAAGCTTTTTCTGGATGTTGATTGACTATTTTTAAACTGTCACAAAATTTACATTATCGTTGCTCTAATCATGACTAGTAGCATTTAAACTCTCAAACTCATTATTGCCTCAAGGTTACCGCATTGTTACCTCATTGTTAGCAACATTAAACGTATTATTCTCAGGCTCTTACATTATTAAATTACATAATGCATTCACACAACATTATTAAACATGTTTACAATAATATAAGCATTGCAATGACTGTTACATACATTTTGAAAATTATTACATACATATTACTTCAAGGCGGGCTGTTATTGAATTTACATATTATATAATTTGACTGAAATTATTCAAGTATTAAAAATACTGCCTCAAATATTTTAGCCAGACTTGGCATACCACATACGTTAGGTATCACTGAGAAATTGCACCATACAAAAAGAAAGTTTCTTGCGTTGTTTGGGCCTTTGAATGTCCTTCTCATTAGGAACTTTTTAAAGCGTTATATTTATTACTTGCACACGGCAGTCAATGAGTAGATCGAATGATCAGAGATGGTCTTGATGAGACCGGTGTTCTTGGTGTTAAAAGCACGTCTTAGGGCCGGTTTCACCAGCTAATGTTAAAAATGCTCCAACATCTTGTTTATTAACACAGTGTTCAAAGTTTAACATAAGCTTAAAACTTTTGCGTTTCATCAAGCTTCTTTTGCAGCAAATTGTTAGCTAACATACTGTTAACGTCAAAGACAACTGCGAACGCTAGAAGGCGGTGGCCGAACTACACTGCTTCTGAACGTGCTCCGATGCACTTTTGTCTACGTTTCGCTGCGCTCTCTGTGTCAGTAGCAGACAACTAATTACATTCATGGCAATTGCCATGTGATGTTCCCGGTTGAGGTTAGAGTCGCGATTCACTAAAATAAATGTTTCACCGTTAAAAACGCGTTAATTAACACCTGGTTAATAAGTACAGACGTAGCTGCGAAAAACCTAACGGTCTTACATTAACGGATAAGATTGTAGCCTGGTACAAAATTCGAGAGTAATTTAATTGGAATGAACGCGTTTCTCTTAAAACCAGTAAGTAACTGCGGCAATTTTATGCTAACATAAAGTGCAACACCAGAGACGTTAGGTGCAAAGAGCGTTTAAGGTGTTTAAAACTGGTAATAGACACTGCATTGAAATTAAAATGGACGAAAATGTGTTATCGCTGATTAATCAAGCAGACCCGAAAAAAAGTGTTTGATTCTTGAAGCAATTCCTGTGGGAACCTTCCAGATAAATCACAAACGGCAGCTTTGAAAATACCAACATTATCACCCACCTAGTAAACGAAAAATGTTAGTATCATAAAATCTGAGTACCTATTTAACACTTGTAGCTTAGGAGAAAGAGGCACGCTTTTGTTCATAGTATTCTAACCTCTCGTATTTCCCATAAAACCATGCTCATGACTCCTTGAACAGTCTATACTGCTTTAAAAGTTCCTCTTTTTGCAGAATTTCAATTTTATTACGACGCACGACTACTCTTCCATTAGGAATGACATTAAAATGTCAATTGTAGCGAACTCGCATCACAGCTTGGTTTGCGGCAGGCATTTTCCAACTTCTAACATTTGTTAAACGCCTTAACACACGGGTATCGTGATGTTAACTTAACGCCGACTTCAACACATTGTTAAAGTTAAAACATTGTTTGGTGAAATAGAATTTGTGTTAACTTCAGTGTTAAATCAGTTTAACATTGTGTCAAAATTTAGCATATGTTGGTGAAACCGGCCCTTAAGGTGGTGGTGGGGGGGGGGGGGGGGGCACTGGCAACTTGTTCCTACCGTAATTCAGCTGAGCCCTTGACTAGAAGACAAGCGCGTTCACCCTATACCATAGCGATGGAGCTATGTATATCAGCGTCTGCAGAAATGCGCACTGTAAACTTAAAAGGAAATGCTAAGTGTTTTGCAAGATAAAAGCTGTGCAGTTCTATACCGTTAGCGTGCAGACTTTTTCAAACAACTGCTAATTGGCAGTTTCCTGCTACAGAAACGCGTAAAGCATGATGAGTGAATTCCATTAGCGCCATGAACACATTGTTTCTTAAATGGACTGTACTCGTTTCATGTCCAAGGAGTAAAATTCATATGCCTTCTAAGCACGTCCACTGTTGCAACGTGTTACGGCGGCGAAAATAAGAAATCTTGCTATTCAAGCAGCGTCGGGGGATGAGTACCAAGGTCTTAAGAAACGTTGCAGCTTCCAAATAATTTCTTGCACGTCCACTTCTGCGTTCCCTCCACCCCCTTTTTTTTCTTTCTTTTCTTTTTGCCTAGATAACCTCACGTAATGCTTTTCGCAAGCTGCAGGCAATATTTCATACACGAAATTAAGAAAACGTTTTCTCAAAAATGAACTAGATGGAAATATGTTACAGCACGGATAGATTAAAAATATTAAGTCAGTCGACTTGTTCTTAACTTTTTCACTTCATTGCGACAGTAAGAACATTCGTTTGTTCGAAACTTATGCATAAACAACACTGACCTCAAAATAAAAACTGGAATAGCTTCGTAGTTAAACTCTGTGTCTTAAGAACGTAAAATGATGTTAATATACCCCCGCCCCACTCAAATGACCATTGTATGGTAATATTTTCTTTTTCTATTTTACTTCCCCAGTAATTACCTATAGTAAGCAGAGGCAGTATTATATTCCACCCAAGAATTTGAACCCGATATTTCACCGAAAATACGCGCTTTGAGGCTCCCTTAATTCAACAATAAATAATAACAATAATAATGATATTTTTAGAAAAAGGTGTGTATGAATAACATAATTAAAAACAAACAAAAATTGTTAAATACCAAACTTAGTATTTAAGTTCAGCGTTTTCTAAAGATGCGACACGAAGATTTTCAAGAAAAAATGGCTAACGATTTTGTTTAAAGTATCCTATGTTAAAGATATTTTCACCACAAATAAATCTATAACTTGAATTTTTTGGGAATAGCCTCTGACGTCCTCTTCATTTGAATGACTTCTATGTAATTGGTGAACCGTAAGAGATACACAAAATCTTACTCCCCCCCCAAAAAAAAACCATGGAATTTTAAAGCCATTACATAGCGACACGATTTTTAAAAATCGAACTAACGCTTCATCTACTCTATCCTATAACAAAACATGTGAACTGAAAGCTTATCTGAATTAACAAGATGTAACTACAATAATAAGCTTTGAAGTAGATGTGCCCCACGTATGGGAACCAACTTGAAGTATTTATTATGCTGCTTTAGTTTAACTGCCCCAAGTATGTGTGCCAACTTGAAGTAGGTATTTTGTTTACGTAATTTATTGTTACGTAAGTTATAAGCCACACGCTTGGGAAGCTAACCTGAAGTTATTGTCTTTAGGAGTTTGTTGATGTTTTTGGAGTTGATGGACGTCAGTTTGAAGAAGATTGTTTGTTGTTGAAGTTGTTGAATGCTTGCACCACGCTTTGGTCGTTAATTTGAAGAATATTGTTTGTTCGTAATATGCTGCTAAGTATGTAAAGCCGACTTGAATATGTATTTTTGTTATTACGCTCAAGTTTAAAAATAATATTAACTTTGTTATTAAACAGCTTCTATCGATAGTATTTATGTTTATGTTTTTGCCTCGGCTGCTTCAGTATTGTTTTAGAGTCACGTATCTCTTAGACAGGGCGCGGTGCGACAAGAATGTAGGCTTACACAGATTTTAAGTTTAAATTCACTTCTTTTTATTAATCTTTTACACAAATTATATAGCACTACACTGACATTAAGAGCTGTGAGATTCTTTAATTTAAAACTTGCACTTTGTTAACGCGTATACTTATTTTACGATTCACACGAATACGTAATATTTCTTTAGAGAACACATCTTCCATCCGGTCACTACCAAGGTCTGCAGGCAACTGAACTTATTTCAACCGTCAAAACCCGTAAGCTTCTGTATTTCAAGTCTCTGATTGGCTAATCCTAGTCCAATAGAATACCTGCATTTTACTAAAGCTTTTTCTTTGCTGCTGATTGGCTATTTTAAAAACTGTCACAAGATTTACGTTATTGCTGCCCTAATCATGACTAGTAGTATTCAAACTCTCAAACTCATTATTGCCTCAAGGTTACCTCATTGTTAGCAACTTTAAACTTATTATTCTCACAGCTCTTACATTATTAAATTACGTAATGCATTCACATAGCATTATTAAACATGTTTACAATAATATAAGCATATGCAATGACTGTTACATTTTTTTTTACAAATTATTATATACATATTGCTTCAAGGCGGGCTGTTATTGAAATTACATATTATATAATTTAATTTAAATCATTCCAGTGTAAAACATACTGCCTCAGCTTTTGTAGGTATAGTTTGTAGAAGAATGAGTAGGGAAATCATGTGAATGTAACAAACCAGTAGCGGTTTTTTTTTCCCCACACCCCGAATGCAATACCTCCTCAACGGTAAGGGACAGAGAAAAAAGGACTATAAGCCTAATTGTTTCTTAGAAATTAAATTCAGAAACTTTTCGAATTACTATGGCATTTTGTTTTAGAGTTTCTTTTCAACTGTAAATTTTCGTTATAAAAGTTTCTGTATGTGTGTTGGCGGCACATTACATATTCTAAAGCGAGACATACTCTGGGAATTAATTTCCTTTGTGTACACTCTTCACGATAAAAAAGAATGATAAATGAACATCAGAGACACTTCTGTTTATAACTTCTTGCAATGGTTTATACCAGGGGTGTCAAACATACGCCTCGCCAATTTATTCCGAATGGCTCAGGGCAAAATATGCAAAATCCTGGCCATTAATAGTTTTATTCGCTTTGTATGGTGCAGGAACCCAATTCAAACACATTGATAATAAGCAAATCACACAATTGACTGCCTCTGTGTTCTGCTGGTTAGCATGCTAGTTTCCAAAACGAGGTTACCCGGGTTCGATTCCCTGCTGTAAAATGGAAATTTTTCTTCAGCCAGGATTATTTCCCATCCTTCCTCGAGTCTGGAAGTATGAGTTAGAGTAAATGTGTGTATGAATTTAATATTTATAAAGGAAAGACAACATAAACAAAACCAAATATATACACAATAGTAAAGCGAGAACATCATTGGTGATGTGCAATTGTCCCACAAGGCAAAGCCGTCAATGGGACCTTAGATGTTAAAGACGGCATATAAATGAAAAAAAGAATAGAATGCATCTCCTTTTATAGCAGTTATCACTTAATTATTCTAATACAGGACTACTAGGTTCAAATACATTCCACCGTCAGAACAATGTACTTCTTCACAGAACGAGAGTTTATGTTCAAAAAGGAGAAATGTAACTTAAGTTTCAGATTTCCAGTGAGATACAGTCATTTAAGAGGCATATCAAAATGTATCCTTAACATTCATCTCAAAATACTTAGGTAAAATATACAACACGAAAATCAGACACGACATTCTCTACCCATTACAGCTTCACATAATTCTTTATTTTATTTATATATACACACATATACATATATATTTATTACATAATATAGAGTTCATACTAAAAGTTATTCTATTCATGTTGCGTTACGATAAATTTGTTACTAATGCGGAAAACAGAGGAATTGTATATGTTGCTTTAAGATACCGCATAACAGTTCAGTCTGAATATACTTGGAAATATAACGGCTTATGCTATAAACAAAAAAAATTGATTTACATAAATTGTACACTTCAATGACCTGAACCTTTTTCGTGGAGTACGTTTTTATCCAATCTTATGGTTTTCCAGCTACACAAAATTCAATCAGAATGAGTACTTCGCAGGCTCTTCAGTGAAAATTCAAGGTATACATTTATTTGTCATGCAAATATCTCAGACATGTGATTAATACAAATCGTTAGGTCGATCTTTGAGAATGTGCTGAAACTGTTATGTTGCGATGAAGTGAGGGAAACCCATTGGAAGAATTTGAAACGTGCATATGGAGAAGAATAGAGCCTGCGAAACTGACAAAGAAAATATGCAGTAAGGATAAAGTTAAAAGAAAAACGAAATTAGCCTGGGAAGTTGAGAATGAACTGACTGGAAGAAATGGTGAATGGGAAAACTTTGACTGTAACACTTCCTTGTCTCAGTCGATAACCTTGATTAATGGCCAGCACAGCCGTTCGTGTTTGACAGCCCTGGTTTACACCTTACTTGGACACAGATCTGTTCGTACCAAGTATAGACATTAATGTTGTGCGACAGATCAAGAAGCGGTTGGCGCCACAGAGGATTATTAACATGGTATCAATGGCTGCATTTACAGGAAAAAAGAAACAATTTTATTTGAACGGAGAGGTCTGAAAGACAGCCTTGAAAGGCGCGGCATGCCAGACGAAGAGCTTGCCAGTCGATACACACGGAGCGCATTAATTGTATTTTGTCCACATGCGCGCTCTCTGCCTTGGACCATGTCCTTAAAATACCGACAGCCACTTCTGTGAACGGCTAAAAAAAAGGAGTGTTTTCCAAGACTCAAAACAAGAATAACGTTATTCCATGAATATTCAATATTATTGCGAAACGCTCTTTTCACACAATATCACACCGTTGCATCCAGTTTTACTTCCCATAAGCTTTTTGCAATGCTGCGTTTTGCGTTGTATTCCTTCGCTAAAACTTGCAAAGAAGGTCTTTTATTATAAGTGTCCTAAGCAATTCTCAAAGGCGTTCCATCGCCACCCAAAGTCAGGAGCGTATGGGTCGTGTCGACTTCGTGCCCTATCTAGGTGCCTAGATAGAAATTCCATATTTTGAAGAGGCCTATCTGTGATCTTCACCCAAAAATCACAATCACAATGGCTCTAAATCTGTAGGCATATTTCCAGAAATAGATGTGCTGAGGCCTCCGAAACCAAAGAAAGGCAACGTTATTTAGTTCCAGCATCTTTCAAAAGTGCAACACAAAAATTTTCACAGAATTCAACCAGCTCCTATATACCATAAATATGGAAACGTTTTCTTTATTTTTGATTTTCACAAAAAGAAAGGGATAACGATTTTGATTAAAACATCACTTATTTCACATGTTGACATGAGAAATTAAATATATACGTATATACAGGTTGGACCATATAAGTTGAAGCTGTACAATATCTCCAAAACTAAGCGTTGTACAAAGAAATGTCTTTAATAAAAGTTCTTTGATATTATGGGGGAAAGTAATTGCCATTAGTCGTGTTTTATTTCCAGGACGTTGTGATAGTGATTTTAGGGCCAATTTAATTGACCCTATTTGTAGGTTCTCATTTAAAAAATTACATTAATCCTAAAATGACTATGATAACGTCCGGCAGGCAAAACACGACTAATGGCATTTACTTTACCCCATAATATCAATAAAGACATTTGTTTCTACAACGCTTAGTTTTGGTGATATTGTACAATCAACTTAAGTTGTCCACCCTGTATATCTTGAATCCTGAATTGAAAAGCTTTTAAGTCCCCTTCATTCTGGTTGAATTTTGTCACTAGGAAACCATAACAGTTAATAAAAACTTACTTCATAAAAATGTAGAGGTCATTAAAATACCAATGTGTCAATTTCTTATACGTTAGCCGTTTTCGAAATATAGATTACCTCAAATATAAGTGCATTTGTAATGGAAGGCACTTGAAAGTTTCACATTCTTCTTTTCCTTTGCCGTTGTTATAATCATGGAGGAGTTATTTATTCCTGCATCATTACGACTAATTTGAAATCATCCATAAGCAAAAAGTATCGTGAATAACGTAATAATGAATATAAGAATCACTTTAGTCCACTTTGGTAACAAACCTGGAACAACAGTATAGCTCGCTAGAAATATCTTTCATTAAACACAGAATATTTGTTCTAAAGAAAGATATTGCATTCGTATATTAAGGTTTTTGCTATGTCATCCGAACATAGTACGCAAATGAACATTGACCTGGGAACTCTTTCGAACACCCTGATGGATTTCGGAACTACTGACAAGCATCGACTCCAGTTCAACTGTTTCAGCAAGAGCAATTGCTTTTAAGTTGATTCCAGATATAAAAATGTAAATGATTTAAAAGGTGATTTTGGAAACCCAATAGTCAACCTCGCCACGAGTAACCATTTTTTTACTATACCTGATTTCCAGATATCTGGTGGAGGGGTTGGACTTACGTTCGTTCGGTCAGTCATAATCTACTGAAATACCTACTATATTTTTGGATTTCAACAAGCCAGATGTAAGAAAAAGCATTTAGCTATAACCACCACCACCGTCGATATATCTGGAAACTGCAGACAGTGCTGCAAATTTTGGGACACGAGGAAAAAGCTACCGGTAGGTTACAAGAAAACTAGGTAGGTACTTTTAAAAACTTCGGTTTCAACATTAATTAAAAGTTATTATTTTATTACTAATTATTGCAACAAACTCCTGAAAATTTTAAATAAAAATATACATATATAGCATCACTTATGACATTGTTTTTAAATTGTGGTTAGAGGTATCGAACTGAATAATATTAATCAAACAACAAAATTAGCTTACTACAAATAACAATAGCTATCAACATTGTTGTGAATTATTTCATATTAATTGCTCTCATTATCGCTGTCCTTTTTCTTTGAACCATATTATTCACCTTTTATCATTTTATTCAAGTGTCTTACTTACTTACTTAAGGATTGAAGCAGAATATTTAAAAATAAATTGTTCAGCATCGCTGAGAAAGAACGGATATACCAAAAAGTCGAAAACATTTCCACGTAAACACGTCACAATTCACTCAACAAATTAAAGAAAATAAGCTTTTATCGCCTTCCCATTCACTTCATATATTAATTTTATTGTTGACGATAGTGCTTTGTCGCGCATATAATATTAAAAAAAACATATGACTTTTTCTACTCTTGTACAAACTATTTTTACAAACGTTTATTCTCCATATACTTCATGTTAATCGAGATGTTAATCTTATTGCTAATTTTCTTGTAGATGCAAGGGGAATATGGAACGCTTTAAGCGATAGTCAAATATTTTATTCGCTGGTTGCTATGTGGCGCATTCCATTCTCTTTGCATGTCCAGGACATAAAAAAAAATCTGATGTGTTACACTCACATGACTTTCTCTACTCTTGTACACACTATTTTTAAAAAACGCCTATTCTCCATATGCTTCATGTTAATCGAGATATCGATATGTCAATCTTATTGGTAATTTTCTTGTAGATGCAAGGGGAATATGGTAGCTTTTAAGCGATAGTCAAATATTTTAACGCTGGTTGCTATGTGGTGCATTCCATTCTCTTTGCATGTCCAGGACATAAAAAAAATGAATAACGAATTTGAGAAAAAGTATAAGTATTGGAAAATTTAAGGAAATAACAAGCAATATCTCCAAAACGGTTCACTCAACAAAAGAAATGTATATGACATAAGTTGTGTATTTTAACGCGATCTACACTTTTTGTGTAGTAACATTTTGTGTATCTCTTATGGTTTACCAGTTATGCAAAAGTTGTTCACAATAAAGAATACTTTTGGAGACATTCCCAGAAAATTCGAGATATACATTTCATTTCCCATGACATTATCTTAAACATATGATATTTTCATCAAAATCGTTAGAGCCATTTTTGAGAAAATTAAAATTTTCGAAAAATCTTCCATGTAAAGGGTAGTTTGGGGTGGGGGGATTTTCTTGAAAACCTTCGTGTCGCATCTCTGGAAGATACTGAACCTAAATACCAAGTTTGGTGCTTATCCGACTGTTCGTTTTTGAGTAATGCTGTTCACACACACACGTTTCCAAAAATGCTTTTTACTTTCTCTACTACGTATAGTAAGTAGGGGAAGTATTGCATTCCACCCAAAAATTCGATACCGAGATTTCACCGGAAATACATGTTTTGAGACCTCCTGAATCCAAAAAAAGCATTTTTGGAAACATGTCCGTGTGTGTGTCTGTGTGTCTGTGTGTGTGTGTGTGTCTGTGTGTGTGTGTGTGTGTGTCTGTGTGTGTGTGAACAGCATAACTCAAAAACGAACAGTCGGATAAACACCAAACTTGGTATTTAGGTTCAGTATCTTCCAGAGATGCGACACGAAGGTTTTCAAGAAAATCCCCCCACCCCAGACTACCCTTTACATGGAACATTTTTCGAAAATTTTAATTTTCTCAAAAATGGCTCTAACGATTTTGTTTAAAATATCATATGTTTAAGATAATGCCATGAGAAATGAAATGTATATCTCGAATTTTCTGGGAATGTCTCCAAAAGTATTCTTCATTGTGAACGACTTTTGCATAACTGGTAAACCATAAGAGATAGACAAAATTTTACTACACAAAAAATGTTGATCTCGTAAAATACACAACTTATGTTATATACATTTCTTTTGTTGAGTGAACCGTTTTCGAGATATTGCTTGTTATTCCCTTAAATTTTCCAATACTTATACTTTTTCTCAAATTCGTTATTCATTTTTTTATGTCCTGGACTTGCAAAGAGAATGGAATTCGACACATAGCAACCAGCGTTAAAATATTTGACCATCGCTTAAAAGCTACCATATTCCCCTTGCATCTACAAGAAAATTAGCAATAAGATTGACATCTCGATATCTCGATTAACATAAAGCATATGGAGAATAGGCGTTTGTAAAAATAGATTGTACAAGAGTAGAGAAAGTCATGTGAGTGTAACACATCAGATTTTTTGGATTCAGGGGGTCTCAAAACATGTATTTCCGGTGAAATCTCGGTATCGAATTTTTGGGTGGAATACAATACTTCCCCTACTTACTATACGTAGTAGAGAAAATAAAAATACAAGAGACTATATCTGACGCTGGTTTTGTAATAAAAATTGAAATGAAAGTTACAAAAAATCGGTACGATAAAATACAGATAGGTCGATCTACCGATAAAACGTTAGGTTTTGCAGCACTGGCTGCAGACTGCGTAAGAAACGCAGTTTGTCCTCAAGTTGTCGCTCCGCCTGGTGGAATTTCCAGAAAAAGCAAGCTCTTTCATAGAAGAAACGCCACTGATGCCCATTCACACTGTGTGAACAATAGCAGGGAAACCCGAAGCGAGGGATGCAATGCACCTGCTGTAAAGAAAGTCGAAGAATTTGTAAAGAATCTGAAAATGACTAACACCCCTCTCGACCAGTCAAGTTCCAACAAGAAAGACCTACCAAATTAAAACTCTCTTATATTTACCGTACCATGTCATTCCCCAAGTAAAACATTCTCTGTGACATTTTGTTTGCCAAAGTATCTCCAAAACTTGACTGAAGAGTGTTCACAATCTGTGTACACGTTATATCTGCAACATTCCCAAATTTGGGCATGCAGCTCCATTCTTTAAGGTGCTCTGGTGGGCTAATATCAACAAAAGTACAATTTTGTAAACTTCAACCTAAAAATAACCTGTATACCACTTCCAGTTCCTCACCGATCTTTAAAATCAAAATATACTTTAACTCTCCATCCCTCGTTATACAACATCCTTGTCATCTTTATTCACTACAGTACTACCTCGTTGCTGATACCCCTTACCAAACCACTGCCATAATCTAAAGGGAGATTGGATTGTGAAGCGGAGGGCATTCGGCACCGATCCAGTGAATCCGGGTATTGTACCTACGCTCCCACGAGGGGCGCCCCCGAGAGGAAGGGATGAGGAAGCGAGACATCGGGCGACCGGAACCAGGAGTGACAGCACAGCAATGACAGGTCCCCTAAAGTTTCCAGATATAAACGCCCCGGCAGACTGGCAGACCAGGAATCCCGCCCCCTCATAGGGTCCAACGTCCCCGCTGGGGCGGTCCTTATACCCCGGAACCAGCCGAAGGCCGAGGGACGGAGAAAGTTCAGAGAGCATCCTTTTTCCCTGCCACGCTTCACCGTAACTCCATCGTCGACACTTTCAACCCTGAAACCGACCAAACGGGGTGAAGGATGAATGGAACAAAATGGGACAGGAAATTCGGAGGGTGAAAGAAACCACTCCAGCATTCGCCTGACGAACCGGGAAAACCTCCGAAAAAACCCAAGGGTCAGTGGGCGGTCGCCGGGGATCGATTTCGGGATCTCCCGAATGTGGGCCACGGACGTTACCATCTGAACCATCCCGCTCAGGGAAGGCAGATTAGTTATCTTCTTCAATAAAACCCGTTACTAATCAACGATACTGTATTCTTAGTGTTTCTTTGTGCTATTAATGTGTGGGCGCATTAATAACTACTCTATATTTGAATTATTTATTAATTTAACTGCATTAGTTAAATGTTCTGTATATGAGTTGTTAAGGATACTAAGGTATGATAACAGCCCAATTTTCTATGAAAAGACGTCTATAAATATGGACTTTTTCACAAATTTCCCTTGTTAGGATGCTTATGGAAACTGGTGGGCATTTCAAACCAATCGTTTCCTATTCTGTAATGCAGAGGTGGGGAAAACGTGACTCGCGAGTCATTTTGACTCGCAGGCGCCGTTCCCTCTCTGCAACCGTCCCTTTGTTTTTCATATGCTGCTGAGTGATGCAGTGCGTGTTGCATATTTGGTAACTCGCGGAAGGAAGTCGTTTTCGCCACCCTTGCTATAATGAATTAAGCAAAAATTTATTACGAGATGTTAGCATAGGATTTTAAAAAGTTATCATTAAACTGATATCAAATTTTTCTCAACACTTGTTCACTTGTCTGCCATAATTCTATTCTAAGATTCCCAATTTTTAAAAGTGTGCTAAAAGCATATAATATGACAAAGTAAAGAGATTTTTTTTATAATAACAGAAAAGTGCGCCCGAAAAGGCACTTTTATAATACAACATTTACCGCACATCAATGCGTCAAGGGAAAAATTTGCAACAAATTTCAATAATTATAATTTATTGAACTAAACAACAATGATTCAGGAGAAAATCACAAACATGTTCTTATTTATTTTTAGATGCACACCAATTTTTATGATGATATTTTTAATGCTTAAAGAGATAAATTAGGTACCCAAAGATGCAAAAAAAAAGGAAAAAAAAAAAGAAAAGAAAATCAGCTGTAGTAAAATGGAAAGAACTAAAAGTATTTTACATGTTCAGTTTATATATGTAAATGTGGTAGGGTTCCATGCAGATTTGCGCAATCCATAAAAAACAGTAAACTCATTTTCTGAGGATTTTCGCATCCTAATGGTTGTATTTCCTTCACAAATTATATACCCAGAAGCAGGAGTATGATTAGGTACGGAGGGGAACTTAACACCACGACCTACAAGATCTTTTGCGCCTAAGCCCCCGACGGGGTGCCCCAGGGAGGGAGGCGAGAGGAGGCAGAGGGCGGTCGGACCAGGGGGCACGACAGGGCAGAGGGTAAGGTCCTACCTTTTACAGATTGAAACTCCCAGAATGCAACCAGCTCCCCTCCCCCCTACAAGCCTGCACCTCCCATTGGGAGGCCCGGGACTCGGATACCTTCCATTCCGGGGGACTAAGGGTTACGTAGAGCATTCTTTACCCCTGCTATGCAACGCCGAGACTCCTGCCGACACTTTCAACCCTGAAAAAGACCAAGCAGGTGAAAGGTGAAGTGAAATGAGAATGGAGATGAAACGGAGGGACAGAAAATTCGGGGGATGTAATGAATCTTCCCAGCATTCGCCTAGCAACTCGGGGAAACACCGAAAAACCCATAGGTCAGGAAGGTCTGCTGCGGGAATTGAACCCACGACTTACCGAAAGCGAGCGCCTGAGCCATCCCTCTTGCTAATTATATACCCAAGACCTTTCATACTTTAAGATCTGACTTGGTGGCTTTTATAGGGATTGTTCTGTTTTAAAACATTAATCTCGCTTTCCTTGTACCTGTGGTGGTGTGTAAGAATAGGTGAACCAAACTTTAACATCAGATATTCTGTATTATGTCGGCTGATACAGCAGTCAAATTAGAAATCTTCCTTTTTCTCTGCTCTTTTCCTTTCTTTACGAATAATCAAAGCCTGTGCATCTTCGTTTGGATCCATCATTTCCACGGTCTTCTTTTACTCCTCTCTCCAATTGTTGCCTTGTAAGGATTGCAATCTTCTAACATTCTCATTATATACGACATCCAATTTGTTTTGTGCTGCGTCAGATTTTGTATGGTGATTTCGTGATGTTTAATCGAATTCTAACTTCTTACTTACCAGAAGTACTCACTCTTGTACAACCCTTAATTCGTCCTAAAGAATTCACCTCAGCTGCTTCCATTATCTTAGGTGTTTTTATTTTGTGGACCAATATTTCTCCTCCAAACAGTAATTCTGGATGAACCATTGCATTACAGAACTTCATTAATAACTACAGATATTTTCAATTTGGAACTATTAAAGCAAACCATTGTTATACCAAATTAAACATACTTTGAAGCTAATGTAAGCGGTACTATTAAACTCTTCCACTACCAAAGACGGGTATAAACGTTGGAAGGCTATTTTCTTTCATGGTAGACATCTGCAGTGCGGTTTTGGTTTTTCCCTCGTGGCGACATGTCTTTTTTTAGATGTATTTTTGTCATCTGAATGATTTCTAGGTCTATATTTTTGTCTTCATTTAGGCAGATTGATACGCCTGCTAGTGCTGCTGAAAGTTGGTATTGCGAGGTGTATGTTCAGTTTTCCCTGTCCTGTATTCACAGAAAGCCAATAAAACCTTGAATATTCAGCAGAGCTACGGGCAAATGGAAACGACAAATGCAGTTTCAAATCGGAGTTTGTAGCATGGAAAAGGTTACAAGTGAAACAAGAGAAAGTGGAAGCAGCTGTTTCTGCATTGCAATAGTCAGATAACGAACGCTGTTATAATAATTACTTTATCCAACAATGATAGATAATATCATTCATGAATCATGACCTACCCATCGCTAAGCATATCTGTCACGCATGTCTGCATCTCGGGGCAGAAGGTTGATTAAAGATCAGGGCATGAAGTATGATTATATATTAACATTAGGCAACTCGGTATTAATTCTCTTCTTTTAATCTCTTCCCTCCCCTCCTCGTGCAGTTTTACAATTCTTCTAGTACAGTGTTTGTTTTTTACTTTCTCTTGCTACCTATCTATAATTGGAAAGAGGAAGTATTGTATTCCACCCAAAAATTCAATGTCGAGACTTTCACCGGAAAGCCCATGTTTTGAGGTTCTCTGAATAAAGATCGCGCGCAACATAACTCTAAAACGAAATGTTTGATACATACCAAACTTAGTATTTATGTTCAGTATCTTCCAAAGATGCCACGTGAAGAGCTTCAATATATCCCTCCCAGCCCTAGCTATCCTTTACAGGGAAAACTTTTAGTTATTTTTTATTTGTCAAAAAATACTGTGTTTCTCGAAAATGGCCAACGCCACAAAAAGGAATCATTTTAAATAAAGTGTGTGTTTTAAAGAGATCTATCTTTTTGGTGTCATAAGATTCTCTCTCTCTCTCTCTCTCTCTCTCTCATGGTTTACCAGTAACACGCAATTCCCTCTAACTGAGGATCTCATAGGCTATTCCCAGAAAATTCAAGATATACATTTTATTTGTCATGTAAATATCTTTAATATGTGCTCTTTTAATAAATCGTTAGAGCCATATTGAGAAAATCAAACAAATTTTAACTTTTTCACGTGAAGGATAGTTTGTGTGGTGGATTTTCTTGAACATTTCTTAAATACCAAATTTAGTATTTATTTGACATTTGGTTTTTCAATTATACTGTTTACACACATAAATTTTTTCTAAAAGTTTTTATTTATGAGGCCTCAAAACACTATTTTCGGTGAACTCTCGACATCGAAATTTTTGGTGAAATGCAATACTTCTGCTACCTACTAGATTCGTGGTAGAGAAAGTAAAAATACAGTACAATTATACGTAACGTTGGTTACATCAGGCAAGCCACCCCGCAGATATTTCTGTCCACACATAGCATAACGGAAAACTGCCGGCTTTATAACGTGCTGTCCGGTTTTTCGGAGAGCAGTCGCAGCCCTATTGTTCTCCTTTCTCCCTCTCGTTTGCAGAATGTCAAAGCAAAGCCAATGATAAATGTTTAGAGAAGTTTGGTAATACAACTGCAAATTCACACCAAACACTTGAGTATCAACCACGCGTGTAGCATAACCAGCTGGGCTATGCTCGCTTACCTCTATTTTGTGCTGGCTTACTCAAGACTAAGGGCACGTATTAAGATTACTGAGCAAGCTTAAAGAGTAAACTGCGATATGAATGTGCGAAGTACATTACTAGAGAATCGATGGATAGTTTGAAAAGACGACTCTCGTCTTTTCTATTTCCGAGAATCTGTTATGCATTTCACACTCATTTATTGCATAGTTTTTGCACGAACGGATATTTTATTATTTTGAATGAATTATTAATAAAAATAAACAATTTCTAATGAACTTACCCATCGGTAAATTTCCGGTAACGCAATGCTGCCAACTCAACAGCGTCGCGGTATCGTCGTGTTATCTTATTTGCTGAGCGCCTATTATTGTTTTACTATTTTAAATTTTGAGTTCTTTGTCCACCAGCTAGCTATTATTATTCAGTCGAGCAAATCTCTTGAACAGGGTGTGTAAACGGAAAGGATTGTTACTAAAAGATAACACTGATAAAAGAATTTTTGTTTTTACACTTTTATTGCCGTCACACGTTATTAATTTCACATATTTACTCTTGATACACGCCCGACTGCAACTGTTGTATTTTCGAATGTAACTATTATCACTTATTTGCCGCACATTATTAATTCGCGTATTTCACATTTTATAACTAGCTTTACGACGCGAGAGATTCTGTAGAACTGGGCGACGTGTAACGCGTGAATGATTCTGATGAACTGGGCGACGTTTGCCTTGTGAATTATTCTGTAGAACTGCGCGACGTATAACCCGCGAATGATTCTGTTGGACTGAGCGTTACCCGTCTCTGGCTTTAGCTTTTTATACTCCCTCACCCCGATATGCCTAAACATTATAACAGAGCTGTTATTGGTTAATAAAACGCGCCAACATTAGCGTCTATTTTTATATCCAATCAAAATTACGAACACATATGCTCTAGGGAAAATATTCCCTCCATTTCTACAGAAAAGCGCGCTACTCTGACGTCATTTGTTTGTCTCTTATAATTGATAAACAACTCACCCCCTCGCTCATTGTTACCCGCTCCTATTGTCAGTTTCAGTGAGGCCGTGTAAACTTATTTCCTAACAATGCTTATAATTAACAAACATCTCAAATCATTGTCATACAATAATGCTAATTTACACTCTGGCATTTACAGTGTTGTGATATAAAATACTGCCACAATAGTTATAACTAATACGATGGCTTAATATGATACTATAATTTAGGTTTTGAGACTGTTTAAAGATTGATGCCGCGACTCAAAGCGGGTTGCTTGAAAATAATGACATGGAGGACAATAGAGGTACAGTATTTCAAGAATTTGAAGTCGGAAACGTGGATTATGAAGACGCTGACATTGAAGAGGCATGGAAGATGGACTGTTTTATTTTCCGCCCTGGTGTATATTACAATGTTATTACTACCACTACTTCTTCTTCCTCTTAGCAGGACTTCCTAGCCAATGCCTTGGGTCAGCAGTCTGTCGAGGAGCAAGCAAACTCTGGGTCATAATAATATATCCAGGATGGCTGATCAGGCCAATGCCTGGTATGGCGGTGAAGAACGAAATTAAATGTAGTTACAAAAGGGATATAGGAAAATTCGCGAATCAAATTATACTGTCCAGCATTCGCCTAGCGACTGTGGAAAACCGCGAAAAAACCTTCGATCAAATTGGCCACGCGGTTTGAACCCGCGACCTCCTGAATGAGAGTCGCACCCGTAACCGTAGCGCCACCTCCCTCGGTGTAAATGTTATTACAGCTACCACATTCATGTTGATGTATTAGGTTTCCTTAGAAACGGATTCATGTGTTGGAATTCTAAATTTCCTTCTGTGCAAATATCAACGGGGAGACGTAGAAAACATACGAATATACGAAATATATATTTATCCTTGCAATTTTTGGCAATGCTTCTAAATATATGGGCTTTAAGATGGGGTTGATTTAGGAACGCACTGTAATGGAAAATGTATGGTTTGTTGGCGAGTGTT
Source organism: Deroplatys truncata (assembly GCA_030765065.1). Lineage (NCBI taxonomy): Eukaryota > Metazoa > Arthropoda > Insecta > Mantodea > Mantidae > Deroplatys > Deroplatys truncata. The sequence continues at coordinate 82,197,846 of CM060978.1, forward strand.
CCTTATGCACCCTGTATCACAGGCAATATACCCCACTTATTAGCGTGATGGTTGAACCACCTACGTACGCCAAGATATGTGCTAACGGCGTTAATCGAAGCCCATCCATCAATTCTTGCCCGCGCAAGCTTTTCTTTAGAAGCCTTCCCATGCTAAGAACTTGGGAAAGTGCAAACTTAGCCGTTTACATTGTTACTTTGACAGCTTGAGAACCGTTTATCGGAAATTCACCGGAAACCTCCATTCAGGCTCCAGTATGGCATTATAGGACAGGATAGTTCCATGAATAACAACCATTACTGCGGTAATATGACGCTTTGTGCAATAATGGCTTCTGTTTTCTAAATTTAATATACTCAAAATACATCACATAATCATGCACATAATAACCTGATGTTTCCAATATATTCTCGTAAAAGTAAAACTAAGATTTATTCGTTTTATTACTTTCTCTACTACGTATAGTAAGTAGGGGAAGTATTGTATTCCACCCAAAAATTCGATACCGAGATTTCACCGGAAATACATGCTTTGAGACCCCCTGAATTCAAAAATAACATTTTTGGAAACATGTCCGTCTGTGTGTCTGTGAACAGCATAACTCAGAAACGAACAGTCGGATAAACACCAAACTTGGTATTTAGGTTCAGTATCTTCCAGAGATGCGACACGAAGGTTTTCAAGAAAATCCCTCCACCCCAGACTACCCTTTGCATGGAACATTTTTCGAAAATTTTAATCTTCTCAAAAATGGCTCTAACGATTTTGACTAAAATATCATATGTTTAAGATATTTTTATGACAAATGAAATGTATATCTTGAATTTTCTGGAAATGTCTCCAAAAGTATTCTTCATTGTGAACGACTTTTATATAACTGGCAAACCATGAGATGGACAAAATGTTACTACACAAAAAATGTAGATCACGTTAAAATACACAATTTGTGTCATATACATTTTTGTTTTTTTGAGTGAACCATTTTCGAGGTATTGCTTGTTATTCCCTTAAATTTTCCAATACTTGTATACTTTTTCTCAAATTCGTTATTCATTTTTTTTTGTCCTGGTAATGCAAAGAGAATGGAATACTCCACATAGTAACCAGCTCTTAAAATATTTGTCTATCGCTTAAAGCCTACCAATTCCCCTTGCATCTACAAGAAAATTAGCAATAAGATTAACATCTCGATATCTCGATTAACATGAAGCATATGGAGAATAAGCGTTTGTAAAAATAGTTCCTACTAGAGTAGAGAAAGTCATGTGGTGCAACACATCAGATTTTTTTTCCTTGCACCTAAGACTTTAACCACTGCAAACTTCAACCATGGCAACAATGTTGGTCCAAGGTATAATTTAATTCATTAGTGCTTGTTACTAATTTAACTTTAAACGTTTAAAAAAATATGCTATAATATCTGAATATACAAATGATTAACAATAAAGTTATTGGAAAGGCAGAATTCAATGCCACAACCGGGATTTGAACCAAGGATCTTCCTGTTTCCGTTCAGTTGCTCTAATCCCGGCTATGGCATTGAATTTTTCCGTTTGATTCTACCTTTCTAATCTTATCCTATAAATGGCTTGTGTGAACGAACAATTTATTACTTATAATATTATTATTATTATTATTATTATTATTATTATTATTATTATTATTATTCATTCACCAACATTTAATGACGTTAAGTGAGCGCCCTCGTTCGAATACTCGAAGGTTCTATGAGCAATTAATGTGTTTTATAAATTACGATAAAAGCTTTTTAATCCACTGCCTGTTCTCATTTGTATCATATTCATTTTTTGTTATGGCTAAATAACTTCAAATGAAAACATTAACTCGTTTCAACTCCATGTGTTTGGCCAATTGTTTCATGCGTACAAACGGCTAAAACGGTGCTAATAACATTACACTCGCGTCTCCTTTTATTGTAGTTTCACAGCAAAACTGATCTGCATAATTGATATTATGTTCATACAGGTATTTACAAGCGTCACTGCTGCTTTCAGTGCTCTGACCTATGTTTACACCGATGCGCTTTTCTAACCCTAATATGACTAGGAATGACATCAACAAAACTATGTCACAAATTAACATTCCTAACAAAGAAAGCTCGTGGTGCCCCATTTTGCTTATTGTGATTTTCTACGAGGGCGGATTGATAAGTCAGTGACTTTTTAAAGAAAATAAACATTTTTTCCAAAAAATCAATTTTATTTATCAACATGGTCTCCTTTCAATTCAATACACGTTGTTCATCGTTTCTCCAATTTTTTTTCTTTAACGCTTCCAAAAAACCCTTCCGAAGTCTGCAAAATATGAGATTGTTTCTGCCATGTGTTCACTGGACGTGAATTTCTTCCCAGCGAGCCAATTTTTCAGGTTTGCAAAGAGGAATAAGTCGCTCGAAGCCAAATCTGGAGAATATGGCGGATGAAGGAGCAGTTCGTAGTCCAATTCCACAAATTTTGCGATGGCAATGGCTGACTTGTGTGCGGGTGCATTATCTTGGGGAAAGAGAACCTTTTTCTTCAGCAAATCGGGTCGTCGCATTAACAATTCCTTGTGAAACTGATCCAGCATTGCGGCATAATATGAACCTGCGATCGTTTTACGCTTTTCGAGGTAGTGAATCCCAAAAGACAGATGCCATGATTTTTCCTGCCGACGGAATGGCTTACGCTTTCTTTGGAGCAGGTTCGCCGAAGGAAATCCACTGCTTTGATTGTTGTTTGGTTTCAGGTTGATAGTAATGGATCCAAGTTTCATCAACCGTGATGTAACGTTGCAAAATTCATTTGGGTTGTGCTGGAACATGTTCAAACATCCCTGTGAAATGGTCACAGATTCCGCTTGTTCTCAACTGTGAGCAGTCGCGGCACCCATGTTGCAGTCAGCTTTCTCACACCCAAAAATTCCTGCAGAATGTTATACAACCCTTCACTCGAGATGTTTACGGTCTTGGCTATGTCACGGATTTTCACTCGGCGGTCTTCCAACTTTGTTCACCATTTCTTCTGTTGTGGCCTCAACCGGCTGTCCTGTGCTCACGGCATCTCTTGTGCTCGAACGACCACATCGAAATTCTGTGAATCACTTGTGAACCATGCCATGTGATGGAGCAGTCCCCATAATACTTGTTCAGCTTTTCTTCCGTTTCCTTCACCGTCTTACCACGCAAAAAGTAGTGCTTTATCAGAACACGAAATTCATGTTTCTCCACTTTCTACGAAGTAACACACATCTGCTTATTTTAGACGGCCTCAACAATGTTCTAAGAAACAAATGACGACGAATTTCTGTGATTATGCCCAGAATAGATGTAAGACTTGGGTGCAAACAAGAAACCTGTGATTAGAACGCTATCTCCCGTCAAAGTCATGGACTTATCAATCCCGTATTTACTGGCTTAAATTAGCAATTGAAAAAACGCGTCTATAAAGTACAGTGATTTCAGAAAATCTTCCTCTCCAATTTAAAAAATTTAAAGGGCCAAATTAATGAAGAGACCATTCTCATCTTTGATATCCAGGAAAAACAAACGTGTTCTGGTGTTTTATAACTTTTTGAGAATTGCACCGATTTATTAACTTTTTCCTGTGTAGTGTTTACAAATTGCTGTGAAAATAGGTTTTCATCTGAATTATCGAATTATCGAAGTTTTTACTGAATTTCCCCATTAGCGCTTCAGCTTTTACAGAAACGTTTGGAGAAAATGCATTTCTCCCTCAATTTATATCATATGTGGTATCATTGTCGTGTACAGAATAAAAAAATCTGATGTGTTACACTCACATGACTTTCTCTACTCTTGTACAATCTAATTTTACAAACGCCTATTCTCCATATGCTTCATGTTAATCGAGATATCGAGATGTCAATCTTATTGGTAATTTTCTTGTAGATGCAAGGGAAATATGGTAGCTTTTAAGCGATAGTCAAATATTTTATCGCTGGTTGCTATGTGGCGCATTCCATTCTCTTTGCATGTCCAGGACATAAAAAAATGAATAACGAATTTGAGAAAAAGTATAAGTATTGGAAAATTTAAGGAAATAACAAGCAATATCTCGAAAACGGTTCACTCAACAAAAGAAATGTATATGACATAAGTTGTGAATTTTAACGCGATCTACATTTTTCTGTGTAGTAACATTTTGTCTATCTCTTATGGTTTACCAGTTATGCAAAAGTCGTTCACAATGAAGAATACTTTTGGAGACATTCCCAGAAAATTCGAGATATACATTTCATTTCTCATGACATTATCTTAAACATATGATATTTTCATCAAAATCGTTAGAGCCATTTTTGAGAACATTAAAATTTTCGAAAAATCTTCCATGTAAAGGGTAGTTTGGGGTGGGGGGATTTTCTTGAAAACCTTCGTGTCGCATCTCTGGAAGATACTGAACCTAAATACCAAGTTTGGTGCTTATCCGACTGTTCGTTTTTGAGTTATGCTGTTCACAGACACACACACACACACACACACACACACACACACACGCACAGACACTCACACGGACATGTTTCCAAAAATGCTTTTTTTTTTGGATTCAGGAGGTCTCAAAACATGTATTTCCGGTGAAATCTCGGTATCGAATTTTTGGGTGGAATGCAATACTTCCCCTATTTACTATACGCAGTAGAGAAAGTAAAAATTGTTCCGATGAATGCAAATGAAACAATATTGTAAACATCACACATGAAACATTTAAAACAATAGGCGCAATTTAAAAATATATATAAAACTAATAAAATGAAAACTTTTGAAAAACGCCTCCATGTGTAAACTGTAGCATCCTTTGCTCTTTTTGTGGATTAAAAATGAGAATTTTTTCTACTTCTGGAATCACTGTATATGGTATCCTAAATACTTTCTCACAAAGATCGGTAGAGGGGAGGAGATCCGAAAGGGATGTGAAATCAAAACATTGGCGAAAGAAATGTTACGTAAGAAGTTTATTGGCGTAATGTTTCTGACAAATGTTCATATTTACGACATTTCAATATAAGGAGTTATGCAAGTTATATATTCTGTTATATCCATGATTTGTATACGTAAGCCAGATATGTGCATTATAATCCTGGGTCTTTTAGTGTCATTTTCTGGTGAGCACGCAAACAGTATAGTTGTATTCGCATAACAAGCAAGGAACAGATACAAATGCTTGTGTACCGTTACACCTTTTACTTATATTTTAATTATCACCTGTATTGTAGGTAGAGGAAGTACTGCATTCCAACCAAAAATTCCATATCGAGATTTCACGGAAAATACACGTTTAGAGGCTCACTGAATAAAAGCAGGTCATTTTAGAAAAAAGGTAAAGTTGTGTGTGAATATGTGAGAGAGAACAGCATAGTTCCAAAACGAAAATGTCGGATGAATACTCAACTTGGCATTTAAGTTCAGTGTCTTCCAAGGTTGCGAGACGAGCTTTTTCAAAAAAATACCTCCACATAAAACTATCCTTCATATGGAAAAATTTTCGTTCCCTGCCCCCGGCTCAGATAAGGCTAAAGGTTTTGGTGAAAATATCATGTTTGGCATACATCATGAGTGATAAAATATGTATCTTTAATTGTCTGTAAATAGCTTATTAATTTTTATATTAATACAATAACGGATATGTGAATTAATCACATATTTTTTACCAATACCTCAGAAAAACTCACTTTGCCAGTATTGAAAATAATAGCATGTACGTTGCACAGAGATTAAAAGGAGTGCAACGTAGCGAGAGGAGAAGGGAGGGAGAAGAACCTTCACGGTGAATAATTCAACGCGAGCGAAGCTGAGGGTTCTGCTAGTTTCATAAGAAAGTTGCTCTTCATTTCAGTCCCGATTACTGCTAAATACGCGACAAAATGACACATCCCCGAGAGAGCGGGTTCTTATCTTCAAGAGGCGAGAGAGTGAACATAAAAACCGTAAGGGCGTGTTTCAGCATTGCCTGCAGCACGCATTAACGGGTGTAACCGCAATTCTACTGTCCCCAAGAGATGTCACATTACTCTGACGTCGTGTGTGTTTGAGTGACCTTGGATATGTTAACAGCTGCCCCATGTCGCCTTATATCATCACATGGCCTCACAAGTGTTACCACCCGTTCACAAACAAGAATCTGCACACAACCTACAAAAACTATGGCAAAACTTGGGTAGGTGATACTATTCACCGTTGTCCTCTCCAATAGCGGCAAAAGGCATCGATATTTTCACGAATAAAGGGAAACGAGAACGAACAGTGTTGTCAATTTCCTTATGCTTTCTCACTTTCTCTACCATATATCTAAGTATAAAGTAGTAGTAGTAGTAGTAGTAGTAGTAGTAGTAGTAGTAGTGGTAATATAGAATAGTAATGGTGATAGTAGTATAGTAGTGCCAGTAGTAATAATTGTATAGTAGTAGTGTTGGTGGTAGTATAATATACTAGTGGTGGCAGTTGTAGTGGTGGTGGTGATAGTGTCGTAGTAGTCGTAGTATAGTACTAGTCGTAGTGTAGTAGTAGTAGTAGTAGTAGTAGTAGTAGTAGTAGTAGTAGTCGTAGTGGTAGTAATATAATAGTAGTCGTGGTGGTCGTAATATAGTAGTGGTGATGGTGGTCGTAGTTTAGTGTAGTAACGGTGGTGGTGGTGGTAGTAGTAGTAGTAGTAGTAGTAGTAGTAGTAGTAGTAGTGGTGGTAGTATAGTATAGTAGTAGTGTTGGTCGTAGTATAGTAGTAGTGTTGGTCGTAGTATAGTAGTAGTGGTGGTGGTTGCAGTGTAGCATAGTAGCGATGGTAGTATAGTAGTGGTCGTAATATAGCAGTAGTAGTAGTCGTAGTATAGTAGTAGTGGTGGTGGTGGTGATGGTGGTGGTGGTGGTGGTAGTAGAGGTCGTAATATAGTAGTGGTGGTGCTGGTAGAGGTCCTAATATAGTAGTGGTGGCGGTAGTGGTAGAGGTCGTAATATAGTAGTGGTGGTGGTGGTGGTCGTAGTTTAGCATAGTAACGGTGGTGGTAGTAGTAGTAGTAGTAGTAGTGGTAGTAATACAGTAGTAGTCGTGGTGGTCGTAATATAGTAGTGGTGATGGTGGTCGTAGTTTAGTATAGTAACGGTGGTGGCAGTAGTAGAAGTAGTAGTGGTAGTATAGTAGCAGTGGTAGTAATGTAGTAGTAGTCGTGGTGGTCGTAATATAGTAGTGGTGATGGTGATCGTAGTTTAGTATAGTAACGGTGGTGGTGGTAGTAGTAGTAGTAGTAGTAGTAGTGGTAGTAGTAGTAGTAGTAGTAGTAGTAGTAGTAGTAGTAGTAGTAGTAGTAGTAGTAGTAGTATAGTATACTAGTAGTGATGATGGTCGTAGTATAAAAGGTAGTGGTGGTGGTTGCCGTGTAGCATAGTAGCGGTGGTAGTGTAGTGGTCGTAATATAGCAGTAGTAGTATAGTAGTAGTAGTAGTAGTAGTAGTAGTAGTGGTGGTGTTCGTCGTAGTAATATAGTAGTGGTAATGATCGTAGTATAGTAGTAGTGGTGGTGGTTGTAGTGTAGCATAGTAGAGTGCTAGTATAGTAGTGGTCGTAATATAGTAGTAGTAGTAGTAGTGGTGGTGGTGGTGGTGGTGGTGGTGGTGGTGGCGGCGGCGGCGTGCGGCGGCAGTAGTAGTAGTAGTAGTAGTAGTAGTAGTAGTAGTAGTAGTAGTAGTAGTAGTAGTAGTAGTAGTACTGGCAGTTGTAGCGCACTAGTGATCATAGTAGTAGTTAGTAGTAGTAGTAGTAGTAGTAGTAGTAGTAGTAGTAGTAGTAGTAGTAGTAGTAGTAGGAGTAGGAGGAGTAGTACTTATAGTAGTGTTAGTAAAGCGAGTTCCATCCAAAAATTCCATACAGAGATTTCACCAGAAATACATGTTTTGAGGTCATCTGAACCCCCCCAAAATGTTTTGAGGGAGGGTCACCCGCTTGCCTGTGAACAACATAACTCAAAAATGAAATGTCAGATAAATGCCAAACTTGGTATTGAACTTTGATGTCTTTTAAAGATGCGGCACGAAAAGTTTAAAGAAAATGCCCTCCCTTTCTTTCTTTTTCCTGCTGCTCGTGCAAGGCATGGCATTTCGATTGGTCTATCGCTTCGGCCTACTGTCCCTCTAGTTTCCACAAATGTGTAATGAAGCCATTTCTAAAATAAGTTTATCTGAACTAACATTAAGTAAATAGACATACATATAAGAATTTGCTAGAATAGTTTGTACAAGACTATTATAAACAATCATAAGTTGAGAAAACATATGAATTTAATACGTGATATGTTTCAAAGAAGATAACTGTAATTATAAAGGTATAACATTTGTAAAACCTATTGTTAAACCCATAAAATGTATATAAGAGCTGTGGATTCGAAACTTTTCGCCTCCTAGTTTTGTTGTTGCTAAATAATGCGAGTTTGCGTGGCCTGCGTCATCAGACCGTCTATCTAGCCAAAACGAGTTCTAATTTCATAGACATCGACATTTTGCGTGTTAGGAAACACTTCGTGAATGTCCTTATTATGTAACTACGTTGTTTTTTAAGTTTGCAGTTAATTGTGGCATTTATATGTTTAAAACATGCCTAAATTACATGTATTATGAGGAAAACTGCTTTTAATGTCTACGTAGCTTAGTTATATGCGTGTGTGGGTGTATAAAGGAGGTGTGATAAAAAAAATAACGAGAATGTTTTAATTTCGCGAGCTTTATACATTCCATGTTCAAAACTTTTATTTTATCTTGTTGGAACACATGTTGCTGATGTACCTATGTTTGCATTTTCAGCTGTTTTGATTATTTAGTTTATTGTTGACAGTCGAAAAGTTATGTTTTCGAGTGCTCGGTGAATTTTTACTTTAGAAAAAGATGGATCAAATAATTTGCATTACATTTTGCTGAAAAACGGAATAAAGTGCATCACCGCATTCGAAATATTGACTCTGACTTTTGGCGAATCCACTGTGAATAAGACACCCGCTCACACCTCAATGCTTGTTCATGACTTTTTGGCAAAAAGCAAAACCGTTTACTGCCTCAACCACCGTATTCGCCGGACATGGCCCCCGGCGACTTCTTTCTATTCTCGAGGCATATGTTGAACATATATATCAGCATGTGTTGAACGCATTCTCTCATGTTTGGCAGCCTGCAAATAATTCCCAGGTTAAGCTAGTTACTTTCTATATCACTAGTTTCCAAAGTGGAAGAAGGCCCAGGCAACTTGCGCATACACAAAAACGAAAACCGATCTGATAAATAAAAATTAGTAATAATAATAATAATAATAATAATAATATCGATAAAACTTTCCTGGCACTGCCAGCGTATAAATCACTTTAAATACAGGTACATTAGAAACACATTAATCGGAATCGAACCCGGGACCCTTAGCACAGCATCACCTGGCTGCGTGGAGTCCCGGGTTCGATTCCGGGCTAGAAAGTGGAAATTTTGCTCTAGCCAAGATTATTACCTATCCTCCCCAAAATCTGGAAGAGAGAGCGAGAGAGAGAATATGTGTGTGTGTGTGTGTGTGTGTGTGTGTGTGTGTGTGTTTGCTATCTAATGAATAAAACCAAAAGTTTACCAGAAATCCAACGATAAGTGAGTACGAATTAACACTATTGCCTATAGGCAACAATATTTCGAAAGGAAAGACCGCCAGTAAGACCATTGTACTTAAAGGCGGAGTATAACCTGAACTAGAAAAAATCTTATGCCATTTATATATTAATCTATAAAATACAAACAGATTCTTCAGTATTAAGTATTGCAATTATCTCTTAAAATACGTCTTTCTTGTATGGCGTTTTACCTATTGGTAATATATATGACAGATACACCTCAAAACCATATTGTCCGTATATTAAATGCTTCAATGTGCATTTATACCGGGTTTTCAGATTGATTTGGCCTTTACCGCCAGTCCGTTTAAATGAATGGCATTACTAGTTCCGGCAGACCCTTGACTCAAAGGAAGGTGCGCAATTGAACCTTGGACTGCATGCGTTTCAGACTTCGTAAACAGTTTGGTGTACTGCGGCGGTGCAGAACTGTTTTTCACTAGGACATTTTGTGCATTCTTTGCACGCGGGATGGAAGTGACCACCGATCACAGAATGGCTGAGTGGTAAGCCGAGACACTCTACGTTACAAAAACCATCAATTGTTTGAGCTATCTATCAGGATACATGCAAGCGAAAGAAGTTCCAAATGTAAATACGGAAAGGTAGGATAAAAGCCCCATTTCACTAAGGCGACCTCAAAACTGACATCCACCCCTTCCACTCATCTTTCGCTAGTCGTCTGGCAGAAGCACTGGTGATAAACTCGCTTCAAAATAATGACGTAATGCGCAGACTGGCGACAAAGGCCGAATAAATCTGAAGACCTATTTATTCTTCGTGTTGCTTTCGTCAAATCTTGTATTTAAAACCGGCCCTGTGTATTTCAAATAGTGATTCTAAAGACACTTAGTTGCGGCACTTTAATGCAATACAAGGCAAGATACTTATGTATTTTGAAAGTGTGTCCTCTAGATGGTCCAAACAATCTAAAACATGTAAATTATTGACTTCTAAATGACTAAAATATACATATTTAAAACAGCCAGATATATTAGAATATAAACGTGTTGGAATCACACTTCTTATGATAACTTTGATTGTTCTTTGTTTTTATTCCAAAGAGAATGCGCGTAAAACAAAAACCGTATATATTAATTTATTCCAAGAGTTGGTCTAGATGCAACAGTTTAGCTTTGGAGGAATATATTACAATAAGTAAACAGAAGACATAGTGAAACAAAAGACAGTCGGCTCCTGCTCATAACACTGCACGAATGTATATTTATTTCTCTAATTGGCCTTTTATCAAATTCTGCAGTTGTGTGCAGTGTAGTATAAAACTTCTGAGTAAAGTTTGGTTTAATTCTACTGATTTAGATAGATATTTCTGGATGCCAAAAGCTTTTATTGACCCTTATAATATAAGGTAGTTTCGGCGCATAATTTTTCTTTTGCGTTATAATCAAGTTCATTGTTGATCATATGTTTACAATGCAACGTCTAGTCTGTGGATTTCAAACAGGAAAAATTAGTACTGAAACAGACAGTTCCTGGAGGTACGAATTCAAAATGGTTTCAACATTCTTCGGGTAAATTAATGAGTGAAAGGAATTAATTAATTAGCCAATCAAAGATCAACTTAATCGTTCGAGTCTACGGCCCAAACATTGAATTACTTATTTTTTAACTTGTCCTCGGGTGGACATTTAAATGTGTGAAAAGGCACCTTGATTTTGGCAGAGTAGATATAATTTTATTTATTTTTATTTACGTTATTATTACAACCACATATCCTGTAGCTATTAAAATCAGTTACTGTACTGCTGTGAATTCTGAATTCCTCTCGATTCTCAAATGTCAGAGTTTTAATGCGGGGGAGAGGCATGGAAATTGCAGAGCTTGTAAAAGAGGAATTCCAGCTGGGAAAATATGGGAACTGCTGGTGTAAATGTTTGGCAACCTGCAACATATTCGTGTTTTTGGAAGTGATTTACTCGATGGTGTGATAAAACACCCTGCTTTATTGTGTTTTAGTTTTGTAACGGACCCTGAAAGGCAAATTCGGATATGTTGAAGTGAAACATTTTTTATTTTGTATTTATTGTACTCTGTTGTTAGTCGAAGGGCTCCTCGGTAACAAAATAAAACTTTTAAATGATCTAGGGAGGAAATAATAACAATAACAACAATAAACCGCAGTGCAGTTGGAATGTGGTGTAACTGCGCATTGAAATAAAGTTATCAAACCGATTTATTTATAATGAAACATTGTGCAGAATCGCTTTAGAGAAAGTGGCTTTTAAATTCATGAAGAGTGTCGTTTTGCGTTCTGGCAGCAATAGTAACAGCAGTAACTGGGTTGGCATTTGATGGTTGGAACATATTTTCCTATTCAGAACATTCCTTGATGATTTATGCTACAGATACAAATCTGGAAACCCCGTATGTTACTTCCCTTCACTTGTAGTTGCAGGTAACTGTGCAAGATTCTTGCTCTGACATTTCTAACCTAGCCTCATAGTTGCATACAAAACTAAAATTAGACTTACGTAATCCCACAATAAAGCAAAAAAATCTGATGTGTTACACTCACATGACTTTCTCTACTCTTGTACAAACTATTTTTACAAACGCTTATTCTCCATCTACTTCATGTTAATCGAGATAAACATTTGCAGACTATCTTATTGCTAATTTTCTTGTAGATGTAAGGGGAAAATATATTTACAAGGGCAATATAGAAAAACAGTAGCCTTTAAGCACATACATATCTCTTAATAGCTGGTTGCTAGGTGCAGCACCATTCCCTTTGCCACAGATTATAACTCTTTACATATCCAAGACAAAAAAAATGAATAACGAATTCCCATTTGAGAAAATAAGTATTGAAAAATTTAAGGGAATAACAAGCAATATCTCGAAAATGGTTCACTCAACAAAAAAATGTATATGACATAAATTGTGTATTTTAACGCGATCTACATTTTTTTGTGTAGTAAAATTTAGTCTATCTCTTAGGTTTACCAGTTATGCAAAAGTCGTTCACAATGAAGAATACTTTTGGTGACATTCCCAGGAAATTCAAGATATATATTTTATTTGTCATAAAAATATCTTAAACATATGATATTTTAATCAAAATCGTTAGTCATTTTTGAGAAAATTAAAATTTTCGAAAAATGTTCCATAAAAAGGGTAGTGTGGGGTGGGGGGATTTTGTTGAAAACCTTCGTGTCGCATCTCTGGAAGAAACTGAACCTAAATACCAAGTTTGGTGTTTATCCGACTGTTCGTTTCTGAGTTATGCTGTTCACAGACACACACACACACACACGGACATGTTTCCAAAAATGCTTTTTTTTTATTCAGGGGATCTCAAAACATGTATTTCCGGTGAAATCTCCGGTATCGAATTTTTGGGTGGAATACAATACTTCCCCTACTTACTATACGTAGTAGAGAAAGTAATAAGAGTTTTGATGTAAAGTACATGACTTTCCCTACCCATTATTAATTCGTCTTCCTTACCCGTTAGGAGCACTTACACCCCTAGGACTTACAAGCCAATGCCCGAGATCAGACAGACTTTTGGATCGGATAGAAGAATCAGGATGGCTGATCAGCCCGGAGTCTGTATGAGAACGAGGAAGGAGATTATATGAAATGATGGTGAAATCGATAAAAGGAAAGGCGATGTTGAAGCAGCGGAATGAATGGCGGGGGAAACCGGAGAAAGCCCGCCTAGACGCCGCCTCGTCAACTACAAATATCACATACGGTTCCCTGGGATCGAACTCGGGCCGCCTTTGTGGGAGGCGATTGGTCTAAGCACTCGGCCATGGCGGCGCCCAGTATGAGTTTATCGATTCATACATTCTACTCACTTTACGTAATCACGACAAATATTTGCCCATAAATGGCTGCTTGATTACATGTATAACATAACAAGCCAATCAATTTTTAGTCAGGAGCTCACAAGGAAACAAAGAATTGCACATTTTCAAATTCATTACGTTTTAAAAATAAAAACTGGGGTCGAAGTAGGAAACAGATTATGCAGAGGTCAGACAGTATTTTCTCGAGGGAGGAAAAACCAAAACAAATAAAAAATGACGAAGAGAAGAGAGCGCTCCGACTGCTATATACTGACTCCACTTTAATAAATTCTAACACCCAAAATAACAGATAAAGTTCTCATGTTTAAAATGCAAAAATGCATAATATGTAGCTTACGTGTTCTAGCGTTTTTTCTGGTGTTTCAGTTTAATAAATACTTTTTTTTAATTGAACAGCAACTTTTACATACAGATAGGGTGTTTACAAGATTTATATGCATTTGGTGGAGGAATTCTTTAATATAGCGCTAGTCAAAAAGAAGGAATAGATTTTAAACATTCATTTTTAATGAACGACAATAGATAGCACCACATGTGACACGTCATTGAATAAAGGAAAGTTCAAAGTTTTAAGCCCCAACCTATTAGTTCCATTCAGTGCCTACAGCGGCGCTGGGTTTGTTTACGAGAAAATGGCAACGCCACAGAAAAAGTCTTTTTGTGTGCTGCAGTATGCAAAGAGTGAATCCATTGTTTCATTGCAGTGTGCATTTCGTTGTAAGTTCAACAACGAGTCGCCTCGTCATAAAAAATTTACAATTATACAATAAATTCGTAGAAGATGGTTGCGTATGCAAACGGAAAAGCACTGGTCGTCCTCGCATAACAAATGGTGCTCATTTTGAACACACAAAATAAAACTTTGAACTTTCCTCTATTCAGTGATGTATCGCATATGTGTCGTTCATTAGAAATAAATATTTAAAGTCTGTTCCTTCTTTTTGAATAACCCTGTATAATTTCCTGACATGTCATTAACATATGGCAAACTGACAGAGAAATAAACTTGTCACACTGAGGCAATAATGTAGTTGACAACTCCTGCTTTGTCAACCTTTCCTGCGTCAGATCGAAACAGATTTTCACTGCAATTTCCGGTATTATACATAACAATTTGCTTTGCTAAATGCATCTAAAATAATTTTTAAAACATGTATAAAACTAATAATTAAAAAATCTTGACAAAAGTACAAAACGCGTAATATCGTTTTTCTTTCTGCATATTCAAAATAATAGTTTTTACCTTCTCTACTACGTATAGTAAGTAGGGGAAGTATTCTATTCCACCCAAAAATTCGATACCGAGATTTCACCGGAAATACATGTTTTGAGACCCTCTGAATCCAAAAAAAAAAGCATTTTTGGAAACATGTCCGTGTGTGCGTCTGTGAACAGCATTACTCAGAAACGAACAGTCGGATAAACACCAAACTTGGTATTTAGGTTCAGTATCTTCAGAGATGCGACACGGAGCTTTTCAAGAAAATCCCCCCACCCCAGATTACCCTTTACATGGAAAAGTCTTTCAAAAATTTTAATTTTCTCAAAAACGGTTCTAACGATTTTTATTAAAATATCATATGTTTAAGATATTTTCATGACAAATGAAATGTATATCTCGAATTTTCTGAGAATGTCTCCAAAAGTATTCTTCATTGTGAACGACTTTTGCATAACTGGTAAACCTAAGAGATAGACAAAATTTTACTATACAAAAAATGTAGATTGCGTTAAAATACACAATTTATGTCATATACATTTTTTGTTGAGTGAACCATTATCGAGATATTGCTTGTTATTCCCTTACATTTTGCAATACATATATTTTTCTCAAATTCGTTATTCATTTTTTTTATGTCCTGGACATGCAAAGAGAATGGAATACTCCACATAGCAACCAGCTCTTAAAATATTTGACTATCGCTTAAAGCCTACCAATTCCCCTTGCATCTACAAGAAAATTAGCAATAAGATTAACATCTCGATTAACATGAAGCATATGGAGAATAAGCGTTTGTAAAAACAGTTTGTACAAGAGTAGAGAAAGTCATGTGAGTGTAACACATCAGATATTTTCTTCTTTAATTTGGCTACTACAATTTGGAGACGATCACTGTACGCCGTTAGCATGGTCCAAGCATAGAACCACCAATACCTGTTTGTTATGCAGTGGGCAGAACACTGCAATATTTAACACGTCGCGAAGTAATTTAAAAATAAAGCTGTAAAACACCAAAATTGGGCCTCGGATACCCGTTTTGGTGCCACACACTCATACTGCGTCACGACATTTGCCAACGTCACACTCCCAAACCGAGGGGACTTGACCTTCCATTGCCATGGTCATCGTCCCACGATTTGCAAGCAAATTTACGGACACTTCATTTCCTGCAACTACTACAGCGGATGTGTACCGCAGGTGGCTTGTGAGATACATCGGACTTCCGAGGTCGAACTCTCCAAATTTAACGACACATAGAACAGCTTTCTCTACCACGTACATAGTAAGTAGAGAAGGTATAAAATTCGATACTGTATTTTTACCGCAATTACATGTTTTGTGGTCCCCTGAATCCAAAATAAAATTTAGGTCTGCGCGCTCGCGTGTTTGTTTGTGTTTGTGAACAGCATAATTCAAAAACGAAAAGTCGGATAAATCCCAAGCTTGATATTTAAATTCAGTATCTACCAAAGATGCGACATGAAAATTTTCAAGAAAATCCCCCCACCCTCAACTACCCTTTACATGGAACATTTTTCGAGTTTTTTTTTATTTTCTCAAAAATGGCTCTAAAGATTTCGATCAAAATACCATATATTACAGATATTTACATGACAAATGAAATGTATATCTTGAATTTTCTTTAAGTCCTCTTCATCCTAATGGAATTTTGTAAAATCTTGTATAACTGGTAAACGTTAGGCGAGACGAAAAAAAAAACTAGATCTCTTTAAAACACACAACTTATTTAAAATAACTTCTGTGGCATCAGACATTTGCGAGATATTAGTTTACTAATGGATCGAATTGTTCACTCTTTAATGTCCTGTCGACATTCAGTTGTTTCTCGCGGTTGCATAAAAAGAGTATGGAAGTTTAAAGCAGAATATAGGGTCCAGTTCTTAAACATGACTATCGCTATTCCCTTGGCATTATAAGGAAATGTGTAATACAGCTATTTCTGCAGAGGTATATCTTGATTAAAATGAAGCACCTAGATAGAAAAATAAACTTTGCACGAATAGTTTTTATACCTATTAGTATACCTATTAGTAAATGATAGAAAGTAGAGAAAGTCATATGAATGTAACACATCAGATATTTTCGCTCCTCATCTATATGCCACTTTTAACATCTAAGGTCATATCGGTGGCTTTGCCTGTGGTTCAATTGGCAATGAAATTCGCTCGTTAACTATTGCGTTAATCTTTGGGTTTTCTAGTCACACACACACATTTACACTCTAACTCATACTTCCAGACTCTGGAAAGGATGGGGAATAATCCTGAATACAGAAAAATTCCCACTCTCCAGGCGGGAATCGAACCCGGGACCTCTGGATTTGGAGGTTAGCATACTAACCACCAAAAAAGACTTGCCTACATTAACTGAATTTATATTATTCGACATGTGTATGCTTTTATCTACTACTCCTGCTCGGTGGAATGTTTATTGCTTGCGGGACACCTATCAGCGTCGCTTTGTCGTCCGTACGCTGTAAATAGAGTTGAGTTTTTATATACCAAACTGTAGGAGTTTGATGAAAATCTGTCCAAAACTAAGGATAGTTAAGATAAAAAGCCTCCAAATCGAGGTTGCTACTGAATATTTACAGACCGAGACTAAAGGCTGTGAAGCTTTGCTAGCTAAAGGAAACAATATACTCGTACATAATTACAAAAGGGCTGGGGGAGTAAAATAGGCTGCTTATTTTATAAACATTAGAAGTGGAATACAACCGAAATGGAATCCAGGCAGTGGCCGAAACCTTGTTAACGTGTTTATAGACCCCCATTCCAAATTGTTGTTGCGCGGTGTAACGGTTTGTGTTCGCGTTTGTTATATGAAAGATCTGGTTTCGATTCCATACTGGATATTAACACCTACTTTCTTAAGCCTTAAATACCTATATTTAACCTCTTTTAATACCTGCAATTAGATTTAAACATAATTACATTCTATATTTTTAAGTTATTGCAATTATTTGAGACTTCTTAGGCCATCTAGTTGCGCATGCGCCCGAAAATGCCAGGTTTGCTTGATGACACTTTAAGCAATCTTCATATATTAGCAATACAACAGCTATCGTTAGTAAATAAAACCTTGGCAAATATCAAATTTACAAACCACCTTGTCACACAAAATAACAGTTATAATAACTTCCAATTCACGTAGATAGGCTTGCAAAATTCAAACTGCACGCCCATGCATGTAGTAAAACTACATGAGAAATCAAGTGAAGGTGTTAAATAAAGAATGTTAAATGCTGATTTGTTTGAAATCGATATACATTTAGGAGAGCCCGCTAAGATGTATAACTTTTATGAGTATTTCCTAAAACTTCTAATAAACACCAGAACACATGACAAAATGTTGCGGACGCATGTTAAGTGTAATCCACGTTTACGATATTATTATTATTATTATTATTATTATTATTATTATTATTATTTCATCTGCATACTTCCCTTTAACTTCTATGGTCATTACTGAGGATTTGACTCCAGAAAAACTCGCTGACTGCAGGTTCTTCAGCGTTAGGTTTTAATCATTTCTAACTTAACACACACATCCATCCCCACCATACTTCCAGACTCTGCGGAGGGTAGGGAAAGATTCTAATTAAAGAAAATCTCTCCCGCGCCAGCCGAGAATCAAATCCGGCACCTCTGGGATGAGAAGCCAGAACGTTTACTACTCGACCAGAGAGTTAGTATTTCATCGATCTTGTCTATCTCTCTAATGATGTTTTATTGGTTTCATTTACCCTCCTGCACTCTTTACACATATAAATTACCCCAAACTTGGCTGATGGAGGTCAGATCTTTAAAAACATTTTGAAATAATTTTCATTGCGAGGGAAACTTAAAAGGTCTAGGAAAACCAGGGTATAGTCAGTGTTTTAATAATGAGGATTATACGAAATCGAAGTTCGAACAATAAAGAGAGGGGAGTTCAACATTAAATTAATAATAATAGTAATAATAATATCGATCAGGGTTATTCAAACAGTTTGGCGAAAACTTATACGATTTTCACCAAAATTTTAGTGTGCTAGTATCTTTCTGTTCAAAACCAAAGGTTTTCAAATACATTTATTGATAGAACACACTATCATCTACATTATTGAAACTTACGTCGGCTGTCCTGCAATGTAATCTCCCGTGTTTTTGGAATGAGGTAGGAAGTGCATTCATACCTTGTAGGAAAAATTCACTGGCGTTACCTTATATTACCAGTGGGCATACGTTTCCGATAGATTTCCAGAAACCATATGCAGGTTTGCGATCTGAATATATCTATCGCATTCCTACAGGTGCTGTCGGTATACGGGGAGAC
The DNA here is from genome assembly GCA_030765065.1 of Deroplatys truncata. NCBI lineage: Eukaryota > Metazoa > Arthropoda > Insecta > Mantodea > Mantidae > Deroplatys > Deroplatys truncata. The sequence continues at coordinate 82,216,887 of CM060978.1, forward strand.
GCCATTGAGAGGACAAGAAAGGTCTCGGAGGATATTAGTGCAATATTTGGGCAGCATTAACCATAACAGAAAACAGCGTAACTGAATGGAAGGCAAAAACAAATTAAGAGAACCAACAGAGGAGGAGACCAATTCCGAGAGCAGATTGCCGGTGATATTTTAGGCGTTGCTAAACACCATACCGTCTCAACTTGACCCTTTATGACTAACACTTTTGCAGGACTTTGAAAATACACATGCGAGGATTTCATTTCGCCGGTAGCTACTATTATAGGGGTTGTGGAGTGACGCACACGTGGCGCAAGTGAACACAGTTCAAGGGGAACATTATGAGGATAGACCTTTCTATCAGGTTGTAAATTATCCAATTATATGGGAAAATAAAACAAAGCAATATAATATACCCTCATGCATGTATGGTTGCACAGAATCAACCAGAGTTCTGGATCGTCGCTCTGCGGTTTTGTCTTTTGTCTACGTAAGCTTAAGTCATGAGTTTAGGGAACTTTCTGTAGGTCTTGTTGTAGAATGTAGGTCTGTCAGCAGAGAGAAATAACAATCGCTGTAGTCATCTTTTTTACTCTCAACACACAACGAGTGTGGCAAACAGCACGCAGTCCCTTCTACCAATTAGCTAATTTATAGCAGCACTCTTGACAATAGATATGTGGCGCCCACTACTTAGTCTGCAATTTTCATTTCCCTGGACTGAGCGAGACTCGTTTTTATCCACGTTTTTGCTAAAACCATGATTTTAAATGTTTCGCGCCTTGAAAAGCAATTATTGTATCAGAAATATACATCCAACTAGCGGCACAACGGCAGCTTGAATGTTCTCTGCGAAAACGTTTATTTTTTTTAGATGAATAAGTAAATGCAAATTGCCTACAAATGCGGGCATGATATATCTCCCCAGTCTATGGAATCTCATTATCCTCTGTAAAATAGGGGGGATGCATATGTATTAAAAAAATTATCTAATTGGTATTATTTGTTCATCGATGAAGACATTTTGAGATAAATATAAAACAAAATGTACCTAAATATATCGCAAAAAAGTTTAATTAGCTCTGCCAGAATTTATATACATACCTCGGCTGTCTATAAATTAGCTATATCGATATAAGTTTGAGGACTCCAGTCATCGACAAATATCCACAGGATGTGCGAAAAGCCCACATATTTCTTTTTTTAATATAAATTGTGACGGTATTCTTTGTTAAGTTCCACATTGTGGTAGCCAATTTGCGATGGTATTAGTGTTTGTTTGAAAGAATGCTACTGTTTATTTGCCGCACATATAAAAGACAATTGGTCGCGGTCACTTCGTGTTATCTTTTACTGAGCGCCTATTATTGTATTTAATTTTTGGGTTCACTGTCCTCCGGCTAGCTATGATCTCTTGGTCAAGCAAATCTCTTAATCAAGGTGTGTAAACGGAAAGGAGTTTTTATCCAAAGATAACACTAATAAAAGAATTTGTTTTATACTTTTATTGTCTTAACACATTATTCACTTTCACATATTAATCTTGACACTCGCCAAACTGAAACTGTTATAATGACTTCTTTACTGCACATTATTAATTCGCGAACTTCAACTTTTTGTGTAATTAACTTTACGACACTTGAGATTTTTCATAACATTGCTACGCGTAACCTGCGAATCGATAAAATATGCTATGTATTCACCATGACTGTTTCTGTTAAACTCAGCGACGTGTAATGCACAAATGTTTCCGATGGACTGGGAGGGTTCTACCTCTGACTTAGCTCTTTTTATACTCCTACACTCCGATATGCCTAAAGATTATAACCGAGCTGCTATTGGTTAATAAAACGCGCCAACATTAGCGTCTATATTTATATCCAATGAAAATTATGAACACATATGCTCTAGGGAAAAATGTTCCCGCAAATTCCTAAGAAAAACGCGCCAATATTACGTCATTTGCTCGTCTCTAATAATGATAAATAGCTCACCCCCTCGCTACATTATTGCACGCTATTATTGTCAGTTTCAGTAAGGCCGTATAAACTTACTTCTCGACAATGCTTACAATCAACAAACATCTCAAATCAATGTCACACAATAATGCATATTCACACTACAATTACTCTTGACATTTACATAATTTGTGATACAAATTACTGCGTCAAAATCCGAAATAAATTCGCCAGTCCACAACGGACTCCAAACACCCGTTTGCATTCGTCCAGGATCTCTTCGCAGGCGAACGTCATTCCGGGTCGGTTTGTTCATTTTCCGTAACATTTGTGATGTTACAGTCGTGAAGGCATTAAGCACAGCATTTTCAACTCAGCCTTCATAAGGTCGTTATTTCCATTCATTGTCCATCGTTTTATAGAGGGATTATTTATTACAAATATATCCACAGATAACATGAATCAGATCTTTCTCAAGTAGCTAGCTGTGACATAAGTGAATACAAAGGATGATATGAGGCAGTATTTTTAACACTAAAATGAGTTCAGTCTAATTGTATAATACATGTAAATTCAATAACAGCCCGCCTTGAAGCAATATGTTTATGTAATAATTTGTAAAATGTAAATAAGTTATTGAATATGCTTATATTATTGTATACATGTTTAATAATGTTATGTGAATGTACTGCTAATTTAATAATGTAGGAGCTGTGAGAATATAAGTTAAAAGTTGCTAACAATGAGGTAACCTTGAGGCAATAATGAATTTGAAAGTTTAAATGCTACTAGTCATTATTGGAGCAACAATAATGTAAATTTTGAGACAGTTTAAGAAATAGCCAATCAACAACCAGAAAAAGCTTTAGTTAAATGAAGGTATTCTATTGGAGTAGGATTAGCCAATCAGAAACTGAAAATGAGAACATTTTACAAATTTAGAGTTCAGTTGCCTGCAGACAGTGATTGTAACCGGATGCAAGATGCGTCCTCGAGAGATTTAATACGTATTCGTGTGAGACACGAAAAATAGTTTACGTGTTAAAAAGTGCAAATAATTAATAAAAGAATCTCACAGCTCTCTATATCAGTGAAGTGTTATTTAAAATCGTGTCAAGCATTAATAAAAGTAAAATTATAATCTGCGTAAGTCTACATTCTTAGTCGTACCACAACCCTGCTAAGAGAAACGTGTCTCTAACAAATACTGACGCAGCCGAGGCAAACATAAATATTTAATACTTAAAGAAACAGTCAAATTACAAAGTTAATATTTTTTAAAACTTAGGGCGAAGGCTACCGGAAAGCGGGTACTATACATGCGGTTGCAACTACTTCAAGTACGGCTCCCCAACAGTCGAAATATAATACATCTTCAAACTGGCTTTCCATACGTGAAGCAACCACCTACTTCAAATTGACGCCCAAAGCGTGGTGCAAATAACGTAACAAACCATCTACTTCAATGAATACAATGGAGATTTTGCTTCACTCATGCTAAGGCGAGTAGTCTCTTCCTGTGAGGAAGGTCTGAAGAATTAAAATTAATAAGCACACTCCAGAAATCGAGAATTGAGTATAGAGCTTGCTCCATCATAATAGTACAGAGAGAGCCAAAAAACTACGAACTGGCTGCGCGGTGTTTTTCCCTATCCGCGTCCTCGGCGCTCGTTGCCGTCTGCTGCCATCATAGAAAAGCGCGGATGAAACCATACAACATTTTTAGACTACTTTTAAAGACTTTTCTTACTAACTTTATGAAAGGAGATGCTGAAACTGGTCGTTGTCCATACATAGTACAGTGCTGGGATCTCTTTAGGAAACTATCCATCACTCGCCGTAGCTCACATTGAGAAATGCTGGCAATTTCCTCGCAGATATTATGTTTTAATTCTTCCAGGGTGTGTGGGTTTGTTTTGTATACTTTGTTTTAAGTTACCGCAGAAGAAATCGCAAAGGGTTAGGTCGGGAGACCGAGGGGGGCCACAAATTTCTAGTAATAATTCTGTCCTCAAATTGTTCTATCGAAATATTGGGAATATGAGTTGTTGCAATCTTGTTGAAAGAAGGCAAAATCATCATCTCTGTCTGTTAATTCTCTAAAAACAAGGGACAAATTGTATTCATGTATGCACGGGCTTTAACTATTGGCTCGAGAAATTTCCAATTTTTTTCTACTTACCAACAATAAAGCTGGTAAGTAAAGCCTTTAAAAAAGATTTTAAAATGCTGTATGGTTTCTCCGCGCCTTTCTATGATAGAGGCAAGACAACAACGAGCGCCTAGGACGCGGACAGAAAAAACACCGCGCAGCCGGTTCGTAGTCTTTTGGCTCTTTCTGTATTACACAGCCGGCGTTCGTCAAATGGCATCTAATACCACCAGCGTAGTGACGAAGAAGTGGATGCTAGGAGGAAAAGTGATGATTTATTGTTATTCATAGACATAATTATGGAGTTTTCAAAACATGTTTGAGAAGCCGATGATATCAGTGAGAAGACATGAGAGCCAATGCATATGCAACATTCAGTTAAAAGTGGTTTGGATTACCAACTGAGTAGGTCACAGAGAAAATACCAAAACTGGGCTAAAAAGGTATATCTGAAAAAATAAGATAAACAAAATGCTGAATGAATGAAAAATAAAGTATACGATTTAGTGGAAAGCATCTGATCCAGTTAATAAGGTGAAAAATAAGATAACTGCTTTGATTGTTATTATTATTGTTATTATGACATCCGATTGCTTAGATTAGGGAAGCAATAAGTTGCTCAATCACATACTACCTAAAAATAATGCTGTAGTTTACCGTTGCCTTCAGCAGCATAGGGATGAAGTGACACTGGAAGTCAAGATGACAGTTTTCGACACTGAAAAACTCTCTGCCGCAACATATGTCGAGAGCGCTGACCAGCATGTCAGAGACTGATGATTAAAAAGCTGTAAAAATACGCATAAATGTCTTGCTCGTAAATATCACCAAAGCTGTAAAACGCTTTTTCTCTACAAGCTCCACTGTAAAGAAAACCTATTGAGAGATTTCCGCTTTTCTTTTGTAAATAAGTTCTCCTGAGCCAGAAAGCCGAGGTGTTTTGTTTACGTAATTTATTGTTACGTAAGTTATTAGCCACACGCTTTGGAAGCCAACTTGTAGTATTTGTCTTGGAGTTTATTTATTTAATCAGCTCCGTGTATGAACTACAATTTTGAAGTGGATTGTTTATAACGTAATATGCTGCTACGTATGAGAAGCCGATTTTTGAAGATGTATTTTTGTTGTTACGCTCCAAGTTTAAAAAAAATACTATTTTTAACTGTGTTATTAAACTGCGTCTATAGATAGTATTTATGTTTATATTTGCCTCGGCTGCGTCAGTCTTACTTTAGAGACATGTTTCTCTTAATCAGGTCGTGGTGCGACAAGAATTTAGGCTTACACAGATTTTAAGTTTAAATTCACTTCTTTTTTATTAATCCTTGACACAAATTAAATAGCACTACACTGATATTAAGAGCTGTGATATTCTTTTATTTAATACTTGTACTTTGTTAACGCATACCTTAATTTTCGTTTCACACGAATACGTAATATTTCTCTAGAGAACACATCTTTCATACGGTCACTACCAAGGTATGGCAGCAACTGAACATTTTTCAACCGTCAAAACCCGTAAGCTTCTGTATTTCAAGTCTCTTGATTGGCTCATCCTAGTCCAATAGAATATCTAAATTTAATTAAAGCTTTTTCTCGCTGTTGATTGGCTAATTTTAAACTGTCACAAAATTTACGTTATTGCTGCCCTAATCATGACTAGTAGTATTCAAACTCTCAAACTGATTATTGCCTCAAAGTTACCTTATTGTTACCTCATTGTTAGCAACGTTAAACTTATTATTCTCACAGCTCTTGCATTATTAAATTACCTAATGCATTGACATATAATTATTGAACATGTTTACAATAATATAAGCATTTGCAATGACTGTTACATACATTTTTACAAATTATTACATACATATTGCTTCAAGGCGGGTGGTTATTGAAATTACATATTATATAATTCAAGTGTTAAAAATACTGCCTCAAAGCACATCTGTTTTATTCGTGCGAAATGGGAGTCCGCTCATTATAATTGATTCCTAAATGCGGAACGATGAAACCAATGCAGTTTCTCAAGCATATTCATACGGAATGGAGAAAACTTTCCAACTGGGGTATGGCGACTATGCTCCAATTTATCCATATCAACCAGTACTTATGAAGTATCTGTCCAATAGATGACCAAGAATTAATTTCAAATTACAAAGCATGCAAAACTATGAAAGAATGATTCTAGATGCTATAAACACTGCAATTTTGTAATCATCTTCGAAGATGTAATAATATCTGGCTGTATACAATGGACTTGAACGGCCAAATACACACATATTCTGATCTGAGGTATCAGCATACATCCCTGGTATAACGTTGGTGCAAAATCCGTCTTACAACAAACCTACGCCGGTTTAACTTCCTTATCGCAAATCATTGCTGACCTCAGCCTATTGACATAAAGAGGTATGTCATCAAATAATTCATCACCGATTAAGCTTACCCTGCATCATAGAAGTTCCTGTTGCAACCAAAATAAAAAACGTTGACAGTTCAGTTTCACCTCCATGGTTTTTACTTTCTACTACCTACAGAAAGTAGGGGAAGTATGGCATTCCACCCAAAAATCCGATACCGAGATTTCACCGGAAACACTGTTTTGAGACTCTCTGAATAAATAATAATAAAAAAGAAAAACAGTTTTAGAAACGTGTGTGTGTGTGTGCAGCATAACTAAAAAAAAAAACAAAAGTTGGGTAAACAGAAAACTTGGAGTTTATGTTCAGCGTCTTCCAAGGATGCGACACGAAGATTTTGAAGAAAATTCCCTACCCCTTGAAGAAGTTGATTTGTGGAGTTTGTTTATTTATTTAGCTCCAAGTATGGACGCCAATTTGAAGAAGGTGGTTTTCTTTTCGTTGTTTGCAGCTACGTATGAAAAGCCGATTTTTAAGTAGTTTGTATTGAAGGAGTTGTATCATATTTCAACTGTTGGGGAGCCGAACTTGAAATTCGTTGCAACCACACGTATAGTAAACATTTTCCGTAAGCCTTTGCCCCAAGTTTAAAAAATATTAACTTTGTAATTAAACTGTTGCTTTAAGTATTAAATAATTATGTTTGCCTCGGCTGCGTCAGTATTATTGTTAGAGACATGGAAGCCATGGCAGGGCGTGATGCGACAAGAATGTAGGCTTACACAGATATTAAGTTTTAATTCACTCCCTTTTATTAATCCTTGACACAAATTAAATAGCACTTCACTGATATCGAGAGCTGTGAGATTGTTTTATTTAATACTTGCACTTTTTAATACATATACTATTTTCGTCTCATACGAATACGTATTTAATTTCTCGAGGACGCATCATGCATCCGGTTACTATCACTGTCTGCAGGCAACTGACTAGATTTCAACCGTCTAAACTTGTAAATTTCTGTATTTCAAGTCGCTGATTGGCTAATCCCACTCCAATAGAATACCTGCATTTAACTAAAGCTTTTTCTGGTTGTTGATTGGCTATTTTTATAAACTGTCACTAAAATTACATTAATGTTTCCAAGAATCACAAATAACTTTTAAACTCTCAAACTCATTATTGCCCCAACGTTACCTCATTGTTAGCAACGTTTAACTTACTATTCTCACAGCTTCTACATTATTAAATTACGTAATGCAATCACATAACATTATTGAACTAGTTTACAATAATATAAGCATATACAATGACTGTTACATACATTTTACAAATTATTACATACACAATGCTTCAAGGCGGGCTGTTATTGAATTTACATATTATATAATTTGACTAAAATCATTTAAGTGTTAATAATACTGCCTCAAAGTAGAGGAAGTATGGCATTCCACCCAAAAATTCGATATCGAGATTTCACCGGAAACACTGTTTTGAGACTTTCTGAATAAATAATAAAAAAGAAAAACAGTTTTAGAAACGTGTGTGTGTGTGTGTGTGTGAACAGCGAAACTAAAAAACCAAATGTTGGGTAAACAGCAAACTTGGTGTTTATGTTCAGCGTCTTCCATGGATGCGACAGGAAGATTTTGAAGAAAATTCCCCGCCCCAAATGGAAAATTATAGTTACTTTTGATTTTCTCAAAAATGGATCTTCGATTTTGATCTTGAATTTTCTGGGAATAGCCTGTGAAGTTCTCTTCTCTCTAAATTACTTGTTTTATAATTGGTAAACCATAAAGGGCAAACATAATCTTACTACACAAAAATTTAGATCTCGTTAAAGCACACTTTATGTAAAATAAAAATGTGTTGTGGAGTTAATCATTTCCGAGATATTCCTTGTTATTGGCTTGAATTTTCAAATACTTATACCTATTTTTCTCAACTGAAAAGTGATTATTCATTTTTCTCGTGGAAATACAAAGAGCATGGAATTTCAAAGTCATCACATAGCAACACGCTCTTTAAAAATTTGACTCGCTTTACCTACTGCAACCTATAACGAAATGTGTGAATGCGGATTGAAAGTTTATCTAGCCTATTAAGTAGTACATAGAATGATAAGCGTTTGTAAGAATAGTTTATAGAGGATTGAGTAGAGAAAGCTGAATACAAAATCAGATTCCTCCCCAAAAAGTACTTTTTATAGATGATGCCTCATAAGTAATGTCGGTTTTTAAGCAAAACTTTACCTCAAATGTGTTGTCACAGGAAATGATTCTAATCTTAAAACAAAAACCATTAGATTCTACAATCCTGAGCCAACTTTCAGCGAGGTTTGCTATTCCACAACGGTACCAGTTTCTGGTTTTTGATGCGAAGAATTCGTTGATACACATTTCAACTGCTTGAATTTTTTCAAAAAATGGGCCATGGATCTAAACAGATGATAAACTGATGGCGCAAGATCATGCTGGATGTGGTAGTAGTTCGATTCCTTCCCAATTCCTGAATTTTGTCCATTCTTCTTTGAGCTGTATGAGGTCTCGAGTTGACCTGCTGCAAGAGAACTCTGTTTCTATTAACTAATGCCGGATACCTCTGCCTCAAAACTCGAACTCGTTCCAGTTCTTGAGAATAACGTCCAATTGGAACAAGTTCCCAGTGAATCACACCTTCAAAACTCTTAAGACACGTATCATTATTTTGGGACAGAAACGATTTTTTTTTTAACGACAACCTTCGCAGGCTGACGGATATCGAGCCACTGTTTCGAGGTGTCAGGTTTGCGATAATACACCCACTTTTCATCACATGTGACAATTCTCCTGATAAATCTATCATCCCAAGGATTAGTGATAAGCTGACAGATATCCATTCTACGCTGAGCTTGATCTGGTGTCAATTCCTGTGATACAAATTTAAAGCTTCTGAACGATTTTTAAGTGTCTTAATATAGCGATGTATGGTATCTTTTGAGACACCAAGTTCTTCTGACAATCCCCGAGTGGTTGTCGGTGGATTTTCTTACAAACCTCTGCGTGTATTCTCAATATTCCATAACTTGGATCTTCCATAACGTTGTAAATATTTAATGTTTTCGTCTCCATTATTGAAACGCTGGAACCTCGTACTATTCGCTCACTAACGATACCTTCACCTTCGACTTTACATATTCTTCGAGCCGCGGCAGCAGCTTTATAATTTTGTTTCTAGTAGTGCTTCAGGACTCTAACGTCAAACTTTTGTTAACTCCATTTTAAAATCTTGCAATACCAACTGCTGGCTGCCAATATGTTAACAATAGGGAACAATAACCACAGTACCCTATAAATAGTACTGACAAAAATAAAAGCATATATACGTACCATATAAACCCAATTTAAAAACAGACATTACTTACGAAGCCGCACGTTAACGAGGATTCTGCATCACTGACCACCCATTACTCTCTAGGAAGTTTTCGTCTTACTTTAAAAAATCTGATGTGTTACACTCGCATGACTTTCTCTACTCTTGTACAAACTATTTTTACAAACGCTTATTCTACATCTGCTTCATGTTAATCGAAACAAAAATGTGCAGAAACTATCTTATTGCTAATTTTCTTGTAGATGCAAGGGGAATATGGTAGGCTTTAAGCGATAGTCAAATCTTTTAAGAGCTGGGGGCTATGTGGAGCATTCTATTCTCTTTGCATGTTCAAAAAGCTAATAACAAATTCCTATTTGAGAAAAAGTTTAAATATTGGAACATTAAAATATAACAAGGGATATCTCGGATATGGTTTATGACATAAATTGTGTGTTTTAACGAGATCTACAGTTTTTGTGTAATAAAAGTTTGTCTATCTCTTACGGTTTACCAGTTATGCAAAAGTCATTCAGAATGACGACTTTTGGAGACATTCCCAGAAAATTCAATACTTTTCCTTTACCATGAAAGTATCTTAAATATATGATATTTTAATAAAAATCTTTAGAGCCATTTTTGAGAAAATCAACATTTTCCATGTAAAAGATAGTCTGGGGTGGGGGGGGGATTTTCTTGGAAATCTTTGTGAAAGATACAGAACCTAAATCCAGGTTTGGTATTTATCCGACTTTTCGTTTTTGAGTTATGCTGTTCGCAGACACGGGCCTTTTTCTAAAAATGCTTCTTTTTTTTATTCAGGGCCTCAAAACTTGTATTTCCGGTGAAACATCGCTATCGAAGTTTTGGGTGGAATGCAATACTCCCCTACTTACTGTACCTAGTAGAGAAAGTAAAACTTGATAAAACATTCAAGTTCAGATGAGGGCTTTCTCTGGAGTAACTTATTTCTGCTCCAGCATGATAAAGAAAGGAAGTCTTTGATTATTATGGTAGGTCATAAGCAGGAAGCAAGCAGCAGTGCTATCGAAACACGCGCTTTGAACGGAAAACGAATCTAGTTAATGACTACGTGATTATTTTGTTAAAAACTGCACATATTACTCGCTGCTAACGCATTATTCGATTGACAAAGAAAAAAAACTTGTGTAGCATGTAGATAGATTGTAGTACTAAAGAATAAAAAATGTATGAACACGCCGAGAAAGTTATACCTCTAACAAGTGTTCAATGAACCGTAACCGGCGAAGGTGGAGGGAAATCGTGATGCTTTTCTGTGAATAACGGGATACCGCAATATATCTGTCGAAGTATTGCATAACAAGCAATTCGTAACCCAAGCAGATTGACTTGCAACAAACTTGTCACTCGGATGGTAACCTTAGCAGAGATAACTTCTTTTTACGATGAAAAGGATAGGCTTAATTCATGTGCTCGCGTTTGAGGCAGTAGTTTTAACACTTGAATAATTTCAATTAAATTATATAATATGTAAATTCAATAACAGCCCGCCTTGAAGCAATATGTTTGTAATAATTTTTAAAAAAATGTATGTAACAGTCAATGCATATGCTTATATTGTTGTAAACATGTTTAATAATGTTATGTGAATGCGTTATGTAATTTAATAATGTAAGAACTGTGAGAATAATAAGTTTAAAGTTGCTAACAATGAGGTAACTTTGAGGCAATAATGAGTTTGAGAGTTTGAATGCTACTAGTCATTATTAGCACAATGATAAAGTAAATTTTGTGACAATTTAAAATTAGCCAATCAACAGCCAGAAAAAGCTTTAATAAAATGCAGGTATTCTATTAGACTAGAATTAGCCAATCAGAGACTTGAAATACAGAAGCTTACAGGTTTTGGAACGGTTGAAATATGTTCAGTTGCCTTGGTAGTGACCGGTTGGAAGATGTGTTCTCTAAAGAAATATTACGTATTCGTGTGTAACGAAAATTATGTATACGCGTTAACAAAGTGCAAGTTTTAAATTAAAGAATCTCACAGCTCTTGATATCAGTGTAGTGCTATTTAATTTGTGTCAAGGATTAATAAAAAAGAAGTGAATTTAAACTTAAAATCTGTGTAAGCCTACATTCTTGTCGCACCACGCCCTGATTAAGAGAAACGTGTCTCTAAAACAATACTGACGCAGCCGAGGCAAACATAAACATATCTATAGAAGCAGTTTAATAACAAAGTTAATATTATATTTTTAAACTTGGAGTGTAACAACAAAAATACATCATCTTAAAAATCAGCTTTTCATACGTAGCAGCATATTACGTAACAAACAATCCACTTCAAAATTGGTTTACCAAAGCGTGATAAAAAAAATCATAAACAACGTAAACAACTCCAATATCTACTTCAAGTTGGCTCCCATACGTGGGGCATTACTACTTCAAGCTGGCTCCCATAGTTGAAGAACAAATCTTCAAGTTTGGCTTCCCAAGCGTGAGGCTTATAACTTACGTAACAATAAATTACGTAATTAAAAATAAACAACTACAACATAAATCCTTCTTCACGTTTTCTGTTTTATCTGTCGCGCAGCTTCTTTCCAGATGAACAGATAGGGAAACCAAATGTGATTTTGTTTAGTTTTCATACACATTTTAAAAATCATATTTGCTCTCCTATTAAATAAATACATAAACGAGCTGATGAAAACGGACCTAAAGCAAGTTGCACAAATTAGAAAGAAATCCCAGGTCCAGCTGATCGACTAATTCACCTGGTGTAATAACTTGGCGTACTGAAATCGACTGGAATCCATTTTTCAATCAATACATGTAAAGCGGCATTCAGTTCGACGTGAAACCTAAATCCATTTCAATAGGAGAAGAGGATGGGACGGTTCCGTATCGAATATTGGCACGGATTCCAGATTGTATCGAAACCTCACGACCGTGGATAACGCTCAGTAGATTACCAAATTCAAGGTATGACTTGCTAAGTTGAAATTATTTAACAGCAGGCTTGCTTTAATTTTTTAGGATATTCTAGGTAAAACTTCAGTGAAATGCAAACGAATCAAAACAATCTGGTTTCTATCCAGTATTATATGTAAATGAAATAAGGAAAGTGTATCCAAATCGATGTCATGCACCATGTAACGTAGTAAATGTGTGTTTTGAAGAGTAAAACTATTTTATACATCATACACAGAAAACTGGTGCCCCCCCCCTCTGTGTATATGCTTTTTCAGTCATTTCCGAGATATATGTTGCTGTAAGTTTGAATTTTTCAATAACTTCGTCATTTTTTTGAAAAGTTATCACCATTCAGTTGTTTCTCGTGATGTCATGAAAGGAATGCGGAATTTTAATGGCGGCATATAGCGATCCACTTTTAAGCATTTGACTATCATCTCGGGGTCCTATATTCCTCTTAACATGTAATGAAATTATTTGTTAAAGCGTTTATCTCGATTAACACGTAGTAGATAGAAGAGTAGGCTTTTGTAAGAATAGTTTGTACAAGAGGATGTAAAGAAAGCCACTTTTTTCAGGGGGAATTCTATCAAACCTCATTGACCAAGGGTGTTAAACAGCAAGCTTTGAAAGAATACCCCGAAGTAGGTAACGCAAGAGATTGCAGTACTGTCGTTCTATAAACAAATTTTCATTATCTACAACAATTCGATAATCTGCAACACCTCTCATTGGCAATGGCACTCGTTAACTGCTGTTTTAATTGCTGATTTTGTTATTTTTAACGTGTTTTCATTTGTATTGTCTCCTTTAACTTCTATCGGGAGCTTTGACTTTCTTAAAAACTACTGATGGAATTAACAACTCTGACTATAGTTTTTACGTCGGTTTGTAATCATTTTCTCTATGAAACACACTCGTATTCACGCCTGCAGATTCTGTGGAAGATAGGAAACGATTCTAATAAAAGAAAATCTCTTCCGCTCCAACCGGAAATCGAATTAGTGACCTCTAGATTGAGAAGTGATACCGTAATTATTGATAGGAAGATATAACAATTAAATTAAGAAATAATAGTAAGATAGAGAAATAATTGCAATAAATAATTTTCGTATATTAAATCAAGGTATAATGTAATATTGAGTTGAAAAGATTTGTCTGAGGAAAAGGTCATTAGGGAGTCATGTTAAACAAAATCTTTAGCGACAGCCGAAGTAGCGAAAGCATTAGCTTAAAGATTCTTGGAATGCAGTTAGGTTATAAGTTGAGTATGTCACATAGGCAGAAATTCTGAAAAAAAGGAAAATGAAATTCTGGGAATCAGGGAGGTACCCCTAGCAACAAGGTAACAGGCGCACATGTAAGAATTGTAAGGTTGGCTCCGCACAAGAAGGAAAGTTGGTGGGATAGTTCTAAAATAGGCAGAGCTTACATAAGGGCGTGCAATCTAATCACACACACGTTCGTTCGTACTCTTTTTCGTGCATACATCCGTCACTCTGGATACTCGTGACGACTCGTGTGTTATTTTAAGCGGTCATTACCCGCGCTTGTGCGAGTAAGATTAGCGGCAGCTGCTAGGGTTTTGTCGGTAAGCATTTTAGTAACTCACGGCAAATTACGCTTCTAGTTTCTTTTATTGTGGAAACATTTATTTCAAACCGTAAAATTGATACTACAGAAGTTAGCAGGTATAATAATTCAATTGTTTTAGTTCCAGTGCTACGATTCATAATCAGTTTCATTCTTTATTTTCAAATGGTCGGCAACTTGATTTAATAGCTCAAGTATTGGATCACATCAAATTTATCAGTCAATTTAAATTGGTGTTAGCATTTTAAAATATACTCACGCATACCCTGAGAAAGTTCTCATAGCTCTACCAGTGGAGCAGCTGGCGTACGAGACAACAGAAAGAGCTACGAGATAACATCAGAAGCACCATCGCCCGGCTTCAAAAATCGATGCCTCATCTTGGTGCAAATGCGTTATCAGAAAGCAGAACGCTAATTACCCGAGTATAGAAGCAGAACTCTGTTTCTTTATGTTACTTTTGTTTTTCTGTTGGACATTAAATCACAAAAATCTTGGATAAAAGAAACGTCCCATCCGCCAGCCGGGAATCAAACCCTGAATTTTGAGGCTGACAAGCTAATTACCAGTGGGTTCTGAAGAAAGTGCAAATACATTTTCTAATAAGAATTGTGGTAATGTATTTTGTTTAAGTATTACTTCGTGCAATATTTAAGTGCATTTGAAATGTGTGCATTTTGGAAAAGCTTGTGTTATTTTAAAAACAGTTTTTTTCCCTTTAAATTAACAAAACCTATGTCACATTTGTAATCAATAAAAACTATTGAAGACAGAATGATGCAGCACTATACATATCAAAATTCTTATAGTTTCGTAGAGATTACGACTATGTTAGGGTTGCCAAAAATGTTGGGAATAAAATCGGGGCGGAAAGCACGGAATACCAATCCTAAACAGGGAATGGGGTGATGGTACTTTAAAACAAAACCCAAGAAAAAATTCTGAAGCACTCTGCTCTCCATCGGTTATTAATGGGTATACAAATTATTCTTACATTTTATTTTCATATTTACTTCATTTTAATCGAGATAAACCTTTACAGAACTAGCTACATTACGCATAAACACACACACACACAAAATAATTTCGTTATAAATACAAAGGGAATAGTAACATGTTGAGCTAAGGTCTGCTGAAAATCGACAGGACTTGAAAAAAATGACTACGTATTGAACAATTCGAACCGTTAATAACGGATACCCGGAAATGACTGATGCCACAAGTTATTTGAAATAAATTCTGTGTTTTAAATAGATCTACATTTTTTGTACCGTACGTTTTTGCCTATCGCTAAACGTTTACCAATTATACAAGATTATATAAAATTCCTTCCGAATGAAGAGGACTTCACCGAATATTCCAAGAAAATTCAAGATATACATTTTATTTACAATGCAAATACCTTTAATACACGGTATTTTAATCAAAGTCGTTAAGAGTCATTTTTAGAAGATAAAAAAATTCGAAAAATATTCATGTAAAGGAGTTTGGGGTAGGGGGATTTTCCTGAAAATGTGTCGCATCTTGGAAGGTACTGAACTTAAATACCAAGTTTGGTGTTGAACCCGATTTTTCGTTTTTGAACTATGCTATTCACAGACGCGCGCGCGCGGACTTTTTCTAATTTTGTTTTGTATTCAGGGGGCCTGATAACGTATTCCCGGTGAAATCTCGGTATCGAATTTTTGGGTGGAATGCAATACCTTCTTTATCTACTAGGTATGTGGTAGAGAAAGTAAAAATTTAGCATAGTATGATAGCAAACTGCCAGATTCTCATTGCATGCATCTTAATAACACCCTTTCCTTAGTCAACTTTCCAACCAGCGGTAAACTCCATTTCTTTTAATCGGTACATTCTGAACATGTTAATCCCTACACATGCTAAGAATTACAGCACGAAGTATTATTACAAACATATTATCCAGTACGTCAAATCAAAATATTAGTTACCAGTCAGTAATGTTCCAAAATGTCTTTACTGTTTCTCTACAGTTGAGGAATGCCGTGTAAGTCATCCAGTGCAGTAATAGAATCACTTTGTGTAGCTTGCAGAATCCATACACATGGTAGTGACGTTACTTGGAAATAGGGGAGGAAGCATTCTTCAAAGTTCCGAAACTACATATATACCATTTCCAGGAAACACAGTCATAAAAGTAACTTTCACGCTAAAAGTGAACCCTCCATTCCGTTATGTCAAGCCCTAGCAATTTCAAGGCTATGTTAATGACCCTGAACAAGAGGTGCCAACTTGAACGACCTTGTCATTCGCCCCCATAGTAGGGTTCAGGTAGTAAAGCCAAGTCATGACAAATAACATGTGATACACTTACCACTGTGAGGCTATCAAGTTCCCCTAGCCACTCGTTGAGAAGGCGCTCAGGATCGTCGGCCTCCGTGTCAGAGTCCAGATCTGAATTGTATGAAGAATCCAACTCTGCGATGTCCATCTGCAACATTAACATACACATGACGTGTTTAACAACTGTCGAAAACATAAGGTCGGATAATGATTATAATCAAGATAAGCCTAAAATGTTAATACATGAATATCCCATACACACGTCAACAACGTTAGCCTCTGGTAGGGTTTTACTCAACTTCATCATTGCCTCTTTATGACTTCAGTTAACTTATTTACTGACCTCCCACTATGCGCAAGACAACCGGTTCAAAAATCTTGTGTTACAATCACACGACTTTCTCTACCCACTATAATTAACTTTCATACTTATCCTGGAACTTACTACTTTCTCTACTACGTATAGTAAGTAGGGAAAGTATTGTATTCCACCCAAAACTTCAAAGCAGGGGTTTCACCGGAAATACACGTTTTGAGACCCCCTGAATCCAAAAAATGCATTTTTGGAAACATGACGTGTGTGTGTCTGTGAACAGCATAACTCAGAAACGAACAGTCGGATAAACACTAAACTTGGTATTTAGGTTCAGTATCTTCCAGAGATGCGACACGAAGGTTTTCAAGAAAATCCCCCACCCCAGATTACCCTTTACATGGAACATTTTTCGAAAATTTTACTTTTCTCAAAAATGGCTCTAACGTTTTTGAATAAAATACCACAAGTTTAAGACATTTTATGACAAATGAATTGTATATCTCGAATTTTCTGGTAATGTCTCCAAAAGTATTCTTCATTGTGAACGACTTTTGCATAACTGGTAAACCATAAGAGATAGACAATTTTACTACACAAAAAATGTAGATCGCGTTTAAATACACAATTTATGTCTTATACATTTTTTTGTTTTTTGTTGAGTGAACCATTTTCGAGATATTGTTTGTTATTCCCTTAAATTTTCCAATACTTATACTTTTTCTCAAATTCGTTATTCATTTTTTTTGTCCTGGTAATGGAAAGAAAATGGAGTACTCCACATAGCAACCAGCTCTTAAAATATTTGACTATCGCTTAAAGCCTACCAATTCCCCTTGCATCTACAAGAAAATTAGCAATAAGATTAACATCTCGATATCTCGATTAACATGAAGCATTTGGGGGATAAGCGTTTGTAAAAATAGTTTGTACAAGAGTAGAAAAAGTCATGCGAGTGTAACACATCAGATTTTTTGTCCTGGACATGCAAAGAGCGCTTAAAATATTTGACTATCGCTTAAAGCCTACCAATTCCCCTTGCCCCTACAAGAAAATTAGCAATAAGATTAACATCTCGATTAACATGAAGCATATGGAGAATAGGTTTTTGTAAAAATAGTTTGTACAAGAGTAGAGAAAGTCATGTAAGTGTAACACATCAGATTTTTTTTGTACCAAGAGATTTGCTTTCCTATTTCTCCTGATTAAAGATTTCCAAAATGGTTTCAATATATCCTTTCTTGTACCTACATAGAAGTATGAAGGACCCCAGTGCAATAATGTTTTAAAAGCTCACCATACGTATGCTGGACTTATGTTTTTAATGCTCTTTCCATGAGAAACAAAAGATAAGACAAAGCATTTCAGAAGTGTGCAGTCTGAAACACTGGAAATTCCTGTAATAGGAAATATCTTGTCGACGGTTTAAAAGTTATAAAAACGCTTTAACGCAACCTACATGTTTTAAAATCCTCTACATTTTCTCTAAAGTAAATTTTCGTCTACCTTCTCTGGTTTAGAAGTATTATAAATTTCACTTAGAATGAAGAGGTTTTCACAGGCTACTAAAAGAAATTTCGAGATATGCAATTTTATTAGTCATGCAAATATCTTAAAACATTCATAATCAAAATCGTTAGAGCCATTTTGAGAAAATAAAATATACCGTAAATTCTTTTATGTAAGGGTTGGTTGGGGGTGATTTTCTTGAAATCTTTGTGTCGCATTCTTGGAAGAAGCTGCACTTAACTACCAAGTTTGGCATATAGCTTACTTTTCGTTTTTGAATTATGCTGCCCCCCTCCTCCTCTCTCTTACTCTCTCTCTCCCTCACACACACACACACGCGCGCGCGCGCGCGCACACATATGCACCTGTTCCTAATTTTTTTTTTTGGCTCAATGGACCTCAAAAGCATGTACTTCCGGTGAAACCTCAATTTCAATACTACGTATAGTATTACACTCCACCCAAAAATTCGATACGGAGATTTCATGTTTTGAGGCTACCTGAATCCAAAAAAAAAGGATTTTTAGAAAAAGGTTCGTGTGTGTGTCTATGAACAACACAACCCAAAAACTGGAAAGTCGTAGTTTAGTTTTAGTATGTTTCAAATATGCGACACAAAGATTTTCAAGAAAATCCCTCACCCCAGACTACCCTTTACATGGAACATTTTTCAAAAATTTTGGTTTTCTCAAAAAATGGTTCTAACGATTTAGATTAAAATGTCACATATTTAAGATATTTTCATGACAAATGAAATGTATAATCTTGAATTTTCTGGGAATGTTCCCAAATGTCCTCTTCATTCTGAATGAGTTTTGCATAACTGGTAAGCCGTAAGAGATAGACAAAATTTTTCTGCACAAAAAAAATGTAATCTCGTTAAAACACACAATTTGTCATATGTTTTTTTTTTTCTTTTAGTGAACCATTTCCGAGGTATTCCTTGTTATTTGTGTCCTAGAAATGCAAAGAGAATAAATATTCCACATAGCAACCAGCTCTTAAAAGATTTGACTATCGCTTAAAGCCTACCATATTCCTCTTGCACCTTCAAGAAAATTAGTAAGATAGTTGCAAATGTTGATCTCGATTAACATGAAGTAGAATAAGCGTTTATAAAAATAGTTTATACAAGAGCAGAGAAAGCCTATGAGTGTAACATCAGATTTATTTTTAGTTGGAATACACTACTTTCCATTCCTCGCGTAAGTATGTAGAAAAGTAAGTAAAAACGCCCTCCATAATCTACTTTTAATTTTAACTGATTTAAACCAAATCTGGAAGTGTCGACAAATTTCCTATAAAATCTCAATTCCACATTTATAGCGGTTTGAGAGTTATTCCATAGGTACGAATGGACAGATGGGCAAAGCACAGCAGTAACATAAAGCTTAGAAAAGGGAGTACCAGCTCGGGAGTTCGTAGCATCGATTAGCGTTGCACGAACAATAACCAATACATAATCCTTTAAATTCTTGCTTCTACGAGTCGTCAGTTATTTGAAACACACGTTACACTACTCAGCACAATGTTTAATAATAATAATAATAATAATAATAAAACAAAATGTCGTATGTGTCACATTCCCATGACTTCATCTACTCTCTATCGCTTATTAGTGGGTATACAAATTATTCTTACGAAAGTTTCTTTTCCTATCTACTTTATTTTAATCCAAATAAACCTTTCTGGAAATAGCAGCAAATTCATATTTCGTTATACATAAATAGCGATAGTCAAACATTTTAGAACTGAACTCCAATACGCCGAGCTTAAAATTTCACACTCTTTCAATGACATCGCAAGAAGCAACTGAAAATCGACAGCACTTTAAAAGAATGGCTAAGCATTGAACAATTTGAACATTTGAACCAAAAAAATTATTCGAAATAAATTGTATGCTTTAAAGAGATCTACATTTTTTTGTGTAGTGCGTTTTCGTCTATCGCCTAAGGTTTACCAGTTTATATAGGATTATACAAAATTGCTTCCGAATGAAGAGGACTTCGGCAGACTATTCCCAGAAAATTCAAACTGTTTTATTTGTCATGTAAATATCTTTAATATAGGGTTTTTAATCAAAAGCGTTAGAAAATTTGTTAGAAAATCAAAAATTTTTAAGAATGTTCCATGTAAAGGATAGCTTGGGGGGGGATTTCCATGAAAATCGTCGTGTCACGTCTTTGGAAGGTATTGAATCTATATACCAAGTTTGATATTTATCCGACTTTTTGTTTTTGAGTTAAGCTGTTCCGCACGTGCGCGCGCACACATACATACGTACGCACGATTTCTGAAAGAAAATTGTTTTTTGCATGTCTGTTCAGGTGTTCTCAAAACGTATGATATTTCCGGTGAAATATCGGTATCGAATTTTTGGTGGAATGCAATACCTTCTCTACCTACTGTGTACGTGGTAGGGAAAGTAAAAACAAATGGAAGGCCAACCAGAGGGGACGTGGCACCTACGAGTCCAAATAACTCGCGAGTCCCGTTTTCGCCACCTCTGCATGCAGGTTATGGTATGTGTGTTATATGGTTATATTGGAATTAATTCAAGATTCAGGCGCCCATTCATCGAGTAACGCCTTTATTCATTACAGAATCTGTGATCAGAACGTGACTTAACCACGCCCTCGCACAGCAGCTGGGGTTTTGGTGTGCAGACCCCCATTCGAATCTCTAGTGGTGTAACTTTTTTACTTTCTCTACTATACGTATAGTAAGTAGGGAAAGTATTGTATTCCAGTAAAAAATTCGATACCGAGATTTCACCGGAAGTACATGTTTTGAGACCCCCTGAATCCAAAAAAAAAGCAGTTTTGGAAACATGTCCGTGTGTGTGTGTGTGTGTGTGTGTGTGTCTGTCTGTGAACAGCATAACTAAGAAACGAACAGTCGGATAAACACCAAACTTGTTATTTAGGTTCAGTATCTTCCAGAGATGCGACACGAAGGTTTTCAAGAAAATCCCCCCACCCCAGATTACCCTTTACATGGAACATTTTTCGAAAATTTTAATTTTCTCAAAAATGGCTCTAACGATTTTGATTAAAATATCATATGTTTAAGAAATTTTCATGGCAAATAAAATGTATGTCTTTAATTTTCTGGGAATGTCTCCAAAAGTATTCTTCATTGTGAACGACTTTAGAGATAGACACAATTTTACTACACAAAAGATGTAGATCGCGTTAAAATACACAATTTGTCATACATTTTTTTGTTGAGTGAAACATTTTCGAGATATTGCTTGTTATTCCCTTAAATTTTTCAATACTTATTTTCTCAAATGGGAATTCGTTATTCATTTTTTTGTTTTGTATATGCAAAGAGTATTAATCTGTGGCAAAGAGAATGGTGCTGCACCTAGCAACCAGCTATTAAGTGATATGTATGTGCTTAAAGGCTACTGTATTTCTATATTGCCCTTGCAAATACAAAACAAGGGGAACATAGTACGCCTTAAGCGATAGTCAAATATTTTTAGAACTGGTCGCTATGTGTAAAATGCAATTCTCTTTGCATGTCAAAAGATCGTTTCTGCAAATGTTTATCTCGATTAATATGAAATAGATGGAGAATAAGAGTTTGTATAAATAGTTTGTACAAGAGTAGAGAAAGTAATGTGAGTGTAACACATCAGATTTTTATATATGTCATGATGCTTCTACTCTCTCCTTTATAGGTTCAGAGCATAACGCTTTTAGGAGAAAGTACGCGCGCGCGCCAACCAATTTGTGTATCTGAGAACTGCCATTGTAATAAACTTGACATTTCATTATCTTGAGAATATTATCAAAACTAGCTGCCCACTCGATGTTGCACGGGTGGCTTCTTAAATCTTAAATGGCGGCTAAATTAATGTCACTGATCCCTCCCCCGATATTGCTTAAGAACTTATTGTAAACTGATATAAAATATCTTTATCTTAACCTTGCGACTATTATTTCCTAAACCACTGATAACATAATTACTGACAACAAAAATTCTACATGATGTTCACGGGGGAAAAAAAAACATGAAACAGCGAGGGATGTTGCTTTTTCCGATTTCTTTAACCCCCCCTCCCGGCAGTTAGCACTGAAAGAATCAACGCAATGCTTTAGTTTTAGAATATCGCAGTAGTTCCGTTTTAAACTTTTGTGCCTTCTCTTTGGTCCTGTAGTTATTTAACAGTAGAAAGGTTACATACTTTTCACATTATACAGAAACCCCTGACAATAATTAATGAAATAGGGGTGAAACTGATAAATGTGAAGACTCCAATCTTAGACCAACAGCTTAAACATTTCCGTTATAGCACATCGTCTGTAATCATTGAGAAATACAATCTTGGCTCTTAATTATAAACACCGTTCGGCGGTTTCTGATATTTCGCTGGTCACAATTTTCTGTTTTTGTATAATTGTTTAGCATACACCGGTACTAGACTACAATATACATAGGAAATTCAGCAAAACATTCTTCATTAAGGGTTATTAAAAGGTTTTGACATTTAGAAATTTCACTGCATACATCTGCAGCATTAGATAAAGTTTGCTCATATGATTTTAAGCTGCATCCTGCACACATCTGTATATTTGAGTAAAATGCCTATTAAAAAGGCATTGCATGCCAATATCGTAATATTATACGGAGAATGTCACTGTCTTGTTTTGTTGCGTCTTCTGTTTTCTCGTGACCATCTACTACACACAAAGTATTTTCTACTCTATGGGATTCTCAACGAAAAACCAAGGCCACCTTCGCAAGAATGTTTGTTTTTTATGACTCCAGGATGTTCTTATTACAGCATCCAGGCCTTATAAAGCATTTTTAGTTTTAGTTCTCCAAGAATTTAAATTAGATGTCTTATAGCCTATGTCCATCGAGAAGAAGGTGCTTTTCAGAATTTCAAAATCGGCGCATGCAAATGTTCTTTTTTTATATTAGTATTGATAATACAAATACTAGAATATTTGTAGATATTAAGTTAGGATACATTACCTAGTATGTTCTGCAATTAAATTCAACAAATTCGCTCTTTCTCTCTCTCTCTCTTTCTGAGAAATGGTTACCACACAATCCCTTATTGCTCTGAAAATTTATCCTCTATTATAAACACAGATCGTAAATTATACTATCGGCAATTGTTTCGCGTTTACAGCGCTTCCGATAACAATTCCTTCTTTAATCTGGAGCAACTGCAAGAAGATAGAGCAAGCAATTCCGTTCAAGATTACAAGAAGCATTTCAAGGAAGAAATTATCGAATCGCTACTGACACATCTACAACCATCTATAAACTAAGACTGAATAACTTCCAAAATTTGTTGATTAAAGAGGGAATATCAATTTATAAAAGAGATTTCTTGCAATCCGCCATAGAATGGTTGTAAGGCTCGGAAGTTGGGACCTTGTGCGCCTAAGTGACTAGTATTCAATCTCAACAAACACCTATCAACACAGAGGTACTGTCACCGAGTACGCGTTCTGTTAGCTTTATTTGCGATATACCTGTAGCCACAGCCAGGGCACACTGGGTCCCAAGTTCCAAGTTTTAATTTTTAGTTTCCTAGAAAACTAGCGAACATTACTGCACGTTTTGCGACGCATAAGGCTGAGGCAACAATAACATGTAACGGAGCCACGAATTCATAACAAACGGGACCTAAAATCTGATAAAACTTAAGCAACTAATATTTCAGCCATACACTCTATGTTGAGGAGATCCGCGTCTTTCGTGTGCTCAGCTTTTCACCATCTTTTACGTCTTTCCAGTTGAATAACATGCAATATGTTACTGCTTTCTGAGAAGTTAAATTAATTCAAAAATTCCCTCAGAGAGCACTT
Source organism: Deroplatys truncata (assembly GCA_030765065.1). Classification (NCBI taxonomy): domain Eukaryota; kingdom Metazoa; phylum Arthropoda; class Insecta; order Mantodea; family Mantidae; genus Deroplatys; species Deroplatys truncata. The sequence goes on from CM060978.1 coordinate 82,241,210, forward strand.
TTTATACCTCGTAAAGAACACACTTAATATCTGTCACCTTTAGTTTGAGACCTTTCATATGCATAAGTAAACCGATGTTCATTAAATAAAAATAAAAGCAGTAATATTTCATGCTTGCTTTGCATCTGTACTACACCGGAAATCCCCAACAAGAAGTACGCTGCCCCTTCACACTTTCACTTTGTTGGAGCCTGATTTATATTCTGAGGACTGTCTCCAAATGGAATAGTTAATGAGAATTCGCCTGCCGTGACTAAATTATCTGTCGCTGGTTATCCGTACACATCTCAACAGCCATCCCTTGATGCAAGGGTTCAGCAACAAATTATCTAAACATACGAGTTGGAGTTCTAAACAAAGGAGGTAACTCTACATTTGTTGGTTTCTTTCATACGTAGCAACTAGTGTTTCGTTTCATCTTACGAGATTTACTAATAACTTTATTAAATAAATAAGTTCTGTTTCAAAACAAGAACAAATTGGAAACACACTATACAATTTAATTATTGAGCAATCCATGCAAAACATTTGGTCGAAGAACCTCATTAATTTAAAATAACTCCGTCCAGACTAACATTACTGCTAATTTTGGCAACTGTTTTCATTCTATCACAACCAAAAATGCAAATACCCTTTTAAAAGTGGGTACCTCATACATTTCTTTTCCGCCAGAAAAAATAATTACTACTTACCTATACTGGGTTATTCAAAAAGAAGGAACGGATTTTAAATATTCATTTTAATGAACGACAATAGATAGCGACACATCATTAAATAGAGGAAAGTTCAAAGTTTTAAGTCCACACCTATTAGTTCCATTCAGTGCCTACAGCGGCGCTGGCTTGTTTATGAGAAAATGGCGACGCTACAGGAAAAGTTGTGTGTGCTGCATTATGCAAAGAGTGAATCCATTGTTTCATTGCAGCGTACATTTCGTTGTAAGTTCAACAACGGGTCGCCTCGTCATAAAAAATTTACAATTGATACAATAAATTCGTAAAAGATGTTATGCTCGTCCTCACAAAACAAATGGTGCTTATTTTGAACACGTAAGATAACATTTTGAACTTTTCTCTATTCAGCGATGTATCGCATGTGTCGCCATCTATTGTCGTTCATTACAAATATATATTTAAAGTCTGTTCCTTTATATATATATATATATATATATATATATATATATATATAACCCTGTATATTTGGATGGCATTAGAAAAATTGGCGGCGCCGTGGCCGAGTGGTTAGACCGCTTCCCACCGAGGCGGACCGGGTTCGATCCCAGGGACCTGCATGTGGGATTTGTGGTGGACGAAGCGGCGTCTGGGCGGGTTTTCTCCGGGTTCTCCGGTTTCCCCCGCCATTCATTCCACCAACTGCTCCATCATCACCTTTCCTTTCATCCATGTCACTAACATTTCGTTTCATCTACTTCCTTCATCCCATACCAGGCATCGGGCTGATCACTCATCCTGGATGCTCTGTCTGATCCATGAGTGTCTGCTCATCGACGGGCCTCTGACCCCAGGCACCCGCTTGTAAGTCCTGGGGGGTGTAAGTCCTACATAAGAGGAGGGTAAACAGATAATGAAAGAATGAATGAATGAAAATTAGAAAAATTGATAAAATTTGAGAACTCGTTTTTAAACTTAAAATACATTTTAAAGAACTGTCTGAAAGTACAAATATTTTGCAAAAATATCAATGTTCATGTTTTCTGACGGAGAAAAAGTGAAAAACAAATTAAAATCTCATCACTTTGCGGCAAAGGGACAAAAGTTGCGTCTGACGAACTGGAGCAGATTTTCAAAATTGCATTCCTGTTTTGATACTGTCCAGATGGTTCATCACTACAGTAATATATGTTTTTAATACCCTAAAATATGTATTTTAGGCTTTATGCAAGGAAATTCTTGTCTGTTTTATATCATGAACTGGGCTTTCAACCGCCAAGAGAGTGGCACTTTTTGTCACAAATTACCCTTACGGTCCATGTGATGCTGTTGAGTGCACAAGGAAGAAACTAACATTATAACCTACAAGAAATTTAATAAATCACAAATTTGGGAACTGAAAGCTATTATTTTCGTTTTATTCTAACGAAGCACGTGAAAATAAGTCCACTTCAAACCTCTGGTTTGACTATTTGAAATCAACTTCCAGAAACAGTCTTATTCATTGTTATTTCTGTAAATAACTAAGCTTACTGCATTTTATCAGATGCCACCAAGGAAGATGCCGAAACGAGCGTTTGACCGTTGCCGCAATATGGATTCTAGCAGTCATGAAACTGTGGGAAAGGTCCGTGCCATTTTGCACTTGGCAAATTGTTTAATTTTCAGCCTGTGATGATTTACGAAGACTATCTATATAGTGTTATTAACTTTTTTTTCAACGAAATTAACGAGGTGCGCTTCAAGACACACCTTCTTGAAGTCATGTTAATAGGTTTCGTTGTGTTTATAAGCCTTTCTTCACTCGTCCTAATGGCACACTGAAAATATTGTTTTTCTGCGATGAGAAAGTGCCATACACACAAAAATACTGATACGTCAAATACCACAGCATCAAAACGCTGGTCAAACAGAAGACGATTCTGTTTTGGTTATACCTTGTTCATGTCCTGTAATTTATGTTAAATAATTATAAAAACGAACAAAGTTTAATTGTTGATGCTTGTCGACAAACGGTTTTGCATAATCCAAGAAACTGCAAAAATCGCAGTACAGGTTAACATAGTTGTACCCAATAAATGTTGAGTCCTTTTATAGTTACTCCACGCCTAAATACATGTTAAATGTTATGAATGAAATGCGAAATTCCAATTATATCTTACGTTTCTTCTGATGATTACGTGCAGTGGATGGTGAGATTTCCCACTTTCTCAAATGGCTGGCTGTGTATGTGAGCTTCACGGTCCTGGGCTACCTCCTGAATTCTGGAAAGCTCACAGAAGGATAAAGGTGGACTGTTGCTAGCCACAGGCGTATGTATGTCCAATGATAAGCAATTATCAAGACAATCTGAGATTAAAGGAGTAACATATTTGTGTTTGAATACATGAATCTGGAAATGTCACCCTGGCACCTTTCAAAAGTAAGACGGCAGAAAGCCCACATGTCGTACAGTGTCGACGGAAAGGTATGGCTAAACTACAGCTGTTTATGACATATTTAACAGATTTCTGCTGAACCTCTGTTAGGAATCACTGGTCTAAACGAAACCCACACGTGAGACACCGTGATGTTTGAACAAACACAATCTTCGAGAGAATAATGGTTGCGATGAAAAGTCGCTTTCAAGCTCGTTTTCCACAGAAAAGTACTAATTCATCACATTTAGTCGAACAAAGCTGAATTGCTTGTAGCATCGGGTTTCAAAGACGCAGTCCCAAAGTGGTGAAAGTGCTGATATCGGCAGACACGCGGACAGAAATGTGCTTTATACACACAACTTCCAGTCCCGTGCAATCCCTCAAGGGAGTTCTGACTACTTATTTTTAGTCCTGCTCCCCCACTATACCTATGGTTGCGTTAGTGAGATGTATATCCTTTATTTAGACGGAGATTTCAGAGCTGTCAACGTCACCTGGGGAGGTTTAGTTGCGCCTCAAGTTCTGTAGATGAGATGATTTAAAACAGCTCATAATTATGTTCCCAAATCTTTAATAAATGGAGCGCTTGAATGCATTTTACAACAGCGGAGTTTAAACAAAATGAGTACTTATTTTGTTTTAATACTCGATTAAGCAACATTTAAAAAAATGATAGTCGCATCTTACTGAACTATTTGTAGCAGCTATTATCTTCCCGATTATTGACAACGTTCTACGTATCTACACCTTTTTCTTTCGACAACAGAGATTGTAAATACAGCTGCAGCGCAGCTGTATTGCTTGAAAAAGCAAGCAACTGCAGTTTTATATACTGGCGGAAAATACAGAGGGGCAAACATTTATTTGCACAGGGCTCTAAGTATGTTTGTAGGAACTCTGAATATAAACTTGATACACTCTCTAATTTAATGCTAGTTTAATGCAACCACATAAATTTGGTTTCCCACCGTTAAATAAAATGTTATAAGCTACAAAATCTTCAACGAATTTAATGGCTGTGACAATACACTGAAAATGGCGACTTTATTCAGAATGGAAGGGTATAGGTATCCAAATTTAAACTGCTAAAGAAATCCTCTAAAGAAATAACAAATACTTAACCTTTAACTTTTGATCCATCTCTAAACATGCATTTAAAAGAAGTGTTTTGCAATGCAATATTTGACAATACTGCACCTCTGAGGCCAAGCTTTTAGCGTGCAATAGGTTAAAAAGCTACAAATGGGTGCACCTTTTCAAAATTCTGTTTAACGCTCGTTTTTAAATACGAGGGCATATCAAAAAGTCTTTGCCCCCATTTTTTTTCCTGGTAACATAAGATACATACAGCCAACTAAACGTGTAGATATTATTCCTTGTACCTTTCACTATTTTTCCACATAGTCCCCGTGCCGGTTCAGGCATTTATCCCATAGCAGCACTAATTTTGCGATGCCGCTGCGGTAGAAGTCGGCCGTCTGTCTACGGAACCACTGTCGCACTGTTGTCTTGACTTCGTCGTCGCAAGTGAATCGCTGTCCTGCCAGGAACTTCTTCAGCGGACTGAAAAGATGGAAATCACTAGGGGCAAGATCCGGGCTGTATGGTGGATGCTCTAGA